>CM031858.1:136664084-136796111 GCA_018697195.1 Certhia americana | reverse complement strand
TAGAATAGAATAGAATAGAATAGAATAGAATAGAATAGAATAGAATATGAAAGGACTTTTAGTTGGAAGATCTAATCCAACTGCCTGACTGATTTAAAAATATTAAGGCATATTATGAAGAGTATTGTCCGAATGCCTCTTAATTACTGACTAGTTTGGGAGTTTGACTGACCACTTCTAGGGAAAATTTATGATGGAAAAGAGAAAGCCTGTTCACTTCAAATTGAGGCAGCACCAACAGTGAATATAGCAGCTTAATCACCCCTTTTGACCAGCTGGCCATGCTGTGTTTGATACACTCCAGGATGCAGTTTGCCCTCTGGGCTGCCAGAGCACACTGCTGACTTCTATTGAGCCTGCTACCCTGGATCCAGCACTGTCAGATCCCACTCTTCAGGGCTGCTCCCCAGTCAATGTCCCAGTTTATACTTGTGTCCAATGTTACTTCCTCCTAAATTCAGAACCCACCATCCTGTCAAATATCATGGAATTCATTTCCATTAATCATAGCCCAGTGCTCCAAACTATCTAGACCCTTCTTCAAATCCTCTTGTCCCTCAAAAGGGACTATAGCACCTCCCAGTTTAGTATTATCATCAGACTTGTTAATGGTGCCTTCAAAGCCTAAGCCCTGCTGCTCAGTTAGTTCTTTGCTGAGTGTACCATGTACCAGCTCAGCCTGTAGTTGGATAACTGACTAGAAGGATCCTGTCAGGTTCAGTATTAAAAAGCCTTACAAAAATCCAGAAAAACTACACATGCTGCTATGTCCGTGTCTGACCTTATCAGAACAATACCAAGTATAGGTCCAACTATTTTAGACTCCATCTTGCTAATAACATACTTATCAAAACCCTTGTTATCTGGCGCACTGGTCAGTCTCAACCCAGAGACTGGCCTTTCATGTCTTCTCCCTGAATAAATGAATCACATCTCTGTACTCTTCCTGTGAAGCCTTGCCTTTTTTTTTCCCTTGCTTCCCGAGATCACGCAGTCTCATCTTTCCCTTGAGCTTCAAGAGCACTTCCCTGCCTGCCAAGCTGGTCTTGAGCTCTGCTTATGACACAATAGAATTGGCTGCTCCTGTGCTTCTAAAAGGGATTCTTAAAGACTGACCAGCATTTTTTGACTCCCGAGACCTCAAAAGCATACTCCTGGGATACTCTGTTAAATAGCTTCCTGAATAGCAAAGCTTAAAATTTGCTCTACTGAAGTTCAGCGTAGCAACTCTTCTACCTGGAAGTGAATGGAAATTTCCTATTTTGGCAGGCAGAATGACTCTTTTGGCCAAAATTAACCATATAAGAGGAGACAGGTACTAAGCAAAATCAGTAAGAATGTCTGTAATTTTATGTCAGATAGTTTGATAACATGATTATTCCATTTAAGAAAATGGACACATACTTTTGTCTGGCAATAAAATAACTGTAAAATGAACTAGCAACAGTCCTGGTCTGCACTTTTTCTTAGGATTTAGTGCCCTCTTGCTAACCACCACCAAGAATACTCTGTGCACTTTATAATTGTGAGATATTTCTCTTACTTTTATTAAGTATTTCTTATTATTTATCCATATAGTCATGTGAAAAAGAGTGAGACATACAATAGGTAACTGAAAATAGACACCCTGATCAGAAGTCATAGGAGCCATAGGTCTGCAAAGACCAAGAAGTAAAAGTCTATATGGAGCAGAAGTTTTGATGAACATACAACACCAGCAGGTAAGAACTATCACTACACACATTTCTTCTTACTAAGGATGGCTTTTTTTGCTTGTGTGTGCATTACTTTCCAGTGAATTTAAGACTCTAAAGTTTAATATCTGAATGTTGCAATTCATTGGACAGTATGACAGTGACTAACACCACTTTAGTAGCGGGATCTCACTTATGTATTACTACTATGGTAATATGCTACAAAATTCCCGCTCACAAAGAAAAAAAGAAAAATAATTGTGACAAGATAAACACAAGCTATCTATTTGCAGCTAAGAAGATCTAAAACTATTCTGCCTGAACAGAGTCAGATAAACTATGTTTGAAATAATATCCATCAAGAAAATTCTTACTAAGGTGCCTAAATTATTATTTTACACAAGAAAGTTCTCCAAAGTTAATGTCATATCAAATAGTAATTTAATTACTACTAAGGAAAACCAAGTGAACAAGAACAATATTGTTCTAAGTTTAGTTAGATCATTTCTCTCATCTTAAGATTTGTGTTGCTGTTTTCTTAAATGCAATGGCATTAAATTGAAAAATGGTGTACGGATCAAAAAAAGAGTTAATCTTTCTTTAAATTTATGCTGCAGGGTTTTGTTCCACCCTGTGAAGCCTACCAAGAACTCAGTGAGCAGTAACATTTAACCTTTAAAATAAATTATCATTGAATTACATTAATATTAAAAATGCCTTTTATGCGCAAGCAAGGTACTTGGAATTCAGATTTTAAAAAGCAGTGGAAGCACAAAAGAAAATCAAGAAGCAATCTATAACCATACTTGCTTTGCAAATTAAGTAAAATGACAAAAACCATGGCAATATTGAGTGCATGATATTTTTCTCCATTTAAAAAATGTTCTGATATACCATACTTACTAAAATTAGAATACAAATGTTATAAGTTTCAATGCAGATTAATAAAATATGGAATTGTTTAAAAATATTGTTGTCAGTGAAGCATATCCTTAGATTAAGTTTCAGAGACTTTACTTTTTTCTTTGGTTTCACTTGAATAGCCTGTACTTTGGGAAAGAAGTTCTGGCCCCACTGAAGGCAATGTGAGCTTTTGGAAAGCAACGGGAGTTCCTACCCTGCAGCTCTGTAATGATTTCAGTGCAGCTGAAACTCTGCATCTCCCTGAGTCTCAGTCAGGTCAGTGGCACTTCAGGTCAATGCAATGGACCACTAGTACAAAGGGTATTTCAAGACAATTCCCAAAACATCATTCCTGCAGAGAAACTCAGATATACTCAACTTTAATGCTGACTTCAACAGGACAAAGAATATTTATAAGCTGGCATGACTTTGCTTGAAGTTCAGGAGAGAAAATAGAGCATCTACTTTTGCAATATAAAATCTAAAGATAAAATTTTTTTGAAGTAAGGAAATGTATACTCAATGACTCTCTATTTTTTTGCTACATATTTAGGCTGACCATGCAGGCTATACAAACACATATTTAGTTAAAATTTAATTAATATAATAATTATTTACAAGAGTATAAAGTCTTGTATTCCTGATTGTGATGTCTCACACTACCACTCCCACAAGAAAAAGAATAAAGAAAACTTAACCAAAAATAAACAAGCCTTCTATCACCTGATACTTCAAAATACTTAGTTTCGGATTAAGATGAAAAGGCAAAAATTGTACTCACTGCTGTGTTGTTTCAAGTTAACTTAAAAGGAGCAATTGTTTCACATTAAACTTCTGTCGTTTCTGTAAAACCTGAGCATATAAAAGATTAATATGTTACAAAACTGTATTATGAAATATAACCATATTTGTAACACTTTCACGTTTCATATTAGTGCATTTAGCACCCTAGCCTAGCCATAACTGCTTTTATATGGAATGTTATCATATATGTTCCAGTATAATGAGGGCATCTTGCCCAAACATGATGAGGTAGTATGACAAGTAATGATGCTGAGCATAACACTTATTTTTGGCTTCCAAGTGAGATGTATAATTTAAAATTTTCATCTCTTTCAGCTCCCTCTACTGACAGCAGAGATATTGTCAACTCCAGATGGAACAGTATGCCTATTCTCATTCCCTGGCTGCACTGGTCTTCTGAAGTTAGTTGGTGTGAAGCTCTTCCCTCATCTCTGAGTGGCAGCTTCTTCTGGAAAAGAGAGTAGCTGTAGGTCTATCTTCTATGTAATACATCAAATAATAAGCAAAAATTTTTTTAAGTTGAATAATTTTGTTGTTGTTACTATTATTATTAATAATAATAATAATAATAATTTACTAAGTTGTTTATTTGTTTGTATGTTTGTTTTCTTGTAACAGCTGATTTGACCACAAAGATACATATGAACAATTTTGGTTCAGATCTACTGGAAAGTTTAAGGGGTTTTTTTGTTTGTTTTGTTTTGTGGGTTGGTTGGTTTGTTTGTTTGTTTGAATTTCTCTTTCAGTACTGTCATTGGTCTACTTGTTTCTGCTTTAATAAAAAAAAAAAAACATTTTGTGAACAGGTTTGTTTTTCAGGTTGAATTTTACATGAGAAATTTCATTGCAAGCCAAAATCAACACCTACTCAGAGAGCTGTACAGATGCCAGCAAAGTCAAAAAGACTGTTTTTGTCAAATTTTGAGTTTTGTTAAGACAATAATTTCTATAAAGCAAATATCTCTGGGAGAATCAATAGAGTAGCCTTTGCAGACCTGGAGGCATCTACTAAGAACAATTTAGTTATGGAACATTGTTTTTGGATGTTTGAGCATGGCAACTATCACAATATGTCTCTGGTCTAAAGGAATCCATGAGATGTGCATCAGTAAACTATCATTTCTTGTCATGGGCTGAGAGCACAGCCTTTGCAACTTTATTTACACAAGCCTGATCTTGGAATGGAAAAAAAACCCAAGACTATCACACAGAAGGAGCAACAGCTTAAAGGACAATATTTTAAAAGGCAAAATCACTTTTCTTCAGTGAGACTTTGGTTTATATTCAACAACTGATTGTAAATTTGGTACATTGCTATAATCCTGCTATTAAAAAAGTGTAGAGATAGAATACACCCAAATCATGACAAAATATACCTTTATATTTTAGATATAGAAAATCCAGTAGAAAAATTTAAACTTCAGAAAAATTTCAGTATTTTCTAAAATGGTATAATGAATTAATTTCATGCTTTCAGAAATTGATTCATTTAGGATATAGGTAAAAAAAGAATGTAGAATTTAAACATACATAAGCATATACATGCACTTATTTTCATAAGAGACTGATACTGGAATTATGCAAACAGAAACCAGTTGATAATTTTGTCCTCTAGGCTCATCATCGACAGTTATGCAAATGAAACTTCATTCATAAACTTGGATTTGCTCCCAATTTATATTTGTGCTAGTGAAAAGAGAATCAGACCCATTGATTTTGTGACAAACTGCTACTATTAATGGTCTTTTAAAGGTGTCCTGCTTTTAAATGAATGTAAGGGTTGATTGCTTTCATACTGCATACTTACTGCTCCCTTCTGTCCTTGACCTTTATCTAAGAGAAAAAAATGTCAGGATGACTTGGCAGGAGACTTTTCAGAAAAACTTACACCTGATATTCTGCAAATTTCCTTTGATTTATATTTCACAGGAAAAAAAAAAAAAAAAGAGAGAGAGAACAAAAAACCCCAAAGAGAGTAGATTAATGATATTATCATTTATAGATATATATGTATGTTCTATCGGCTTCAATACAAATACACATAAAGATGACAAAAAATGGATAAATAGGAAGTGTTTAATTAATTCAGTAAAACTTGTTTTATTTGATGCATCAATTTCCTCTGAGGATTATAAATCTCTGTCACAGCACTGCTTTTTAGAGAACCAAAAAGATAAAAAGCCTACTCCCTTGTGTGATTCACACAATATACATTGGATATTTAAACAGTATGAGCAAGGGAAGATGGTTTTCAAAGTTCACTAGTGGTTTAAAAGCTGTACATTTTGAAATTTGTAAGCTCATTCAGAGTATGTGGGCTTGTATCATACAGAGTGTTAAGGAAATCTGGAATTTGTCAGGAGATTCACAAGAAGAACCAGAAAGTGCACAGCTCCCATGCAATGTAAAATCTCTTACTGGTAAGAAAAATTAAGGACTCAAGTTTCAGGCTTGTCTGCCCATGACGATAAGCAAGTCACCACACATCTACAAGTCTGTCCATCTCTCCCCAAGACTTCAGATCACCTAGCTACCCTGTACTTAGGCTAAGCTATTTGTTTCTCTGTTCTATTAGCTTCAACCTCTAGGAATTAATTGCCATTAGTTTTACAATCTTGTTTTTTCAAACTTGCCCCTAAAATTCAGGAGAATATGTTCTTTAGAATCCCTGCATATTTTCCCAGCATATTTTCCTCCCTTCCTTTCAATATATTTAAGAGTAATATTTTTTTTTTTTACCTTTGTCCAAACCACTATGAATCTTTGTATATTTAAATACACAATATGTATTGTTGCTGCTTTTTAAAGAATTGCCAGTGGGTTTGATTTATTTTTGCAAGAATGTAGCTCTGCATTATAAATATACTCTGAATTTTCATCATGAATGAATGTATAAAATAATAAAAGGTTAACCCCCTAACCCAAGAAATATATCAAGGCTTTTAAGTATACTTGCTCCATAGAAAATTACCAAGGAACATTTAAATGTATCATTTTTAGTGGAAAAAGATATAATTATATCAGATTGGTGAAACATGATTTCCCCTTGTGGAATCCATCTTGACTACTCTTGATGACCTTATTTTCTACTACTTTGTGATAATCTCCAGAATGAGTTTAATCTCCATTCCATCACCTTTCCAGGGGTGGAGCTGAGGCTGACTGGCCAGTTGTTTCTTGGGTCCTCCTTCTAGTTTATATACTGTGCTGACCACAACAGATTAATGGAACTCCTACCCTAGAAATGTACTGTTACAATCTGATTTCTCTTTCAATCTTCACTGAAAGTGCTTGTAATGACCAAATCTTCAAGTCTTTCTCCAGCCATCATCTCTAAACAATATTCCATGCAAATGTGTTCTTAATACTTTTGCTAAAATACTGAGGCTAAGACTGGCAAGTCAAGATCAATATGTTATATTCATTTTCCTGCTTTTATATTGTGAAAAGCTTTTTGATTTTTAGCTGAAATAATTTATATGTTTTAGATATTATGTACAATTATTCTACACGAAGGTGTCATAATAAATATTCTGCAAATTAACTTATTACTGTATTTCTTTCATCATGGCATAAAAGAAACCATGTGAAGGAACAAATAATAAGGGCACAAGGGGATTAAAAAAGGGTATGGCCATCTGTGAGAAATGTGCTGGCTAGAATGCTTGTCTGACTGTGCCCTGCCCTGGTTAGTGCAGTCTGTTCTTCTTTCTAATTAAACACCATTTCTAACTCATTTCCTGAGACAAGTTTCTCTCCTGTGCACTTGAGCATATATGGGGTGTGGAGAGGGACCAGCCTGCTGTGTGTCCAAGGTGCCAGCAGCTGGAGTGAGTGTGGGTGCAGAAGTCAGGCTGTGATTGCTAGCAGAGACCAGACAGGCAATTCAGCAAAAAGGGGGCCAGAGGTGTGACTGTGTCTCTCAGAATGAGGCACCTGGACCACAGGGACCATAACAGTGTTGAATCCAGCCACTAGAAAGACAATGGAATCTGGGTGTAGATGGAGAGACCTGCTCATGAGTGTGTGTAACTCATAAACTCCCTAAAAGCACTGCAACAGCCTGTCTTTTTTTAGACATGATCCTTTAAGTGCTGTAAGTTTCTCTTGAGATATGTGAAGAGAGATAATCTTCTGTCAAGATAAGCCACAAGAACAAGTTGCCATATTCCTTTGGGCAGATTGTCTGACTTAAATTTGGAGGACCACATCTAGTAAACTCCCTAAGGAGGTTTTTACCGCAGCTGCTTGTAATGTGGTTAGATTTAGAATACATGAAGCATTTAGGCAATAAGAGTTTCAGAATATTATAAAATGGAGGTGGAAAAATGTAGTAGCTTTATCTGATACAAGCAGAATTTGCAATAAGAAAAAAACATCCTAGAAATGTCAATTAATGATGAATCTTTCTTTCAGAGTCAAAGATCTATCAGACCTTAAGAGAATTGTTGGTATGAATTTGGCTTTCTATATTCCAGATGAATATTTTAATCATCAAGATATGATCTCAAGCTCTCTGGAGTAAAATTCATGCTTAACAGTTTTATAGACATTCCAGTAGACAGTAGGAACTGAAACAAATGTTGACTAGTGGCTAGGGAGTAGGGATGAATCTTACTCAGAAAGAAAAGAATCCTACACACTATGAAAGCCTTCCTAGCTCTTGTTAACCTAATATTTAGAAGAAAAAGTATTGAATACTCTTATTATGGCATAAAGTATTGCAGGGGGTGAAAGATTAATTTTTCTCTAAATTTAATTTTATATTTGAAAATAACTTACCATTGCTACATAGTGCATTCCTACTTCTAAAATATTAATTTTCCACACATTAAGATGTCACAATAATTTGTATTCATTATTATCTATTATTTATATAAAATGCACTGAATTCTGAGAGTTGACATAGTAAATGGGTGTCAACCACAGCACATTAAGAAGGCTGTTTTGGGAAACAAGGCTGAATGGTTCATTATTTATTTCTTAAAATCCCCTGTGTTTTCTCTTTAGCAAAACATTCTGGTGTTATGATTTATTTCTGTGTACAGTCAATAAAACACTGAACCCTTGCAAATGGTTTTAGTGGAATTAACAGAGAAAAAGTAAAAAAAAAGTTGAATTGTCTGCTTTCCTGGAGATGTCAATGATGGCAAGCAATTTTTTGATTTTAATTTATTTTTCATACATTCATTGCTCTGTAAACTATAATTGTATAGTTATATAGTTTCTTAGCTAACTTCAGTATTCTTTTAGACAAACACGTTCCTGGAATCCTATTCCAATCCTGCTTTTTCAGTGAACCAGGACATTCCACTCTCCCATATACTTAGACATAAACAGTGTGGGGCTGGAAGCATGGGGGAAGGCTTCAGTAGGGGCAAAATCAAGAAAGGGATTTACTTCATTAACTGTACTTCTAACTGGGGATTCTTGTCAATTATGCTAATTTGCTAAACATAAAAATATTGAAACCCTACATCACACATGCATTCTGCCATAAATGCACCTGGAAGACTTTCAATAAATAGTTACCACTTTTCATTTTAATCTTGTTTGGCTTGTGATTTTAGGGCTGATAAGGCATCTGCTACAGTAAAAAAGTGGTTCAATAATATGCATCTTGTATCTCTTCAGTACTAAAGAGAGAGATTAGCCAACACTAGGTTTGATTCTCCTACGCCATTTTATTTACATTCTGAATTCTATTTATTCTTTCATCTTATCTAAATAAATAGTTTCATTACCCAGAAGAGCTTATAGTGCTCAATTGAAAATGAGTACTCGCTGAAAGTCTAAGGAGATAGATTTCAATTCATTCTTAATTGACACAATGCTTAATAAGTCTCACTTAAAGTGAGAGTTACTTTCTGCAATGAATACTTGATATTTTGGAAAGTCTAGCAGTAGAATCAAAATGTGACTATAGAAATATTCTTAACATTTAAGTATGCAGGCTGCAACCATAACCAGTAGTGTAACACGATGTGTGCCTGTACGTACGTGCACTTAGAATTTTCATCATGTCAAGGGAAAAAACAATTAATTGCTTTATTAGAAAAGAAGTGGTCCACTTGCCAGAAATACTTCTATTCAAACTAGCTTCAAGTTTACATCTTTCCTATCACACAATGCATAAGTAAGAGCTCCCAGTGACTCAACTCAAGGTAAGAAAGAGGTATTTCCATTACTAGCAAGGTAATGCAGGAATTATCTAGAATCGGGGGGATTGTTTTCTTCAAAATTTTTAGTTGACATTATATGCCAACAAAAATAATACAATTATGAATATGTGAATATTTATATATGTGTATGTATGCATATATATGTATATATGTATGCATATATGTATGTATATATGTGTGTGTATATGTATATATACATATACATATGCATATACATACATATATACATATATGCATACATGCATGCATACATACATGTATATGTATATGTACATGTATGTGTATATGCATACATATATTAAAAAAGGATTATATGTTTTTTAAAAATATGGAGACTTTTTTCCTGTTTCAGCTTTACAATTATTGTCCTATGTACAATGGTTTTGGACACACTATCCTCATTTTGTCTGCAAAGACATACTGATTCCAATTGGAAAGTGTTGAATGAGAATACAACATTAGGTGTATTTCAACTAAATGCATTCTGCCACACAAGGGAAACTTTTCTGTGATTTCCAAGCTATTTCATCTGTACTAAACACTAATTCTAGAAACCGATTAGCATCGGCTGAGGCCACAATCTTCAAAAAGCCATTGCACCTGAACAAAGAGTAGATGGACTTTACTGACTCTAGATTTTGTTAGCAGATGAGTTGCTGAATGAGAGTTATATTTTTGTAGCAAAAGCATATTGTCACCCCTGCACTTGTCCAGAATTTAAAATTAAAATGTTCAGAAAAGATCTATAATTTAATGTGAGACTTCTTTTCCAAAAACAACCAACCAACCAACCAACCAAAATGTCAGTGGCGAAAGAAATGCCAATAGAATGGCAAAGGCTCAATGATAAAAGCATAAATATCACATTTTAAATAGTTTTCAAAGTTAAGTATTCTGATTCCTTCTTCAACTTCAACAACAGGAACTGAAAAGTAAGCTCATTCTTACAATCACAACACAAATCTAGGATAGTCTAAAAGGTTTGCCTATAACTCTGTTCTGGCTGTTAATTGAACTCCAAAAATTCTTGCTTATAAGGTCTTCATAGTATATGTCATTATATACTATCTATTTCAATTTAAATTATATTTTCTTCACATTTACTTGATACTTTATTCCACAAATTTGTTCTACTTTGAATTAAAGGCTAATTCTCTTGTCATTCTTAATTTTCTACTTTTTTTCTCTGCTTTGTGTTCTGAAGTAATGATCATCTTTTACAAAAGAAACTTACCAAAAGGACTGGGTCATTGTTGAGATAGCAACAAAAACATGGAAGTAAGGAAAGTCTGATTTAACATAAAGTAATTTTTACTTCAGATGCTGAGTAAGAAGACAAGAAATACTGCTCATATATTTCCTGTTTAATTTTAAATTAAACATAGCAAAAATCTGTATAGAAAAAGAAACATCTAAATTGCAGAGCCAAAGAGGCAGTTAAATAAAAATTTTGCCTTTTACTCATAGTAATTTTATAATTCTCAGTTTCAAATTTCTAGCTTTGCATTATTTCCAATGTTACTTCAAAATTTAAATTGATTCCCTCCAGAAAGCTATTTTCCACTGCTCTTATTTATAACTGCAAATAAAATACACAATGGATTGTTTGGGTAATAAGGGTTTGGTAGCAGGAGGGGACTACAAGGGTTAACTTCTGTGGAAGCTGCTGGAAGCTTTCTCCAAGTCCAGTAATCTTGCCAATACCAGCTGGCTCCAGGACTGATCAGCCACTCTCCAAGGTCAAGCCCATCAGTGTTGGTGGTAGTGCCTCTGGGGTCGCATGTATAAGAATTAAAAAACTCTGTACAAATAAAACTGATGCAACTGCAGCCGAACAGGAGAGTGAGATTATGGAGAGAAACAGCTCTTCCAACATGAAATAGGGGCTCCCAGGGCTGGAGCAGAGATCCCTCTCAGCCCATGGTGAAGACCATGGTAAGGAAGCCTGTCCTGCTGCTTGGAGATCCACAGCGAGCACAGATGCACCTGCAGCCCCTGGGAAAGCTCACCCTGAAATAGGTAGGCATGCTTGGAGGAGTCTGTGACCCCTACTCAAGTACTCTACACTTGAGTAGATTGAGCTGCCAGGACCTGTGACCCCCTGGCAGCCCTGTGCCAGAGCACAGGTTAGTGAGGTCTGTGAGAAGGACCCATTTTGGAAAATTCATGGAACATTGTCTCCTGTGGGTGGAACCCCAACATTGGAACAGGGGAAGAGAGTGACGAGGAATGAGAGGCAAAGGCAACTCCCATTCCCTGTCCCCCTGAGACAAAGAGGGGAAGAGGTACAGCTAATCAGTAGAGGGACAGGGGAAGGTGTTATGAGGTTTGTTTTTATTTTTCATTATCCTACTCTGATTTGATTGGTAATGAATGAAATTAATTTCCCTAAGTCAATTCTGTTCAAACAATTCCTAATTATAAACCTTAAGTATACCAGAAAATCCTTTCAAAATCTTTAGAATGTCTATTTTTTTCATGGAGAATTATTATTCTTCCAAAACAGTGATCCAGCTCAAACTTCAAACTACTAGAACATTCATGATGTGCGAGAGTGACATTTGTGAGAAAAGATCCTAGGATTTGCATGTTGCAGCAAAATTTTTTCATCTTTAAACCAAAAGAAAAAATTCTCAGATCATAGCATGGTCTAGGGGGTAGGATGCACCACCACAGTCCAACTCATGACTCAAGCAAATTTCCCTGGGCCTTGTATTTGTTTTCCTTTGAATTATTCTAAGTGACAATATTAAAAAAAACAGATACTTTATTCTACCATGCCTACCTGTGAATGCTTTCATGAGAGTGTATATATATTCCATATTTGGAGCACTGCAGCTGGAAGAAATCTAAATGTGGAGAGGCTGTTGATCTTCTTTAAATTATGTGAATAGATGGATTACACAGGTACATTCAAGAGAGAGAGAAAATTTCTGCCACATGATCACATATGCAAACCTTGGTTTGAGAGATTATCTCCCTTCCAAGGCTACCCTGAGAAAGCAGGAATGATCAAACTTCATTAAAGACACTGAACTTGCATTCCAAAAACATAAGCCTGAAAAATAACTTCCAAAACTGCTTTTTGGAAACATTCCAAGGGTTGATTGACTTCAATACAGTGGTTCTTAGAGATAAGACATTACTTAAAATAAATCATTCTCTGTCAATCTTGGGAAATTTAGCACCTAGAAAAAATATTGTATCATAAAATTATAACATTTCCAATAGATTTTGGTATAAAATCAAATTACTGGCCCCCATAATGGTCTTATCATTTATTTTACTAATGCTTTTTGAATGGACTCATGTCTGGTCTCTGTAGAGCTGCTCATGGAGCTCTCATGGAGCAGCAATGCTCTCATGGAGCAGCAATGGTGAAAGGCTATTCAACTTTTACGTCTTAGAACATGCTCCTCATCTTTGTCATACATATTCTGTTCTCACATCTGGCATACTCAGACCTAACTTAGCTCTGGATGAATGCAGTCCTTCATTATACCTCCCTGTGTACTGCAGAGGTACCATTCAAATTCGGTCCACTGAAGAAGGGCTACAATCAATTACAGAACAGAAAAAGCTGAAAAAACATGGAGTCTCCATGTTAGCTTTATGCCAACACAGCTTGGTTGTATCTTTGTGTATTTCCAGTATACAGGGAAAAAAAAAAGGTAACAAGAGTAAATAAATGTTCTTTCTCTCCCTGCTTCCTTCAAACAAAAGAATAATTAGGTAAATAAAGTTATTCCCTAGGGCACCATAAGGCAACTTAGAGCTCTGGCCATGATGGAGCAGTTTATCTGAGCACAGTGTAATGTTAATTATGAACATTTAAACAATCTACAAAAATAACCTGTTCTATTTCTTTTAATATCAAAACAGAAATCTATGCGTATACATGCAAAGTTACACATATTTGCATAAAATCCCTACAACTGTAGATAGCAAACCAACCCTTTCATGTATTACAGGATAAAAATATTTAATGAAATGTCTTTCAGGTTTGCAAAAATATGATTCATTGTAAAATACAACTTGTATTACAATTTTTCTACATAGTGGTTATATAGCCCTGGAAGACCCTTAGCTACAAATGTCATATAAATGATACCATACCAACTATTATTGTTTTGGATGTTATTCATTATTAAACTTGTACTGTAGTGTTTCAGTTAATTTAATGTATTTCTTTTTGTGTATTTTCTAACTAATTCAAGAGAACACAGTTCTCCCCTTTGAGAAACAGTTGATAGCTTGCAACATTACAGGAATAGAAATGAATATAACCAAGCTGATAAAAATGAACTTGAATTGTTAAGTTTCACCTAGCAGGATGCCCTAGCACTACAAGAGAAATAGTGCATGACTTGGATTACATTTATTACTGCAAAATGTGTTAGTGCCTCAGATGCTTCCAGATATTATGAGACATGAAGAATGTATCATTATATAAATACATGTGCACATATCAGCAAGATATACAGATTATGCAATAAAAGGATAGAAATTTTCCTTCTTACTAAAAGAGTTGAAATCCTTGACTGAATTATAAGATGTGCATAACTGGAGGTTAAAATGTTTCAAGCCAGCTGTGTATTAAATCAGAACACTAACTTTACTAACAATTGAAAATTGATCACTTATTAAACAAATTTTGTGGGATTTTTGAGACATTGTCTCAAACTTCAATATGAAACTCATTGAGAGAAAAAAAAAAGATAGCTAGAATAAAACCTGCAGTACATGTGAATATTCTCAATACTTGTTTATCAGAAGCTTTATTAGTAAAAAAAACCAGGTCTCTGGTTTCACATTCAGGACAGGTAGGAATGCCCTGGCACATCCCCTAAGGGTCTTTTGCAATAGATTCTGGATCTGTTGCAACACTTGGATCATGTGCAATCCTCTGATGGAAGGCCTCAGGAAAGAGCCTGAGGGCATTTTAGGGGACTTTAATGGGTTTTGACACCTTTTAAGACTTCAGAGCTGCCTCTCACATCAGCAGCTGAGTGAGTTATGTCCCATCAAACCTTCCCCTGGGAGGAGGGAGGAATTTTACATCTAAGCATTTGTGTAGGGGAGGACAATCACCATCATAAAAGGTGCCATCACACCTTGCAGGATTTGCCTCTTGTCAGTGTCAAAGATGGCCCCTTCTTTCTTGTGGGAATTGCCACCACACACCCAAAAACTCACCTGTTTCCCCCCAGGGATGCAGACCTGGCCTCAGCAAAGCCTCCTGGCACCTCCACATTTGTTTTGAGTCATTAACCATTGCATTAACCCTGCAGTCTCTCAGAAGGTGGAGGTGTGAGAATGGCTTGATGGGCACCTCCCAACCAACCAAGGTAAAAACATTCCACATGCAAAAAAAAAGTGAAGGTAATTGATTTCTTTGATACTATTTGCAAAACTATATAAAATCATTTGGCATTAATCTTCTTGTTTGGTAATTTTATTGGCAGAATCTTTGAAAAGTGGGAATAAAATGAAATAAAATATCTAAAGTTACCTACATAATCATTTTTATATGACAATATAAACCCAGCAGACTACTTTTTTATCAGATCTCAAGCTTGAATATTGAGGTTGATTGTGACACTAGTCAGAATTTAATTATTTTAATTATTTTGTGTAATTATATGGTGTTCAAAACCAATTATTTCCTTTTTGTGTTTGACACTTCTTTAATAACAAAGAGGCTCACTTCTTCTGATAAATAAATAATAATAAATAAATAATGATAAATAAATAATAATAATTATTTCCACAACTTTGATTACCCTTAACTGTCCAGGTTCTATTTAGAAAAACTGCACTCTCACCTGTTTAGATTATTTTCCTAAAACTTTGAAGGTGACTAAATTTAGTTTTTGCTTTATAACTATGGAAACAAGGCCATCTGAACAGAAACTACTTTGTCACAGACAGTTACATAATAATGTAAAAGACTCTAGCAATGAGTGTATGAGAGGATAACAAAGACAATAGAATGGATGCAGTGGGACAGTGAGATAATGTTTATCTCATGTCAGGAATCAGTTGGAGAATATAGATCACCTCACCTTTATCAAGATCTTTGAAAGGTCACCACACGAAAATTTTGATGAAGAATTTGAAGGAACACAATGCTGTGTCTTTTTAGGTGTTAACAGAAACAAAAAACACAGGTATTTCATCTAAAAGTGACCACATGTGTGCTACAGATTTTGTGCCTTGGACTCTTTGCTTGTAAAATTAACAGTGGACCTGGTTATTGTAAAGAAACCAAGCTATTTGTGCTGGATAGTACAAGAAAGTATGAGTTTCCAACCTTGTAACCTTCCAAGGGCATTTTTTTCACAAACTAATTGTTTTTATAAAAGCATATTAGGGCCCATGATGAAAACCAGCAAAAAGGCTCTTAGGCTATTAACTCTTCCAAAACCCTCTCTCTTGGTGGGACAGTACTTTATTAATAATGAAATAAGTCACCTTTACTGGGAAAAAAAAAAAAATTACCAATCAGTTTAGATTTTGTTGCCTAGGAAATCTGGCAGTGTTACAGTACTTGAGACTACTAGATGAAATACAAGTGAAATCCCATAAGAAAGCACACTACAAGTGTGTATGAGGTGATCAGTTGTTGCTGCCATATAAACATTTTCTTTTTTTTTTTTACTTTTTATATTGAGCTCTTTAGTGTTATATGTTTAACTTTTTTTTTTTTACTTCTATAAATTTAATAACTTTCATAGCTCAGAAAAATAACTAATTTACTATGATGCACAAGGTTAAATATCAATGACTCAAATTCTTAATTAGTACAACAATACATTTACTGAAGTTACTGAACCCTTGTGCCATCCAAACAAGTAGAAGGATCTAGTTTCATGCATGATTGAGCTCATTTTGCATTATGCACCCTAAAAGTAGCCAAGGTAGATAAGCATCTACTGAGCAAGTAACACCCCCACCAAGTCTGAATGAGACCAGGTGCAGCTGGAATGTTTTCTGTTTTGAGGAGCTCCTCAGTGTCAAACTTGATACTGTCACGTGCACTCCTATTATCCATGCTTAGCGAGAGAAAAATATTTCAGAAAAGTTTTCCTGTGAATGCATCTTCTAAAGTTCTAATGAGGGAGAATCCCAGTGTAGGGATCCCAGTGTAGGATCCGTCTTTGAAAAACAGTTCAATTGAGCTGGGCAGAAATTTGTTTTAAAAATAATTTCCAGTGAGTCAAGACTACCTGCACCTTAGTACACATTCCATTTGATTTGAAATGTCTAGGACTATCTTATCTCCAAGGAAAACAATAAGAATTCATGTGTTACAAGGTGGCTAGGAAAAGAACATAAAACCCAATTTAAATATAGGGTGAAAGTTGTCATTCACTGGCACACACTCCATAGTCTCACAATCTTCTTGAACAGGAGATTGCATGCATCCCGGCATGATGAATAGCCTCTGATATACCTGTTTTCTATGAATTGGTCTAATCAGTGACCTAATCAAAATTTCAGGCTTCAATAAGAGATTCTGGCCCTGAATCTCCTTCTTTAATTATGTACTGTGTGAATAAATTTTTTTGTTTGATTATTCCACAGGGTGCCCAATATTTATTTTTTTTTTGTCAAAGAGTAATCATTTCTCTGTTCACTCTCTCCATACAAATCATGATTTTTTAGATGCGTAGCTTAACCTTTAATTATTTTTTTTTAATTCTTTCCTGCTTAGTTTATTTTTACATTGCAGTTATTTCATATTTCAAATCACTTATTTTTCCTTTCTTTGAATATTTATTTCTACAGACCAACACTACTAACTCCTTTCAAGAACAAAAGGAAAGAAAAATTGTAAAAATAGAGGAGTGGGTGATTTGCATAGTTTATTTTATTCACAGTTAATTTCTTATTAATTTATAGTAATATATTTCTCTTCTTGATCTTCACCAACATTTGACTGTATATATTGAGAAACCCATGATTCTGAAGTGCTAATGTTTTTCTAAGTAGTAATAATTTAGGAAGTATCTTTGTGCATACATACAATTACTTTGTTGAAAAATACTGAATAGAAAGTTTGTGGGGTTGTTCAAACACCACCCCCCCAAAAAAAAAAAAAAAAAAGAAAAAAGAGCATTATTTTTTCTTTTTTTAAAATTAATTCACCTGTCTCTCTATATCAGGAAATTCTTCCAGATCTTGTGTTTTGATTCTCCTGAAACACACTATACCAGCAAATTTCAGTACTCATTAATCACTTTCTCTTCTGAATGATTTAGGTAAAAAGAATAATAGGAATTCCAGTACAAATAGATGTAGTGGTTTGTAGTCAAAATATTTCTTTCTTTCTTTCTTTTTAAAGATAAAAAAAAAAGGTTAAAAAAAAATTCCTTTTACTTATAAAGCAATTTATCATTAATTTGAAGCTGGCAAAGTTTTCTTCCCATCCCTGGTTGATTTGTATTTTTATGTGTGTGTAAGTAAGCAATATAATCTATGATTTAAATTTAAGCACTATGGGAAAAAATTTTAATAAAACCTTCATAGAAATAATAAACTAAAGGGATTATGCCAAGCAAGTTTTTGTGCCAAGATATTGAGAAAGTTTTAAAATTATTAAAATTATGGAATTTAATCTTAAATTAAATTTCATCTTAATTTAATTTTAAAAAATAAATTAAATCTGCTCTTAAATAGCAGGAGTATTCATGCAAACATAAAGAGGTTTGTTTTCTGTGCATATATCATGCTTACATAGAAAATGTCATTGAATCACTTTCTATTTGAAAATCCTAGAATTCTGTATCATGGCAATACTGTACTTTATATAGAGAAAAGTCTATTTCAGTAATGTGAAGTAGTCTTGAAACATTTGAATAAATACTGTATAATCCTCAAAAAAAGTTTGACACATTATTCCTGAACATTCTAGATCACAAAGTGATATCTTTTCTTCCTGCTACGTGATATAAAGATACAAAGAACAGGGACCAAAGTAAACAAGAAGTGTTGTTATTCTCAATGTTTTCTAAATAATTCAGAGGAAATTAGATAAAGAAGAGATGTTATCTATGTCAGTAGCTATAACAACAATAATTAAGTTTAACATCCTTAGAAATGTTGGCTTAGTCCTGCTTAAAACTAAACAAACAGATTATGCTTGGCTCAGAAAATAGACAACTTGTTTAATAATAAAGTAATAAAGAAATTAAAGCAGCAATCTGTTCAGGTGGAAACATTTCAGCAGTCATGGATTATCAGCCTTAACACAGGCAGCCCAGGAGTACCTGTGAGTTGTTACTTTTGCTTGTTTCCTGATAGGTATTTTTCTGGCCAAATAAAAAACTGGCAGAGCAGATGACTTAATGGACTTCCAGTTCAGAATTGAATAAAGATTACTTGAGCTTTTCATCAATCAAAAGTGAAAATTTACATCAGCTCTATTTGTGCTTAAGTAATTTTTCACCTGCCTCTAAACAGATTGTATTTCATGTTCGTCCAAAATATATCTTATTCAGTCATAAACAGTCATTTCCTGTTCTCAATATTCTCTCTTCACTCCATTAAAAAGCATCTCAAACATAAGAAATACTTCATTGGAGAATACTGATGCTCATGCAAAATTAGATTTCCACTAACTAACCCCCCTCCCAAAAACAAACAAACAAACAAAAAAAAAAACAACAAAAGAAAACACAATCAAAAAATTTCTTCAGAAATTTAATGAGTATTTTTACCTCTATGTCTTTACAATACAGGACAAAAAAAAGTTGTGTTCTATCTGATACTGATTTTTTTTTCATTTTGCTATATCTATTTGGCTAATGTTGATCAATAGCACAGAATTAAATCTGAAGTTGACTGTTCTTTGAGAACAAGAATTATGAACTATGAATAATGCTATATCTGCTTATAATAATTTATGAAATCTCAGGAAATCCATGTAAAATCTGATAGGACAAACCTGGAGGAGGTTATATTTTTTTTCTTCTTCTTGTTATAGTAAGAAAACACAGACCTGAGGAAGATATTTTTTGATAAGAAAAAAAATGGATAAAAAGAACTGATTAGCTTAAAATGAAGGATCCGAATGGATGGCTGCCCTGAAAAACTTGCAGATTATCTTTAGGCAAAATGTGAAGTAAAGTCAGAGATTATTGTGCAGACTAATCTGGATGTTAAACTGGTATATCTTTGAGTGAGATAATCTCATATTCATTCTTCTTTTCCCTGAAAGACTCTGGATCTGAGAGGACACAAATGAAAATGGAGGGATTTATTTACAAAAAAACAATTAAAAATATTAATATACTTCTATATAAACCTGAAAAAAAATGTACTAGGGAAGAAAAAAACTTAGGAAAATTGTTTCAAAGAATTTGGATCAAAATGTGCCTTTCTGTAGAAGAAAATCAGAATGATTAAAATTGGAAGACACCAGAGTGGGTCTTCAGGTTCAGTATATTCCACATCAGTATATTCCTGGAGTACATTCCAGGATTTTGTCCAGACAGTTCTTGGATACCCCCACTGAGAGAGGAAGACAGAAAGAGAGAAAAAAAGAGAGAAAGAAAGAGAGAAAGAAAGAGAGAGAGAAAGAGAGAGAGATCCACAACCTCTCTGGGCAATCTCTTCCTGTGTGTGGTCAGCTGCACAATAGAGTTCTTCCTCATATTAGGTGAAACATCCTGAAACACAGGAGAACTTTCCTATTATTTTATCAAAAAACATGCCTCATTCCTAGTCTTTGACTACTGACATATTTTGACACATTGCCCACGAGTTTTTTACTGAAAAATACAGCAGCACTCTCCCTGCCCTCAACAACTGAACTATATTTTGCATCATGTTGCAAGATGACTATATTTATTTAATTTCAGTGGCTGGTAATATTTCAAAGTTTTTCAATACAAGCACATAATTCAAATAAGAAAATTTTTATTACAAGTCTTTTTGATAAATTGCATCGATAAAAGAAATTCCTAATAAAAAATGAATGAGTCTGAAGATTAAAAATTAACTACTGCCATATATAATAAACAGATAAAAACTTGTGTTTAATAACAGACTTGATGGAGTCAGCAAGATGGGTGTCACTTTGCCATCCTGGCTGGATTCTCCCAGTCTTGCTCTCAGGTGAGCAAAGCAGCGGTTTCCTGGGTGCACATATAGCCACCCCAGAATCTGTAGAAAAGCATTCACTATTGCTGCTCCCTCCTTACCCTGAGAACCATGGTATTGCTGCAAGAGGGAAGGCAACAACTGCCACCCCTGGGATTTGCTCAGACCTTAGCACTGCAGCCAAGAGCAGTCTGAAACAACCTCAGGTACGTCAGTGGAGATGCACAGACTTGGTAAGATAAACCTATCAAGTGCAGGATTTCAGGAAGTATTATTATATACTTCTCTGATAGATTCATTAGTTGGAGTTGTTTTGCTTTTGTTTTGTTCTGAGTTGTTATTTAGTTTTCCTTAAGACTTCTGAAGTCTGTGGGCATCCTAGTACCTTTCATTTCGAATTTGAGAAAGTAAATATTAACCTCCATTAAAAGTTTAGATTGTTTTACCTTACTCCTTCTCTGGAATGATTTGAAAAACTCCAAATAAGAAATGTAAGAGTAGTTTCCTACTTTGTGCATATTTATTCTTTTCACTCTTTGAATACATAAAATTTTAACTTTTCGTTCTTCATCCTTCATAATAAGAGGAACATCTTATGGAATAAATTCAAAATTAGAATATGTAAGTAATAATGTCTAATTTCAGTTATCACTTTTGGGTCTATCCTATACTCCTTGGACATCCTAGTGGGCCATTCTCTCCATGACAGATTATTTCTTGTGTTACTTTCTTAGTTTGGGAAATAGTAGACTAAATTATTTCAGTCTGTCTATTTTAGATATCAAGTACAGGAGATGAGGAGTTTTGAACAAGTTATTTTTCATCTCTGTGTTTGGTTGTGTTCCAAATGGAGGTGGAATATAGCTTGTCCTTTTGATTTATATGTTTTTACATACAAAAAGTTGCAGCTGTATACATAGGGACAGAATTAGGTCCACTGGGTTATTACTATTCATTGAAAAAAAAGCAGAAAATCTGCTGGTATTGCAGTCTTCCTAATTTAAAACCTGTTAGAAGTGGAAGGTAAGATCTATTTATGGACTTTAGCTATATTCTTCTGAAGAAGAATCTTACTTTTCATCTCTGATGTCATTTAAAGGGCAAGGTGAGAACCTAGTGAAAGAAAATAATGTGTCTTCATTCCTTCAAATAAACAGAATGACCTTTTCCTGAAATTTGAAGTAGTATGTTTTTCATTAAGTATTTCATATTGTACAGTTTTCATCATGTGACTCAGCAGTGGGAATAGAATTATTAGTAATGGGCAGATACACATGATTACTCTACTTAAAATGTAAAGTCAAAAAAGCTTAAAAACCCTGTTGAAATGTTAGTTTTACTTGAAACATGTCATAGAAGATCATGTGCTAGAATCATACCACCTTAGGTCTGCAAAATATATTCTATAAGCTTACCTCTTTGGGGAATTGGGGAAATAATATAAGTTGTATTTTCTTTTTCCTGTCTTAATGGCTAAATCTCCACTCTGTCAGTGTGCAATGCTTTAAAGAATAAATACTGATATTATAGTTTTCATGTGTGAAGATAAAAGTGGAATAGTATCTAAGGTCAATCTAATGCAGAAGAAGGAATAACCTAAGCACAGCTGACAACTAAGTAGGAAAACATGCTTTAGCCAGAAGTCAAATCATATTGCCAAAAAAGAAAACCAAATTTGAATAAAGGAAAAGAAAGTCTTGGCCTACACACACAAATAAATTATATTAAAAATAAATACTCCTTATGTCCTGTGAAAGAATAAAAAGTGAAAATAAATTCTCACAATAAAATATCATAGCTACACACTAATGAACACATTCCAAAGTGATGGCAGATGTACTCCAGGGAATCCTAGCACCTCAAGCAAATGTAAAATAAATAAATAAATAAATAACAAAAAGAGAAATGAGAGGAAAAGGAAACATTAATGAGAACTCAAGACAAGATAGTTATAAGAATAGCACAATATGATTTACTGAATTCTCTTTCAGTGATTAAAATATAGATGAAAGAGATAGAGTTCTTGCTGTCTTTCCATCTCACAAAAGACAAAAAATAAGTAAAACTTCAGGAAAATTCAGTCTGAGATGTCTGACTTCATTTCAGATCCCCAAGGAAGTTCTCACAACTAGACATACCATCTTTCACATTTTAACTTTAACTAATGAGACAAGTACTTGTATTTGAATCTAGAAAAAAGAAATAATCAAATCTCCTTATGTATAGGGAACTCATGAGTAATATAAGCATATTTTCCAACTTTTCCTGTGTTTGTTTCAGAAGAGACATTTGTCCCCAATAAAGTCTGTGAAAGAAATAATGTATCATCTGTAAGCTATTGATATGACAGTAGGAAAGAAATAACTGACTAATCAAGAATACAAAACCCTACAATTGAATTACTTTATCTGGTGATTTTATTAACCATGTTTTTGAAACAACCTCATGGTAGTATCACCACATACAGACAGTAAGATCATTAATTTATGTCCTTCTACAAAAGAAAAAGGATTTTGCAATCAAAGACAGTAAGAGAAAAAAACAAATTATTTCCCAATAAATAAGATCAAAAAAGATTTAAAAATTAATAGTATTATTCATAAGTTGATTGAATGCATATTTAAATTGGTAGTTATCAAGATGTAGGTACAGAATTTATTTCTGTGTCTAATCTGCCTTTTTCTGGTGCATGTTATATGAAAGATGAGAAGTTTCACATGGTTATTTAACTCTGAAGCATTAGATTAGATAATGCTTAGATAATAGGTTAGATAATATTAGACAAACCTAATATTAAAAAAAACCAAAACAAATTTAAAAAAAAGTTAGCCAATATTAAAACTGTAGGATAGTGTTGGTTTATCTTCATTTATACTGGGTTTGATTGTTTAAATTCTTGAAAAATTCTCTTCAAAAACAAAATCTTTGTTGTTCTGCTTTGAGAACAGTGTAAACAAAAGTAGAGAAATCCTTCTAAAATGGAGGAAAAAACCCTTTAGACATCTGAGATCAAGTATTTAACTGTGCTTATAATCACTTCTACTGAAACTAATAAGACCATACCATGTATCTTGCCATAAATAAACAAATAAATAAATAATAAGTAAATAAATAAAAGAAGGGGAGTGTGCATGGCTGAGTAGATTTGGTTTTAAGAACCATTGTCAACATGCAAACAAAGCTATGTACTTGTATATTTAACATTGCCTTTTCTACAGAGCAGCAGTAACTTTGGAGAATATTACTTCTCAGGGAAAGATTAGGCTAAGAGGCTTAGTTACCATGGCTCTAGTATTTAGTATAAATATTTGATAAGATTTCCTATATACTTCCTCCTATGTTGCAACTTTAATGTTATCATTTTATTTCTGCAATAAAAAGAAAAATTAATAACTCCCAAAAATTACAATACTTCTAAAGCAGAATATAGCCTCCCATTCAAAAAACTAGCCATTCACAGGTTCCATGCCAAGTTTTCTGTGTTTATGTCTCATAAACCTTTAGCTTAATAGGCAATGAAAAGAAGAATATGGAATTGTGTCTCACATAGGCATCTTGAGTCTGAGGATAAAAGCGCAGAACATAGCTAAAGATGGAATATCCTCATCTTCTGTTGTCAGAAAGAAGGTTTTCTATTTTCTGTTGTACTCACAGGGCTTACAGCAGAACGTTTGGGTATTGAAGTGAAAGTAGATTTAAATCCTTGGTTCAATAAGTAGCCTTGTTCATATACCACCTCCTGCACTATTGCGAGCATCAGATAGGGATTCTCCTTTGTAATACACCACAGGTATTGTGTATAAATGGTTATCACCATGAACTCTTAAAACAAACGAACAAATAATTCAAAACTCCAAAACAAACTGGCAAAAAACCCCAACAAAATTCATTTAAAGCTGCCTTAGCTCAAACACTGAATGAAATCACAACTTTGTTTTATGATTCTGTACATGGGTGATCTTGTTTCTTTTGACATTAGATGAGATAATGTCAACAAGAAGTTTTTGTTGTAGGACTGTAATTGTCCATTTCAGAGTGATATTGAACTGAACATTTTTCCAGAGCCTTTGTAAGCTGTTGCATGCTTGAAATATTTCTAGTTGAAAAGCTCTTTTTTCTTATTATTTGTTTAATGTATTAAACAGGATGATTGAAAGAGGTAATATTTTTTGCATTTTTGAGGATTGGTCTTTTACGTGCATTAATAAGGAACTCTCAGTTATGCTGTCACTTAAGTTCATTTACCTTCCCTTTGAAAGAAAGTAGCTATATTTGATTGATACTAAAGAGAAGTGAGAACATAGTAATGAAGATTCTATAACTTTTTGCATTGATTTTGAAGGAACCTTTTTCAAGGCAGAGCAAAATGAGATCCTGTGGGAGATATATGAAAGTCTCCAACTTCAATTCCCAGAAGTAGGCTTATCATTATATTTTTTTATCTGTGGAGAAAGAGAAGCATCCACAGCTTTATGAACCTCTAACACTGAAAAACTATAAGTAGAACAAATGAAAAAATCAAGTATGGGAGAGGTTTCTTTTATTTACATATTTTGTTTTAAACTGCTAGGTGCGCTAATGTTTACCTTTCAAGTTTGCCTGACGGCATTAGAAATGCTCTGGGTTTAAAATAGAAAGCTTAAATTCTCATAAGAATACATCAAACCCTGACAGAGTTTTTCAGGGGTAAAAAAAGAAAAAGCTGCTAAGATTAGAAATAAACTAAAATGAAACAATGCAGCAATGCTGGAGAAGCAAATGAAATTAGATCACCTAACTCTGAAAAAATGCCTTGAACTATCATGAGTTTCAATATCTTATAGACATCTGAATTACTTTATGAATTACTTTTCTATACAGATTTCCTTATGTATATTTATATATATAACATTCCTTATATATATATTTAACTATGAATTTGAGTATTGAATTTCCTCAGTGACTCAGTGACTCTTACATGTTGCTCTCGCACATAAAAGACAACAGTTGATAAACAGGTATAAGAATGTTCAGGTATGTCAAGCATGGTCATTTTGCCAAAAGATTTCAAGAGAAAAAAAAAAAATACCTGTATACTGGATATAAGTACAAAAGCTGAGAAACCCTATAGCAGGGTTTTACTCTTTTACTTCAGCTGCAGATTCTGACTTATGGGGAAAAAACGCATTTTACTGTATGACAGCATTCCAGTTGTACAGTGTGTCATTATAAAGCACTAATGACTACTACAGGACTGTTTGATAATTTGGAATTTACTTCCAGCTTTGTCTCTAAATTAACTAAGAAAATTATATCAAAACTGTCATTAAGTCTTCAGATTTCTAAAAGTTCCAGCAAAATTAAAGAAAATCAGAGGACTAATTTCTGCTATATGAAGATTTCAGGGTAAAATACAGTTTGATTTATTCATTAAATATGCATTTAAAAAGATGTCCATATGTATGCTCTTATCCTGGATGAACATTAACCTAATTTCTCTTTCAATATGTTGAGCTTTGCAAGACTCTATAAGCCTTATTGAACTTCTTGGTATTTCAAATGTATAAAAGTTGTAAAATCAGAAACAGAGTGCCAACTCTGTATTAGATTTTATGTATAAGATATATTAGAATAAAATAGAATACTCCTCTCCCCCCATAATTTGCATAATAGAATTAATAAATATTCTAGATAAAACTTGTCAAAAGTTTAATTTTTAGTTTTGGTTTTCATATTCACCTTGGGAAAGTAATTAAATCATGGTTGGTTTAGTAACAAGCCAGTAAACTAAAACAGTGCTTGAATTGTACAAAATAATAAATATATATTTTATATTTGGTTCAAATGGAATTGTTTGTCAACCATCAGGGTTTTGGGGTCTTTTTTGAAAATACAACAGCCACACTTGACTGCTGGCCTGAAGTGTCCAATATAGGATGTGGAAGTGATAAGAATATAAATGTATGGTGGACCAATAAATTTCTTGATGATAGGAGATGATGAGTCTTCATAATCTTTTTCCTTAGTTCCCCCACTTCATGCCCATTCATAATTTATGCTCACATTGAAACTTTGAATAGATGTCAAAGGTTTCACTACAGTGTTTCAACTTTCAGACTTTGCATGTAAACTGAGACGATCTACATAACCTGTTTAATACTAAACAAAATAGAAAAATATGAAAAATTATTGTATAACCAACTGTTCTTGCATGTCATCAAAGTTATGAGCCCAATGTATATAAAGCATAATGTAATGGAATATGAAGCCTGTACATGAGCCAGTGGTGTGCCTGGGTGGCCAAGAAGGCTGATGACATCTTGACCTCTATCCAGAGCAGTGCACCCAGCAGAACCAGGGAAGTGATTGCCCCCTGTACTTGGCACTGGTGAGGACACACCTGGAGTGCTGCGTTCAGCTCTGGGCCCCTCAGTTTAAAAGGAGTTTGTCCAGAAAATGTGCCAGAGTGTGTCCAGAGAAAGGCAACAAGGTTTGTGATGAGGCTCGGAAAAATGTCATATGAGGAGCAGCTAGCTGATGGAGCTGGATTCATTGGTCTAGAGTAGAGGAAGCTCAGGAAGAACCTCATTATGCTCTACAAGTACCTGAAAGGAACTTGTAGCAAGGTGGGGGCCGGTCTCTTCTGCTGAGTCTGCAGTGACAGGACCAGAGGAAATGGTCTGAGACAGGGGAGATCCAGATTAGACATCAGAAAAAAAAATCACCATTTGGGTGCTCAGGCATCGGAATAAGTTGCCTGGTGAGATGGTGGAGCCACTATCCCTGGAGGAGTTTAAGAGGTGTCTGGGTCTGGCATTGGGTAATCTGGTTTAGTGGTTTAGGTTGATACTGCTGGGTTTACAGTGGTAGTGCTGAGTTGATGGTTAGACTTGATGATCTTACAGGTCTCTTTCAGCCTTGATGATTCTATGATTCCATGAAATACATTTGCTCTTACTCATCAATATTTTTAGATCTACTTCCATTTTACATTAACAAAATGAAGATGTTTTAATTATTGGGCCACCTCTGGGTTTTTGGTTTGTTTTTTTTTTTTAAAGCCCTCTTTCTCAATATGCTGCACATAATAAAATACACTGAATTTAATAACAGCTGTTTATTTTTGAATAGCTTTTTCTTTTTACAAAATACAAGTATAAAAGTGTCTATTATATTCTAGATTTAATTTGACCCAGTGTGGCTGAAAGCCTAGAATATCAGTGAAATAGAGGTAAAAGACACTCTTAAGGGAATAAGAAACCCTCAGCACTCCTCACACACTCACTAAAATGTACAAACAAGGAGATATTTCTATCTAGTGTTTAATCCACAGTATCACAGAAACAGCAACAAACCCTATGATATTACTTTATTTTTTTCCTGTCAGAAGTTTTATTCCTGAAGCAAACTGTCGGTAGCAATTAGATTGATTCTTTTCATCTTGAGAAAGGTTCTTTAACTGGCTTCAAGCAAATAGTATTAATACTTTTCCTCTGTTCCCTTGTTCTGCACAAAGCCTCACCCATGGGAGACCATCCTCAATGAGCTTTTCCAATATAAGTTATTCCTGTGGGCTGCATTTGTTTATTAACTGATTCAGCATGAGTACACCACAGGGCCACAGGTCCAAAGTTGATTTTCCACAGGTTCACAGCCTCTTTTGGGAACATTCTTCTGCTATGGTGTTGGTCCTCCAGGGGCTGCAGGTGGTTCTCTGCTCCATTGCACACATCCAGGGGCTGCAGGGGCACAGCTGCCACACCATGCTATATGCATTGGGCGGGAGGGGAATCTCTGCTCTGGGTCCTGGGGAACCTTGTTCCCCTCCTTTCTCACTGATCTTGGTCTCTGCAGAGCAGTTTCTCTCACATATTCTCTACCTCCAGATGCGCTGTCCCAGACGCTCCACCACCACCACCATTCATCCTTGATCAACAGCAGACCTGTCTTGGAGTCAACTGGCATTGGCTCTGCTGTACATAAAGGAAACTTCCAGCATCTTCTCACAAAAAACAATTTTCATCTTATCCACTACCAAAATCTTGCCATGGAAACCCAATACACTTTCAAGCAGTTATCCATTTCTTCACTTTTGCCTAAAAAATAATTTTTAATTGCTTCATTAGAACTGCATAAGAATTATTTTTAGGAAATATTACTAATAGACTCATTCAATCTAGCTAGAAATCTCCTAGAGTTCACTGGAATAGAATTTTCCTCTTTTTAAGTTTAACAAAATTCTGATGAGAATGTGTAGACAGGTAAAAGGTGATTTTTCATAGATAGTAAGAATCTCTTGCTCTCTCATTGGTGATGAATCACAATATGAGGATGACCTGAAGGATTTCAATTTCAACAGAGAGTGAGAAAAGGAAAGAAAGGTTAGAAGCAACATGAATTTAAACACAAGAAATGTTAAACTCTATAAAAAGAAATACTCATGTCTTAAAAGTGCATGAATAGCCAAAGGGGAAAATACAAGCTGTGTCAGAATATGCCCTGCATTCTGTCTATTCCTTAAGCAGTCCGACACAGGAACAAATGAAAGAAAAAACAGAGAGAGAGAAAAAAAAATGTTCATTTTGTTTGCTTGCAGCTGTTAATACCAGACATAAAAAATATAGCACTAGACAGCCTTAAATAGAGTTCACTAACATTGACAGATACAAATTTAATTTATTATTCCAAGTGTCATTTTATTTTGTTAATTGTTTTTACATGGCTTGGCATTGTTAGTGGTGGGCTACAGTGGTGGCTTCTGTGAGGAGCTAATAGAAGCTTCCATCATGTCCAGCAGAGCCAATCCTCAGTGGTTCCAAAGATGGATGTGGCACTGGCTGAGGCTGGGCCAATTAGAAATTATAGTAAAATCTCTGTGATAAGAGTTTTAAGAAGGAAAAAATATTGCTGCCCAGTTTTAATCATGGCCAAAGAAGAGTGAAATGAGAACCTGTGAAAAGGACAACTCTGCAGACCTCAAGGTCAGTGGGGAAGGAGGGGAAGGTGCTGGAGTTGAGATTCCTCTGCAGGCCATGGTGAGACCATGGTGAGGCAGCCGTGCCCCAGCAACCCATGGGGACTCATGAGGGATGCAGAGATCCACCTGCAGCCCATGGAGGAGGCTGTGACCCTGTGGGACACTCATGGAGAGAGGGGCCCTGCTGCCCTGTTGGAGCAGCCTGTCCTTCAAAGACTGCACCCCATGGAAGAGTGGCCCACACTGATCAGTTTGAGAACTGTTGCTTGTGAGATGGACTCACATTGGAGAAGTTCATGGAGAGCTGTCTCCTGTGGAAGGGGACCCCACAGTGAAGCAGGGAAGGACTGCTCTCCCTGAGCAGCAGGAGAAGCCTTGGGTGATGAACTGACTATAACCCCCACTCCCTGCTTCCTTGTGCTGCTGGGGTAGGAGGTACAGCTGAAAGGAGGGAGGGGTGGGCAGAAGGCGTTTTCAAGGTTTTATTTTACTTCTCATTATTCTGCTCTAATTTTGTTAGTGTAATAAATTCACTTCATATCTCTAAGTTGAGCCTATTTTGCCCTTGACAGTATTTGATGAGTGATCTTGCCTGGTCCTTATCTCAACCCATTAACATTAAATTCATTAAATTTTGTCTCCTCTGTGCAGCTGCAGAGGGGAGTGAGTGAGTGGCTTTCATGGGCGCCTGGCATTTGGTAAAAAAAAAAAAACAAATCAAAGAAACTCTTTGGCTGAATGAGGTTTTAGGTAAACAGGAAGAAAAAAAACCTCAAACAATCTGGAAACAATGTCAGCTCAGGGCTGGAAATAAGAAAAAACTGTTCTTGGCAAAGTTAGAATCATGTTTTTTTCATTGTTTAGAATGATTCATCTAAGTTTTCTAATACTTAGGATATCAACTGGATTTACTTGGGCTGACCTCTTTTATAGAGGTGAATGCTTGTCTACACAAAACAAAATTTCATTTTGCCTCTGGATAACTGTGTCTTAGTATATTTCTTCCAAAGCTGAAAAACTTTTGACCGAATTTATCAAACCAGGTCATTATTTTGGGAGTGTTGCTAGCATCAGAAGTGTCTCAAAATCTACACAGGGAATAAGCAACAAGGAGACAAGTGGAGCAAACTACTTTATGGAATAGAAGTTCTGTATAGTAGGCCCTAAGATGCTTTTCTTCCTACCACACAGACTGGAGAAATGGAGCACTAATTCTCCTTTTAGTTTTTTAGTTGATCCTTTGTTTGTTTGTTTTTCTGCATGCTGGGTGTTTTAACCAAAAGAAGCTAGAACTGTAAGGGGACAGTGCACCCAGTTTCTTCAGGCAACCAAGATGTGTCTGGGGATCTGAAACTGGCATAAACATTTGCCCAGACACAACCTTTTAGATATTGCCATCCTTCCCCTCAAATTTTTCATTATAGCATCTCCCTTATCATGAGTGGAATTCACTCAAGATATCCTGGAAAGCCAGGTGTAGCATGCAATTTCAGAAGCATATCTAATACAAATGGAAAAGCAAGCATGGAAAAGCATGCATAGAAGTATTTCTGCAATTAATACATGTTGTGGGAAATGTCCCTGTAATGGCATTATGGAAGTTACGGCATGGAGAGAATGATTATATTTATTTGAGCACTAAACCAAGAATAAAGTCTATAATAGTTGTGTGGTCTGCATATCCTGCTACAACATATCCAACCATCCAGGTGGCACTTGCCTTGTTGTAATGAATTTTAATAAATATTGTAATGAAATATAAGGAATGTCACATTCCTCAGGTGAGTTTGCTTTGCTAGAGGGAAATCTCTGGATATATGTGGTTTACATGGGGTTTGTGCCGTATTCAGATGGACCAATTCAGATAGAAATATTTTATCCATCAACTTCAAAACATGTCCTCTGCTTATCAGTATCAATTTACAGCTTGTGGTTCTTCTTGCTTGATTGTCTGTTGCAATATAGGAGGAAAATTGGCATCTTTACTGGCAGGCTCTGAAAAATGAAGTGATTATAATCTTGACAGAGCATTGTGGAAAATGTTGAGCTTTCTGTTGTTGATGTGGGAGATTTTGTGCTCTGGGACTACCAAACCAGCATGCTTTAAAACCAGTCACTTCACTCCAAAACATCACTTCACTCCATCTAACTACATTATAAAGATAGCTCTATTAAACACAACATTATAATCTCAGAAGTATAAAATATTATACAGAGATCTTTCAATAACTTATATATTTTATAACAATCAGTTACTTCTAATCATTTTCCTGAAAAGATTTTCAGATACTTATGAATAGAAAATAAATTGAAAAACTCAAAAACAAAAATTCTGTCAGCCATTGTCAATCATATAGTGTAGCTAATGGTGAGATTAGACATTTATATGAATGCAGGAAAGACTTCAAGTGTTTCTTATAAAGAGAGAAATAAATGAATGAGGGAAGGAAGATTAGAGATATTGTATATGAAGTCTTTTTAGGCTGCTCTACAGAAAGGACTGTGAAAACAAACTGGAAATAACAGGTTTAAACATTAAGATTGGATATGATATTAATACAGACTTTGAAATCAATAATTGTTGTGTAATTGTTGTGCTATAAGTCAGAACTGAACAATATGATTGACAGATGTATGATAACTGAAAAACAGACATATTATTAGGATATAAAAGTTGGATTTTTTTTGTTTTGTTTTCTATGTGACAGAACTACCAGGAAGATTTTAAAGTTCTCAGTTATAGTCTTTCCAAATGCAGAAATACAGGAAAAATGGAATAGCCTGTTAGCCTGCCAGATTACATTTACTTACTGAAAAAGAAGAAATGCAGAGTGACACTTGCTATTATGTCATGTTGACTGGTTAGATGTGTTTTTAGAGAATATTTAGACATTTTGATAAGAGATCCTGAAGATACACTGCAACATTCCAAGGAACATATTTTCTGTTCTTTGTATCTAAACTGGTACAAAACTCTTGGTAACTTCTAGGACAAGAGAAAATGCCTCAAGTTGCACCAGTAGAGATTTATATTGGACATTAGGAAAAAATCTCCACTGAAAGGGTTGCCAAGCCCTTGAACAGGCTGCCTAGGGAAGTGGTTGAGTCACCATCCCTGGAGGTATGTAAAGACCTTCAGTGATGGACTTGGCAATATTGGGTTAATGGTTGGACTTGACAACGTTAAAGGTCTTTTCCAACCTAAATCATTCACGATTCAATGATCTCATCTGGAAGTGTAACTTATTTGCATAATAGCACTGAGAATTTTATTTTTTGAGAGGTCCCTTAGGAAGGTTGACAGCACCTGCTATGCTATTGATCAGCCAGAGAAAAATATCATCAGCTGCAATGATGATGGTGCTGCAATAAAAAACCAAGGTAGCCATAGACCCTAAAGCCCAAGAAGCCAAAAAAGCCACAGTATTTTTCAGATGTCTTCAGACAATGAGAGTTATAACAACATTAGATCACTTAGTAACTATCATTAAAAGAAAACAGCAAAACTATTGTTAGGTCACATCAGGTTACTCTCATTAATGATCATAATAATACATTTGAATTACATTGGCCATTATTTTTTAAACAAATATCCTGCTTTATTTCCTGATACAGTAAAGATAGGAAAATGAACACTGCTTTTTACACTATCATTGATCAAATGTTTATTTTCTGAATATCAGTAGCACACCAGCTATTAAGGATAATTTAAATGATTTTATAATTTTTTTACTTTATTTAATTTTGCATTAAAAAATAGTTCAAATTTACGTGACAATTTTAAAGTCCCAAAGTTGTGTTGGATTTTGCTCGGATTGTCACTCCTTGGAGTCACCAGTCTCCGGTGTTACCAGCCAGAGTCCTCCAGCTCCCCCCTCTATTCATCTATATGTATCTTCACCAATTTCACACACTTCCTCCACCTCCAGGAACTTTTCTCCAGCCAGTAGCTTCACCATTTTCTTTCTAGGTCCCCTCTTTTTGGGGCCACTTCTTATTGGTGAACACTTCTCTTGGGCTTTTGTCCCTGGCTTCCCCAATCTATCTGGGCAGTTTTTATGTGCATAGACACAATGTGTGATCAGTCTCCCAAGTGGTGTTTCTGATTCACGTATCTTCATTATTTGGAAGATTCAGGAAAAGATACTTGATTTGTCATTGTTTATATAGTTTTTTTCTAAACCCAAGACTTTGTGAATTTTAAGCTGGAAAAGGAGAGAAATCCTGCACCTAGGGAGAAACACCCCTATACACCAATATATGCTGGGTGGTAGTTGTATGGAAAGCAGATTGTCAGAAAAAGACCTAGAGGTCCCACATTGAACATGAGCAAGCAAAGTACCCTTGCAGCCAAGAAGGCTCATGGGATCCTGGGCTCTGTTAGGAAAAATGTTGCCACTGGGTTCAATGAAGCAATCTTTTCCCTCTTCCCAGCACAGGTGAGGCCACACTTGGGGCGCTGTTTCCAGTTCTTGGCTCCTCAGTACAAGACAGGCCCGTAGGAGAGAGTCCAACCACTGGGATGACTATGGCACTGCAGCATCTCTCATATGATGACAGATTGAGAAAGCTGGGACTGTGCAGCCTGGAGAAGGCTTGGAGGGAGGACCTTAAAAATACTCGGAGGGAGGTTGTAAAAAAGGTGGAGCCAGGCTCTTTTCAGCAGTGTTCAATGACAGCAAAGGGCATCAACTGAAACACAGGAGGTTCCCTCTGAACATGACAAAATACAGTGACAGTGACTGCTCTCTGACACACATTAACCAGGGATATTGTGGAGTTTCCCTCCTTTGAGGTATTCAAAAGCCATCTGGACATGATCCTGGACAATCAACTTTACATGGTCTTGCTTTAGAAGAGGAGTTGGACAAGGATGACCTTCAGATGTCCCTTCCAGCATCACTATTTTGTGGCTCTATGATTCTGTGATTTTACATAATGACTCCATGTCTAAAGGTTACTTGATTTTAATTTGAAAAAGAAAAAGAACGTTATGACATTTTCTATTAAAAAACAAATAATAATAAAAATACTGAAGAAAACAATTCTGAAGCCTTAATGACACAAATATCAAGGACATTTTTTAGGTTTACTCATTCTTACAATTTTTCAAAAATTATTTTAAAATAGAAGCCACTGAAGTTAAAGGAGGATATTTTAGCTTCCCTAATGTCTTAGGACTGTTTAAATAATTACATCTGATTAAATTAGAGGGTGAAAAAAATTCAAAAATTTACCATTCATGTTGGAAGGAAAACAAACAAGTCAATCTCATGTATACAGCCCTGGAGAGATCAAACTGAAGTGTCTACTCTGAAGCATATTTCATTATTGACAGATACTGCAAGAAACAGGAAATGAGCAAGACTCCATGTCTTCAGCAGACCTTAGCTGATATGCTGAAGGTGGTGAGGTAGGGTTTAAAACTGTAGTTTTTAAAACTGACTCTTGACTCTCTGTGACGAATATTACAGATGATCCCTGAACACTGAGTTACTTGCCTAATTAATAATTCTAAGGAGAAATTGTATCCTATAGGCAAAGTCTCTCTGATTGAGAGACTCCCATGGAATTCAACATTTTGATAATTCGGTGTATTCTAAAAAATAACATTTTCTTTCAAAAGTTTCCAACTATCTACCTAAAACTTACACAGGAGATTTTTTTTTATTTGTTGCACAAAAAAACTAAACACAACAATTCAAGACTGGTTTGCATTCAAGTATTTTTATCTTTATTTTTTGTACTTGAGAGAAAGCTTAGTCAAAAGTCTAGAAAGGCCAGAATAATAAAAAGACTAAAAAAGAAGACAGGAGTCTTTGTCAGCCTCATGAATCATAGCTTTGAAGAAAATAAGGCAGAATTCAGAACAGTATGTTATTTGTGTCTTTCTTTTCACTGATCTGGAATTTTTATTTTTTATTTTCATCTTCTTGAATATAAAAAGTAGTCTTGTATGTGTAAATTGATATAATGCTTGCAAATTTTGGCACAGCAGTTAAGCACGGTATGCGAATGCGCTTTTCATAAGTGTGAATAAGAATGAAGATGTACACAACACATAACCACAGAGAGCATTTTTAAAATAGCTATTAGAGTAGCCTTTTATGTTCCATTTGCATTTCTTTTTTAGGTACTGGGGAATTCCTTACCACTTTTAGGAGGGAAGTTGTTCCTATGTCCATCTTATCCTGAGACAACAGGAAATTCTTTCCCAGACATAAATTATTTCATGCCCTATTACTTCATAAAATAAGACAGAACACTGAGATCTCTTCAGAAAAGGAAACTGCATCTTTCTGCAGAAGTATAGAAATAAGGCAAGTCTTTGCTGCCTGAAGATTTATAGACTGGAAAGTCAATGAGTTAGAGTTTCATGAAGTTGTAAATTGGCTTGCATTCAATATCCTGAATTTCTTTAAAAGGAAGATTCAGATGAAAAGTCTGTGAAGACAGGTCATTACTATTAATTTCTTAAAATCCAAAAGTTTCCTTTGAAGAATATTACTTGAAGAATTTAAAAATATTTCATTTTACTTTCTTCATTCGTATTTATTTATCATTAATTTCTTCATACATGCATAGTATTCCTGTAGAGTTATTTATAGAAGAAGACAGCACAGCAGTACACTGCAAGGTTTTTACAGCTTCAGGGATGAGTAACGGATGAATTCTGAAAGTACAATTGCTACATTTTTCATAAAAATCAACAGAAGGCTTCAACTGTCAGTTGTTGAGCTACAGGATTTAGTAGAATGGGTTAGGAGCCATCATCTGCTGACAGGTCATAGCACCTTTTCTCTTCAGTTGCCAATATATTTTAGAGCTTTTATGTGCTGTAACATCTTCTGCAGAGTTGTCAAAACAATGCTAATGCCTGAGCACAGCTCAGTTCATGTAATCTCTGCCTCTCATCTTTGTCAAATGATCCATATACTCTGGCACAGATAAAAAAGTGTTGAAAAACTAAACCATAAAATATTCAGATGGGTGATCGGTATTTCTGAAGTGCCTCACTACCATCAACATAAAGGGAGCTACTCCAGGCTGATCATTTCTCAGTACACTGTTGCCACTACAGTGTAAAGGCAAAGCTTCCAGTTGAAATAATCCTGAAGCTCTTTTTCTGACACAGTTAAGCTGCACTTCCAAACAAGAAGCCGAAAGAGAAGAGCAGATCTTCACTGTTCTGTTGCTATAATTTCCCTTTCCCCCCAGCCTTTGGCAGCTTTATTTTCAGGAACTTTCATACCTGTATTACATAAGAATGATTGAGTTCAGCTTTCATCCAAGATTGTGTCTAATCATTTTCCAGAAGTGGTTTGTATCTATGATCATCCTAGAATCCTGAAAAAGAAATTCTGGGCTTCTGAATCAATTAATTACTTTCACAAAATTATTTTTTCTTTGTGATAAAGTATCAAACTATAGTTGAAATCTAGAATGATTTAACAATATTGGATACTGTTGTGTGATTCAGCATACAGACCTTTTTTTTGAACTGTAGTTGAAAAAGCACTTAGGTGTATAGACATAGGAAGAAATAGCATGAACTTCCTGTAACTGTTTTTCTGTTTTCTAAAAGCAATTCTACATACCTCAAAGCAAGAAAATAATGTTTCCATCTCTAGAGACTTCCATAAAATTCCACAGTACAAGCGAGAATGGATCTGATTCCTTCAACCCTGTTTGCTCAGCTACCTAACCAAAGAATAATTCTGATTAAACAACTTGCAACAAAAAAAGTGTTTTGCTGGGCTTTGGGTTTTTTCCTTTCTTGAAAAAAAATCAATTCCTTGAAGAGCAAATATCTTACCAGAAGTTTGTTTATGGTGAATAAGAGGATGACCTAATAGGGTGTCAAAGATTCTAAGGGTTAAGGCAGCCACAAGATGTGGGAAGATCAAGTTTTGGAAGTTTTCACTCTGTTGAACTCCCCATCCTCCAGTAAGTACCTGAAATACTTCACTTGTTGTTTGCTGTATTTGGCAATTTTTCTACTGATGCAAGTCATATGACAGACAAAAAATCAATCATTTTAAGAATTCAGAAAATTGTAGTGGCATTCCAATATCTGTTGATGAACAGTAAAATGTTTTGTAGGATGTGTGTATATATATGATAATGGATGTTTTCCATACGCATTTCTTCAGCTTATCATTTTATCAGAAAAACAATTGTGTGAATTCCCCATACAATGATTTGAAAAATATTTTAGAAGATAATTCAAAATTATTTTATATATATATATGTAGGTACATGAAATTCTTATAAATAACACTCCATGCTAATCAAAACAAATAGAAATTATGAAGCTGGATTTCATTTTTCCATACATATACACACATATGTGTGCATATATATATATGCTCAGGGAAGATTGTGTTATGTCTAAGTGTAAATACTTAAAATGCTTTCATTGTAGTTGAGCTAAATAATCGGTTGGAAAGCAGCTTCAATGCATTTTTTCTTTTTAGTGGAGTTCTAATTCATTATCTTATTACTGACTTGAAGAATAAGATCAGTTGCTAAAGCATGATTAAAGCACAAGGAGAAATGGTAAATTTTGAATGAACACATTGTTCAGGATGTTTATGTCCTTTCAAAGTTAATGAATGAAAATCAATCCAGGTTCCATTGTTGAGCAGCTCTTTTCCACTCCCAATTGAGCAGCAAATACTTTAGTTGGTAATAATACAAAAACCAATAACATTTTTAAGTGTTAAATCAGACAAGTAGATTTTCAATTTAGCCCCAAAGCTAGAGAGTGATATTATACAATAGAAAGAAAAAAGACTTCCTCACAGGCCTAGAAATCTCCAGAGTCAAGGAAAAAGACATGGGTTCAGGACTAAAAGGTTAAGAGAATGGATGCTGACAGTCTTAACAGCTGGGTTGGATTTCTCAGTTGGATATTACAGTCACAAATTGTATGATAATTGGTGGCAAATTTTTAGTTTGTTCTCTTGCAAGACTAAATCAACTCTTTAAATTAAAAGTATAAATTAAAAATACACAGTATTATTAAGTATGAACTATTCTGTTGTCCACTTATGTGGAACAAGCAAAAAATGTTTAATATTTTGAATAGGTCATGAGATTAGAGCTCGTTAAAAAAATATTGATTGAAATGCAATATTTCAGGGAAATACTAAATCATATCAATATTTCACATGAAAATCAAGGAACCAAATAACTCAGTTTCCTAAGCCTTCCAAATAAATTTAGAATGATTTTCCCAGGCTCCTACAGCTGATTTTACAAATTTCTGCTGCTCCCCATCTGCTGAGTTGTTTGTCTCTCCAATCCTGTGCACACCACAGCTGTTCTTCCTGTGAACCAGCCAAAAAGACCACAGCATTGGTGAGTAAAGTAGCAGAGGTTCCAGGGAGGCAGACAGCAGCATACCCAGGTGTCAGGACACGAGCTTGACTTGGTTTGCAGGCCAATATTTAGTTTAAAGCATTTCACAGGTAAACTTTCAAGGCTTCTTTAGCCACCATCTCTTTTTTCTCCTGGTCTGCAGATTTGCCTAAGCATCTCTCAAGTTTTCTGGATGGCTGGAGCAACTCCTGACATAGCTGTCCACCTCACTGCCAAGCTCATTGGACTATTGACATCCCACAAAGGTAGAAGCAGTTTTTCTGGAAGCAGCTACATCCTATTAGCAGCGCTAGAAACTACTGTTCAATGCTCCCCTTGCTGACTCAGAGCTCACTTAGCTAATGTGCTGTTTTGCAGAAACCTTTTAAGGATACAATTTATTAAAGAACAACTGGAGAAATTTGGAAACTCAGCGCAATCCTGTGGGATTTCAGTTCCACTAAACAAAACCCAATACTTTTTAACTTTTCATGGTTTGAATTAGGTTGCAGCCATTTGTAGATGTTATACATGTTTTGCAGGTCAGACATTTTGTTTCTGTGGCACCTTATACAAGCAGAAACTTATTAATGCCTTTGCAGAGCTATACTTGGAAGAAAACAAAATAAAAAAGAAAAAGTTGGAGAATTCAAAGTTACAGCCCTTTCTTTATTTAGTATAAGTTATGTAATTAGCTGCTTGCACTGATCAGAGTTACTTATTTTTCAGTAGATTTACTTCATGATAATTCTACTTCTTTTTGTACAGTCATTCTGGTATGGGTTAAGATAAACTTACTAATCCTTGCATTTATATTTTCTTCCACCCTCTTTTAGACAAATCTTTTGTCTAGGTGTCTTACTCTATTGACATTAAGTAGGATTTACTGTTACTAATACTGGTTACCACTGTGTGTTTACTGATTCTTTTCCTCTCCCCCATGGAATACCAAACTGCTGGATATTCCAATTTTATGACTGGGGTCTTAGAAGCATTAGCTATACTACTCAGACTGCAGCCTGAAGTCAGGTGCACTCCAGGTCTTAAGTCTAAGTCCCTATATCACTATATTTAATTAGTTGTCTGAACTCTACCTACTGTCCTAAACTGTCCTTTTTCTGCTACACTTAGTACTGTAACTGCTGTCTGGGAGAGACACCATGCTGCTTTATCTAGCCATCACTAATCACGAGGTGATTTCTACAGCCAAACGGATACATCTAGGGACCACAAACATCTGCTCAAGTGTTCTGATAAGCTCCGCACCTCTTTCCCTGTATTGATTATGACTACAGATAGCATTTGCTGAGATGAGTATTATGTGGAATAATTTGTCCCAGAGCTCATAGAAGGTACAAGTGAAAGACTCACCTTGTTGCTTGTAAATTAAAGTCTTAATTAAACTATCTTTCCACTTTGTCCCTGTATTGTTTCCAGTCTTTGTGTTCTCTTGCTAGTCCTTATTATTGCTTACTTCTTCAACAAATTGTACTCAATTTAAAGAGACAATAACTTCCTTAGAGTCTTTAGAGTCATTATCTAAACCCTTTCAGTGATTATTGGAACACAATAAGGGTATCTTTTAACTTTTTATAATCTTTTAACTTTTAATAGTATGCATATCCCTAGTTAGTTTCCCATGCTCACTTATTTAATTCATTCACTGCTTCACTGACATGTTACGATGGTCACTGACAGAAACTCCAACAATCTCCTTCTATCTGAGATGTGAATATACCAGTGTATATTTTTGTCTAGTAAAAGTAATGTTCTAGCAGAATTTGTACAAAATTTGCACAAAAAATTATGCACGGCTTTTGTACAAAATTTTGGATGGTAAAACCCCATAGCATTCAGGCCAGGATACTGCAGCAAAGATTGCAAATTTTATTTTTGGACTTGCTCCAGCAGTTCCATGTCTTTCTTATGTTGGGGACACCAGAGCTGGATACTGCACTACAGGTGGGGTGTCACAAAAACAGAGTAGAGGGGGCAGAATCACCACCTTTGACCTATTTTCCATGTTCCTGTTGATGCAGCCCAGAATACAGTTAGCTTTCTGGGTTGCAAGTGAACATTGCCAGCTCGTGTCATTTTCTGCCAGCCAAAAGACAACCAAGAAACTAAAAGATAGACTCAGTAAAAATTCTGTGACCCTGGGTTACAAATTGAGCTGCTGAAGCAGAAAGAATATGGGGTACCTAGCAGCACTAGAACACTCAGATCACTAAGCAAGGTGTTAGCAGCCTGAGATAAAGTATAAAAGTACAAGCTCCATTTTTCTTGTTTTAGTTTGAAAAACATAAGGATATAGAGGAAGGTAACAAATAGTTGTATACTGTTAGCAACTTACTGGAAAATCTTGAGATAATGAGTAAAGATATTTGGTTATATAACCTATTTAATAGTAAAATACATTTTGTTTCTTTGTGATTATAATACTGTTCAATATTTGCAGTGAAGTAGTTGAGGAGCAAACTAATTTCAATGTATTTCTTTTTGTCTTAAATGCTTTCATGATTTCCTCACCTGGTTCTATTTTTCCCAGTGCAGATGCAAATTGTTTTTTCAAAGTGAATAAGACAAATTTCCAGATCTGATTAGAAATATTTTACGTTTATCCTAAAGAAGTAACAGGACTCCAATAGGAGTAAATTAACACAGAATCAGGGCCCTCTGGGATACAGTGAATTGTAGGACTAATAAGGTCAAATGCTGCACATTATACATGGAAATATTCTCTTTACCGATCTCTCTATGTTTACAATTAACTAGCTGAACAATGTAAAGAATCCTTTGGAATGAAAAATACAATTTTTTTACAAAATTACTGACCTTCCATCAGAAATTAAATAATCATGTCAGGTCACAAATAACAGCATGTTTTGGACGTACAAGTAGAAATGCAATAACAGAGAAAACAGATTCCCCAGGTTTCTTCATGAGAAAGGGCAGAAAATGGGCAGAAAACTGGGCAGAAAACCCCACAGTGACATAAAGTTTTATTTTTAAAGAATTTTCAAGGAAATGATGGAATTTGCTATATTATATCTATGTCTTGTGCCTTGCCAGTTCCAAAGGACAATTCACTATCGCTATCAGGACACACACCAGCAATCTCCTGGCCTAGAGGCTGTCTACAGGCAGTCTTAAGACTTTTTCCAAAAGACAGATAAATGACTTCTGATCTCATTAATATCTTTTCCATGTCAATCTCCACAACTTTCACAATTTTTCTGAGTGCTACCATTTGAAACGAGAATGTCTTAGTCTAAGAGCACTAAGATATTCTGGTTCTGATTACAATACTGCCAAACTATAAGAAAGCATGAGATATAGCAGGAGATACACATGTTTATCATACCTAAATGACAGCTCATGAAGTTAATTCAATTTACTATGGAGGTTAACTCTTGGGTTTTGGTGATTTTGATGGCTCTCGAGATATTAGAAAGTCTTTTTCTCTCAGCCCCGCGACCAACAAAGAGGTCAAGATTTGTCTTGTTCTTCTTTTCAATGTTGTTTATTTTTCCTTATCTATTACATTCTTTCTCCAACCTGCTGAGGTCTGTTCATCAGGTCGGGTTGAGGCACAATCCCCGCCTTCAGGGTGGTGTTGACTTTTTATACTAAGAACTACATGTACTTTATTTACAATAATTTTACAATACCTATCACCTATCACCTATGTCAGACAGTCTGTCTCTGCTCTAAACCAATTAGAAAGTGCCACCATCAGAGCAGAAGATGAAGGACAAGAAAAAGAAGAAGAACAGGACACACACAGATTTCTCCATCTTCCCTCTTGAACCCCCATTCTAAAACCCAAAAATTCTACTTTTTCACCCTATGACAAATTAACTATCGCTCTATTCAAACTCTTGTGGCTTGTAAATCCTCACACAAAGTTGGTAATTTTTTCCATGGGCTAAAATTGAAGGCACAGGTGGTTTTGACTCCGTGTCAAGGTCTCTGAGCCCCTTGCCAGGGTCTCGAATTATCAGGACAGCCAGAGGAATGCCCTGGGTTCTGACAGTTAACCTTCACCTGTGCTAGAGATAAGCTGAGTAAGTCTAAGTCACATTGACTACCCAACTAAATATCTGTTGACTATAATGGGAGCTTAAAAAGTTGGTTTGCCGGCATATGTGGAAACATGGATTTTATTGTCTTAATATTAAGTCCCAGAATGGACCTCTGGAAAGGCAAGAAAACGAAAAAACATGCATTGTTTTTTAACCTGGCATCACATGATGATTAAGTGTAAAATTTGGAAATTTATTTATATATTTATTTGTAATATATATATTTATACATTATATATATATATTTGTTATACTTAATAATTTATTTGGTCAATACAACTATAATAACCTTTCATAATTTACTGCAATAGTGCTGAATACCACTTTGAATGTTCGTCTTGCATTTTCTTTTAGATAAAATGAATTAAAGCATAGAAAACCCATTTTTCAATGCCATTAAACTGATACCACACTAGTAGCTCACAGCAGATTTTGAGTGAGATTCTATATCATAACCCCAATAATTTTCTCACTCTTTGAAACAGTAGTGAAACTAGTACAGGATGTCAAAGGAGAAGTATGGAAATGAGCGAAAATATATCCTCTGAAGGCCTCTGTACTATTTTTATTTCTTCCTGCCAGGGGCTGCAATCAAACAATGCACAATGAATATTCATTATGGAGCTGAGTAATCGATTCTATTATTTGCTTTTATACACTTCACAAAACTAAGTTCAGAAGAGAAAGACACATCTGGTTGGGTGCTGAAGCAATGTCTCCCTGACTCGTTCACTTCCAGAATGCTGACAGACACTGTATTCAGGAAATGAAACATTCTTCAAATGTTGAAAAACTATCATGAAAGACCATTTTTGCTGTTGTAAATAACTTACTTTTTCTTTTTTGCTAATAGCAATATAAATGTATATATTTATGTTATCAAATGTATGATCCTTAATAATTTGTTTTAAGAGGGACTCGGTTTCATTCTATATGTGGAATATCCTTTATAAAATGCCCTGATTTTCATAATCTTCAAGTTATTTTTATTTATGCTTTCTTGTCCCTCTTACAAAACAGCTATAACTTTAATGAAAATTGATATGAACTAAGTCTTGGGAGGTTTATGAAAAAAAAAATTTTAGTAAAAGGTAGGACAGAAACTGTGTTTCAGTCTGGCAAGAAGCTGAAAACAGAAAGAGATAATTTTGTTCTATTCCTAGGTTACATCACTGTTACCATGTGAATGACTTCTTTTTCATGTTCTTGTAGCTGTGAGCAAAACTGTTTTGGGAAATCGTTTTAAACATTTGCTTATCGAAATGTACAAAAACTTCTCAAACCTTCTTTAACTTTACAGATCTAATGGGACTAGAAATGCTTCAAAATGTTATTTTCTACCTGTGTTCTCTGACTTTTAGAATATTAATCCAAATCCCAGTGTGCTTCAATGTGCAGCAATCCCAGTTGCTGCATTGACAGTGTCATTTTAAAAGCTTTCTGTTCAGCATGATTTCCACTGTATAGCTTCCCTCACTATTTTATGTTATTCATGTTAATAAAGGCAATTTATGTGCCTCCTTGGTTTAATAGAAAGCATGTGTTATTAATTCATGATCTGCAATACTAAGATGGAACCATATAAACTCACAAAAGGAAAGGCCAGTGTTAACAAAAATTTACACTAAAATTATTAGGTGATTCATAAGAGTGCATAAACAATTTGTTTGGTATTTCTTCCTGTAGATTAATTAAGAATACTTAGAAGTACCATCTCCACAATTTAAGAATGATTCATAATATTCTTTGTCTAACTGGAAACAAATTTTGAATGTAAATGTCTTAATTTCTGCTTAATCAGCAAGCAGTTCACACACACACAATTTTATAGGGAGTTTTCAAGTTTATCTCTTAGTGAACTCATGTGCCTTTGTAGAAAAAATCTAGAAAACAATTTGTTGAAACAAGCAATTTAAGTGATATGAATTTCAGAAGGAAATTAATTTCTAAGAATTAACCTTTGTGTTACCATTTCAGAAGTTTGTTTCCTTGTTTGTTTTGTCTCGTTCTTTGAATGCAGACTACTTTCCATGTTCTTAATTTTGGCAGAGTTTAATTTGCAAATGTTTTCAAAATGTGAGCAATGCAGTGTAACCAGTATTTCTCTGTAGGTTTGCCAATAGAATGTATGAAATTGGTAGATGGGGAAGAAGGAAAATAGTCAACAGAGACTACACGCTCTTGATTTATTGTGTGGAGTGGGAGGTCTTTTTTTAAAAAGCAGATTTTGTGCTAATTTTTCAAGTTGCTCTCTCCTACCAACAGGGAAATACAAAAGCTATTGGAAATGCTATTTCTTGAACAATGGCTAAATGCATTTAGACTTTAATCCCCGCAGGTAAGTAATAGGTATTTGAGCCTTCTCTCCCATTTGTCATACGGGCAGTGAAATTGTGTGATCAAGAGCAAAAGTAATCTTTAATAACATAATACAAAGGACGTAGGCAATTTGGCTCATTATCAGATAAACATTTACTCTGGGAATCCATGTAAATCAGAGGAATCACTATTTGTGGGTCTTAGCCCTGGACGTGCTTAATCAGCCAGAATTTTCTATTAATGACTTCTGAATAGTCGTGACAAAACTAATTACTTTAAAGATGGGCAAAGGGTTTTGGCAGGAAAAGACATGACATTTTATAACAGTAAATAATATCTCTCCTTCTCAATATGCAACACTGCTGTTCTATATGCAGTGCATACGAAAAAGGAACGGGCTATGCATTAAGGTTGTCAATTAACAATTCTAATGAAGGGGTTTTTCACAGTTCTGAGGTCTTCTAGTTATTCTTAACAAGAAATTTATAGGATTGATCTCATAGTCTCCTGTTTAGGGTTTTTTTGCTTCTTTTGTGGCTGGATCTTTTTTTGTTTGGATAGTTTGTAACTAAAGTAGAGGTGAATCCAAGGAGAACAACAATGGATTAGAGAATAAAGCACTGTTCAGGATTTGTTGCAAGACTATTACAGACTGTTCATTTTAGCTTTACCTCTCGCTTGTGTCCAAATTCTTCAAGGTCATCTTCTTTGCTTTTAAATACAACATAAATCAAATTATTAGCCTTAGTATACAAACGCATTCCTGAGGATTAATAAAAGCACATGGACCATGTTCCTTAAGATTGTTTTCCTTAAATCCTCAGTGATTTTGCTCCCAGCCTGTAGTTAAAGGATATCAGAATTTCCAATGTATTATTGAGTCATATTTCAGATTTGAGGGAGGAGTAACACTTAGTAAAAGGTAGAATTTGAATGGATTTGCAATTTATTATGGTATCACTTGACATTTCCAAGCTATGGCATCTGATACATTAAATAACAGCTATGATAAAAATTATTATTATCCAAAGATGATTTTACACAAGAACCACAAGTGCCAAGTTCCCTTCCTTGAATATAAATCATTATAACATGTTATTTCCTCTTTTGTAATGATAATGGGAATATAGCAATTTTCATTCTAGAATTGTAAAACATTTTAGAACTATACACAGTATATAATTGACATGAGATAATATAATGTTCTAGGGATGTAAAAACAAGGAAACTTTTTGCAGGCTGCTGTTTAGGTTCCAAGCTAACCAAAACCAAAGACTACAATACTTACAGTACTGCTCCTTTGTATTTGTAGGTAGAAGATGATAACACAGCTGTACTCACGGAGCATCCAGGCTGTGTCTCCAATAATCCTCCCCCCCAACAAAGAGAGGATGGGGGTGGAGGAGAGGATGGAAAGGGACACTGCTGGGACAGTTTGCCCAAACTGACCAAAGGCCTATTTCATACTTATGACACCTGCTCAGCAATAAAAGCTATGAGGGGGGAAATTGATCAAGGTGTTTCTTCCAAAACAACCCTAAAGATCCCCCCTTTTCCCTTAGCTTCTTTTCAATCACATCCATTGTTCATGTATGATTTATTTTCTTAGAATTAAATTCACTAGAATTTGTTCATTTTTTCCTCTAAGTTTTTCTGAAGCTTTTCTGCTTCAAGAACAGTCCAAGACACTTTTAATGCATTCAGCAATATTTAAATATCTGTCTTCTGAAATCAGTCAAAACTTAGAAATCTACTGTGTCTTAATATTGCTCTTTCAGCAGACTACCTTTATTTTGTGTATTTCTTAGGCAAAGATGCCTTGATTCATGTCTGATTGTTCTAAGGTTCTGCTCAAATTTATTATTTTGTTGTAGAATACCATTCAAAGAAAAAAATAACACTACTAAATTCAGTGTTGCTGCAATTTTCCTCATTAAAAGGCAGTGTTTTCCCACTGGCCTTTGGAATGTCTAACCATCAACTATTATTAAAAGATCAGTCAATTGTTTAAAATTTATTGTGAAAGCATTTTTCAGATGGCATTGTTAACTGAATTTGACATTAGAGTGAGGGAATTAAACTTTGCATGTTATTGACACTGGTTAGTCACATGTATACTTAATTTTCTTTGATAATTTTCAGAACAAAATAAAACAGTATTTAAGCAGTTCTACAGATTTAAGTCAATCCCTGTTTTTAATTTCACCATTTTTTTTCCACTTGAATATAAACTCAAAAGGATGGAATTTAAAACTTTAAACTGGTTCTTTCTTGTTATAGTATTTAAATGCAAGTTGTCTAATAAGACTATGGCCCCTCTGACCTAGAACTGTTTCTACATTAAAAAAATAAATGAAACAAAATCAAAGAAAATAAAATTATCTGGAAGAGGAAATCTGAGCCTTCTCATTTTTAGATCCTGGCCCACAAAATAAGTATGTCCTTTATTGTCTTCTGTCTTTTAATTTGCCTCAAATTTGTTGCATTCTGAAAAGTCTTCCTTTACCATTAAACAATATCATTAAATATCATTATCTTTTAGTTTGGCTTGCAAACATCAAAAGTATTTCCTGATACCCTATTTCACATATATTTTCTTGGTCTGAAAGTGACCTTGGCTATGACAAGGTGTGAGAGAATAAAGGATTCATCTCAATTTTAGCAGCATGAAGGTTGACTCCTCCTCTAAGCACTGTGTCTATGTTCCAAAATCCCAGGACAGTTTTCTACTCCTCATGCACAGTGGTAGAACAGGGAACCTCATTCCTCCATGAAACAGAGGAAGTGTCACTTCATAAAGAGAGGTGTCACTTTCAGGTTACTTCTTCCAGTCATCTTGTGTTACATTACATTGGAAATCTGTGGCAGAAGTGGCAAGTTAAGCCCACCTGTGGAATCCCAAATGAAAGCTGGAAACAGTTAGATCCTGTTTGTAAAGAGTGGAATAAATTGAGCAAACAAAACTTTGTTCATAAGAGATGTAGCTAGGAAAGAGTCCATAGATAAATTAGAAAATGTGAATCTGAAATGTATTTTCTTTTTAAAGGTAGAACTTCTCTTAATATTGTAATAGGTACTATAGTTTGTGTTCAAAATATGTTGCTCATAAATGATACTAAAAGTCTTGCACTGCCTCCCAAGGGCCTTTTCTAGTAATTTAAGGAAAAAACTGAAGTACATGTTGAATAATTTCATTTTCCCTTCTTCATCCTACTAAAAAACACATTTCCTATAAATTTTTTTCTTTATTTTCTGCCTTCTGTGGTTATGTTGCAAAAAGCCTTTATTTATTTTGGAAATTCTCACCAAAGTTCTATTTTAGTATAGTTTATTTTTTGAGTTATCCTAAAATAAAATGGTCCCACTTATTTTTATAAATGTCTCATTTTTCTTCTTCACCAGACTTAGCTAAGTAATTAATAAAGTAAGTTCTACAAAAATGTACTTGTAGTTTAACACCAGTCAAGTATTAGGACAAAAATTAACTCCATCCCAGCCAAAACCAGGAGTTCAGTGTAAAAGAATTAGGAATGTCGGGCATTGATCTACTACAGCCTACAGTAAATGCTGATGGTGAATAACTATTTCAATCTCAGTATAACAGCAGTGTAAGGAAGTTATACTGCTTAAGTCTGTGGAGGACAAATCAGTTGCACATAATGAAACTAATCACAATTTAACAGATTTAGGGATTACACATTCATAACACTACAACTGTCTTTCCAAATGAATTTATAGGAGTGAATATTCATGTGGTGAATATAAAAACTCTATTATTTCCAATTAGAAATCTAAAGGTAACAAGATGTCCACAGCAGCATAAAAAATATTTTCGTTTCACTAGGAAGATTTTATTAAAATAAACCAAAAACCAACATAAACACCCCACAACAAAACAAATCCCAAGCCAAATTCTGTTTGTCTGTAAATTGTAAATTTTCTAAACTCTGCACTTGAGACTTTTTTATCAGGAAAACAAATCTTTTTCCATGATATGTTATTAATGTCATAATAGCTAAAATTCTATTAGACTTTCAATTACACATCTCAATTTGTATCTGTTTATTACTTGGCTCTAGGATCTTTTTTCCACTCTAAGTCTTATCGTGTCAGGACAAAGCTCTGGGATGTTTATATGCAGAAATTATAAGTAATGATCTGTTGTGATGTTGTTAATGGAAATTTAATTTTCAGTTTAAAAGAGATTTCCTTTATATTTTCAGATGTGATGCATTTTCATAAGTTTCTTACCATAGCTGCTGTTCCAGTGAAGCAAAGATCAATGATCATTAACATTGACACAATTGTCCCATTGTAATTCTAATATTAAAACACAAAGAATTTCAGTAGGAATAAAAACCTAATTACAGTCAAATAATTTGGTAGTATGGCAGCAAATTTTATACATTTTCATGCTCAGCTTCTCCTAATTTCCTGATGACTCCTCCTGATTAACGACAAAATCATTTAAAACTTATTAAAATTTTCATTTTAGTGACACTGATTAGTAGTTGCAAGAAAGTTCACGCTTATGGGATGAGGTCTCAAACATTTCCTTAGAAGAAGTGCTCACGCATTTAGAGAGCCTCATACAGGCTGGTCTGATTCCGTCCAGTTACCAGTGTTCATCTTCTTTTTTAGGGGTGATAATGGCCAGGGTTAGTTGAAGAAAAAAACCGCTTTTGTGCCATGTGTAAGAATAAATTAAACATTAATCTGAGTATAAATTACTTTAAGGTTACTTAGACAAGCTCTCTAATGTTTTGTTCATCGGGAATTGCTCATCTGGCTTTTAATTAATCTGATTATTCTCCTCCCTTAACTTTCAGTTCAGTTGAAACTTCTGTTCATTACCATGACACAGTGCTGATGTTTAGTTTCTGCTACTCTGTACGCTCATTTAATCTTTAAACTCAAGTAGATCACAGAATCACAGCTTAAGCTGAGTTAGAAAAGACACTCAAGGATCATTGAGTCAAAACCCTGGCCCTGCATAGAACTGTTCCCGAGTCACACCATGTGCCAGAGAGCATTGTGCAAATGCTTCCCTAACTGTGTCAAGCTTGGTGCTGTGACCACTTCCCTGGGGAGCTGTTCCAGTGCCCAAACACCCTCTGGGGTGAAGAACTTTTTTCTAATATCCAGCCTAAATCTCCCCTGGCACAATTTAAAGCCATTCCTTTGGATTCTCTTTCTAGTCACCACAGAGATTTACCACAAGATTGCTTCTTCCTTTAGCTGTTGTAAAGTCTTTCTCCAAATCCCTTTAAAACACTCTCTTCTATGACTAAAAAGCAAAGAAAATAACTTACTGTGCATGTGTGTACTAGGTAAATAACATCCTTTGATCAAAATCAGCTTTTTAATAGAGAGTTTAAAACTTCTGTCAAAAACCTCTTCCACAAAACTGTACACCAAACAACTATAAAGAATTGAGAATACAATTCAAAGGTATGCACAATTACTAAGTTTAGAAAGGGATTTTGTGAAATTAGTTTAGTGACCCTACTTGTAACATCAGAGAAAGATGACCAAGACTGGAAAAGGTGAGGTATGTTAAAGATTTTTTCATTTCAAAATTTTGGATCTCCATGTTTTAACTTATTAAATTTTGCACTAGGAAAGATCAGATTCAAATGTTAAGTTGGAAATTCAAGTGTTTTAACTGAAGGTTTAATGCTTGTATCCTTCCTGATTATGAGTGGTATGGCACCTCCAGCCTAAATCATTCACTTTGTGGATGCAATCATCTGCTGTTTTGCCCCTTTCCTGGGAGTGCCCTGGCAAAGATACCAAGTACTGTATGGATCTGCAACTCAGCTTCCCTACTTTAATAAAGCTCTGTTGCTGAGTTATTAAGTCATCTCTGGAAACTGTGTTCCCTCCTTTGGAAGATAAGAGATCTTCAATTTGTAACACAGTTATGATTATAAAGGATACCAAAGTATATTTGTCCATAAGTATGTGTGTATTTACTTACATATATGTAGACAATATGCAGTGATCTTTACTATGATTCTTCATTTTAGTAAATCCTTTAAACATGTGAAATGTATAAGAAATGTCTTAGTAAGATTTTTTAGTAGGGAAAATGAACCTTATCTGCTACAAAAGCTCAAATAAAACAGCAAGCATGATATGAAGCACATGGAAAAGCAATGTTGGCTGGAACTTAAGCAAAAGAAAGAGCAGCTTAAGTGTGCACACCAATATGTGTGTGAGCTTAGGCATGAAGTTTTAAAGGATTTAGAAGAGAATGACAGGGAATTAAATTTTGGGAAGTGTGCAAAGACTTCTAGCAGTCAGATTTGCTGGCATGCATGCTGATCTTCCCAAGCACACAATGTTCAGAAACCATTTCCTATACCTGTTCCTTACTTGGAAGTCTGGTCAGATAAACTAGGAGCTAAAGTTTATGCTGTCAGGCAGCCCCGGAGCTTAGCTTCCAGCAATCCTTTATAGTCAGCACATTAGTCATCTTCAACTGGAGATGAACTTGAAAAATAGCTGAAATATCTTCTAAATACCAGCCAGATGTAGAACTGCCATAGGTTCCACTCATGGGAAAATGTCACTATGTCTGTTAATCTAGATTTTATTTCAGCAGAATCTCTTTTGACAACAATGTTTCTGAGGACAGTATTCAGGCATGATATGAGAAACTCAATAGCATTTCACTGCAGGTGTATAGGTTATGCCATGTCATACGTGACCTCAGCCAGCCAAGTGCAACATTTTCATCCTGTACCTCCCTTTATAAATTTCAACTTTCTCCAACTGTTTTGATCTTTCTCTAAATTCCACTTCTTTAGAGGGAAATATTTTTAGACTTAAATCATAAGCACCCCAATGTGTTTACATGTCAGAAAGAAATAGGATAAAATAAATTCTATTTATCAGTGACAGGCAAATATTTTAATTTTCATTAGTTTTGACAGGACTTAGTTTGCCATAGGTAATACACACTTACAAGTTGTATTTTATCAGCGCATCACATCATGTTACAATGACTTACAATTTGTCATATAGTATTAATATTATGTTGTATTTGACAGGGCATAGCTTCTATCTAAACACACACCAAGAAGTTAGTAAACTTGTGGGAATTGTATGTGTTTTGCTTGTATCATCAGATCTTAAAAGGTGGGGGAGTTTGTTGTTGATCAATTGAATAGATGACTCTTAATGTATGTTTTGTCACCAAATAGTAAAATCTATTGACTAAAATCTTAGATTTTTTTTTTTCTCATGGTATTCTGGCTTTTACAAATTCAATCATTAACAATTTTTAATACAACATATAAACTCCAACATGCAGAATCCACTAGTGATCTAATCCTGTGCCATTTAAGCAATTAGGGACTTTGTCAGTACCTTCAGCTGTTTTTTCCCTTTTTGTAAAAGTGCTCAAGCGCAACTGCACTTTGATGTATGAAGTGCAATATATTCTAAGCAGAGTTTATTCTGTATGTTTCATGGAGTACCATGATAGGATTGCAATGCTAACAGAGATCTTGTGTATAATGAAGAAAAGGAATTAGGAAGGATAAATTAGACATGTTTTCAGGAAATGATGGAAGCACACTGATCCAATGATTCCTTAGACAGTCATTTGCATATTTGAAGCAGAGATAAAATCTTATGAGACTTAGAAGAAATTATAAATCTATGCAAAAATTTATTACAGCAATTATGGGACAAACAGCTATCCCACAGTATTAGATATTTCTCATTTTAACCTAGTAAAAACATAGAATAAAGTAAGAGAAAATAAAAAGATTTGTACTAAGAAATTCATGGACTAACATGATTAGACACACAATTGAAAATTTAAATAGTTGTTTAACAAAATCTTTTTTCATAGGTGCAGTTTTCTGATTTATTTAGCAAGAGTTTTAATGAATTTATACTTTACAAAATGTGCATCTAAACCGGAACTCTGATTCTGAATTTATATATTATTTTGTTGCAAATAGCTGTAATTAATTACTAATGTTTAGTAGTATTTCATATTATCACTTGCTGCTACGGGTTTCATATTGATTTAAAATAATATTTTCCCAGAAAATTTAACTACACATAAACTGTGCATATTAATTTTCTATAAATTATAGATAATTAAATCTATACATATAAAGAACATAGAAATTTAACTCTGTCATTCATGGAAATGCCATCAGAAACAAAGCAATTTCACCTGTCTCCATCTTAACAAAAAACTCTTTACATTCATTTTAAGGCATCTATTTATATGATGATGTATTATGACTGTCTTCTTGACCCAACACCTAATTGATCGCCACCACCGCTGCTACGGTTATAGAAAACTGCTGAAGCTCTTTCAGTGTAATTTTTGAAGGGATTTAAGAAATGTTTACCAAAATATGTCTAAGTGATTTTGTGTTAATCTGCATGACCTGTCAACATTAATTTAATAATTTCATGATGAGCTTTTTTATGTGCATGGAGTCATTAAAACCCTACTTTTTTTTTTTTGTTTTTTTCCTTTGTCATGTGATGGGTTGACTTTGGCTGGCTGTCATGTGCCCACCGAGCCACTCTCTCACTCCCCCTCCTCTGCAGGACAGCAGAGAAAATGAGATCAAAAACTCATGGGTTAAGAGAAAGTAATTTTTATGAAGAAAAGCAAGGCTCCATGGAGAAGTGAAGCAAAGCACAAAGATTTATTATTTATGTCCAATCCTCATGCAATATCTAATGTCCAGCCAGTTCCTGGGGAGTAGACACTCTATATGTACCTTGTCATGTTTCATTAGCAAACTGACTAAATCACAGATGTTACTCAGAATTTCTTACATATTATTTAATGTTTTCTACTTGAATAAAGCCTAACTAAACTAAATGGGGAAGAAAAAGATGCTTCCTACCATTATAGCCAAAGGAAAAGAAAGGGCATTGAGTCAAATTATGTTTACTGCTTACTGAAACCAAAATTCTTAAGCGTTTCAGTAGAAAAAGTTTTTAAAATACAGTTTTGTATAAATGGCACCCTTTTTAAAGTTCCCCCTTGGACTATAAGCAGTATAAATTTAGAAACACCTGAAAAACACAGATTTTTAATTTGTTTTCAACAGCATTTATAAAATTGGAAAATTCTAAAGTTTTTTGGGTTTTGTTCTTATTTTAATTATTTTGAAGGAATATTTTCACCTTTTTTCTATTAACTCTAAGTCAAAGAAACCTTATTTTTGATAGCTGAGGAGTACAAAAATGTCTTATTTCATAAGTCACTGCTAACATTTAACATGTGAAGCCTTTTAAAAATTAAATTAGACTAATACATCTCTATACCTAAAGGTCAAAAATTCATATGCATATTTCAATAAGCATAAAATAAGCATGAGGAAGACTATACAAAGTATCCTCCCCATACTCAATCTGAAATAATTATGCCTAGGAGGACAAGTGCAAGAATGATTTTTTTTTTTTAATATATATGCTGAAAATAGTGTAAAAATTAGAAATTAATTGTGCTTCATTATTTAATTTTTTCCTATTTTTTTTTTTTTTTAACTTTCATGAAAAACAAATGCTTATTGGAAGACAGAGAATCATATAAATAAGTTAATACTAGAATATCAGGTACAGCAAAGTCCTGTGGCTCACAAACAAGTAGGAAGCCATTTGCAAGAGTAGTTAAATAACTGACACAGATACACCCCTTTCTTGTATGCCTTGCTAACTTTGAGAGAATTTTATACAAAGTTTCTGCTGAGAAGGAAAACAAATTTTCGATGCCAGGAATCTACAGAAGCAGTTGTGCTGTGCTTATTTCACATGAAAAAAAGAAGAATTGATTGGTGAAATGCCTATTGAGGGCAGGCTTGACTGCAGCTACTATGAGAAAATGCTGTTTGAGATCCTAAGAAAAATGAGAAAAAAAAACAGATCTACGACCACAGGCCTCTGGAGAAGATCCCAGTTTGTTTGGTACTCTGCTTGGTGAGATCCTGTGGGAGACTGTCCTGAAAAGAAAAATGGCATCAGAGAGCTGGTGGACCTCCAAGGACAATGTCCTCAAAACACAGAAGGATTCATTCTGACATTCAGGAAATGGATCAGGTGAGGCAGAAGGTTGGTGCAGATAAACAAGGAATTCCTGACTGAGCTCAGGTGTAGAAAGTGGAGGCAAGCACTGACCAGTTGAGTGACACCAAAGAGAAATTGCTTGTATGTGCTGGGTTGGAGATCAAAAAGCCAAAGCAGAGTGAGAGTTGGCACTCAGAACAGATGTCAAGGGCGGGAAGACAAGCTTATAAGAAATTCAGTGGTAGGAGAAGGAATGTTGTGTGAACATTGTGTCCAGTGCTGTCCAGTGCTTAGTGGGGAGAGGACCTGGTGATGATAGACATAGAAATAGCTCAGTGGGGTTTTTTGAAAGCTTTATTCCTAGGTCTTAGAGGTGCCGGATCTTACACTCAGGCTTTGTGGAAGTCAAAGTCAAGGCAGAGTGAGAGATCACTTAACCCACCTGGTCTAACACAAGCCCACAGCACTGGATGGTTTGCAGCTGCAGGTGCTGATGGAGCTGGCTGACGTCTTTACAGCTTTTTTTTAAAAAAGAGGAAGAAAGAGAGTGTGGGGAAACAGTCTAAGCAGACACATCTCCATTTCTGGAATTCAGGTCCAGGCAGTTCCAGAAAAGAAAGAACAACAAGCAGAGATCTGAAATGAGTTATGTGTAGAATTTTACTGACACTGACAGCATTTTTGAGATAATTTAAAATTGTTTTAAAAATTCAGTCTCTAAGACTTGAATAAGTCATAAAAAGCACAAAACCATAAATCAGCTATTTATGTATCAATTAATAGATCATTGGCACCAGCAGTGATTCTCCCCAACTAGAGTTTTCTGTTAATCTTTTCTCTAATTTGCATTTAGATTTGAGAAATTGGTCTAGTACTGAATGTTTGGGTTTGGGGTTTTTTTTTTTTCAGAAAACTGAAGATTATCTAAAAATGTTATCTACCAAATGTTACGGACTTTCAGATGAGAGATCATTTTCATTTCGATAACTGAAAAGTAATTTTTTTGGAAATGCATATTTTTTCATATCTATTCTGTGTCCCATGAAATCTCAATCAATCTGCATACATTGTTCTTTTGCTTCATATAGTTTTACTTAAAAAGAGAAGGGGAAAAAATGTTTTAATTTATGATGCTTAAAATGCTTAAATCCATGAAATACTGATCTGGCACAAAAGTTTCCTCTTTGTTTTGCTATCAGTCAGCTTGTCTAGAACTCCTGACAGTGCTTTGCTGCTGACACAGTCATATATAACATGATATATTTGTATGTAACACATTGTTGCTTGGAAATGCACTTGATAGTCATGTTATAAAGAAATCAAATTACTTCAGGTTTCTTTAGAGCACTAAAGAAATTACTTTCAAATTTTGTACACAGCAAAGAATATAAAAATATTTATACAAATACATAAAACTGATGTTTCTATGAAATTCACAGAGTAAACAGCAATTGTGTTTATTGAGACTGATGATTTTATTACTGAGATTGTTTAAGCCATTGGTGTATATTTCAGTTTCAAAGTTTCAATTAAACAAAAAATCAAATCTTTATTACTTTTAAAGAGGGAATATTAAATAATACAGTTTTAGTTCAGATTGAAAGACTTCTACTGGATTTCATTCCATTCCTTATTAAATCCCTTGGTCTATACTTTACCTGCTACAGAGGGAAAAAAAAAAAAAAAGCAAAGCAAGAACTCACTAGGCAAAACCTCTTGAGGTAGTCCCCAAATCAATCCATAAGGGAAATCAACATTCCATTTCTCTCTCTTTATATATATATATATTAAAAAAAAATCCCCAAGCATTGAGGCAAGCAAGAAAGCAAGCAAGCAAGCAAGCAAGGAACCAACCAACTTACCAGAACAACCTCAAACATACCAAAGAAAACCCTCCAAACTGATGTCCTTTATTGTGTTCTTTAATGCAATATTTCTTATAAATTTAGAAACTATACCAAAGAACTTCTTGAAGTCAATGGCATGGTGTTTCTTTGGTGAAGAGTTCAAGGGAATGAAGATGACATAAACTTTATTACTCCTTGTTAAAGAAAACTCAAGGAACTCCAGGGTGCACAACATCTGCTCGGAAGGACTGCTTGCACAGCAGGTATTGCCTTTCCTGGGCCTGGGAACTGGGGACTTGGCACGTACATGAGGACAGCTGCCTCACTCTGTTTGTCATACACTGTGGAGATCAATTCTGAATAACCTGAATGTGCAGGGACAGGTTCACATGGGGAACTAGTTACTTCTCACACTTAATTGGGCAGAGAGAATTGCCATATAGGACAGTAAAATGAACAGCATTTTCCTATAGGACAGCACTGTCCCAATAGAATAACATCATTATTTTACATGGACTGATAGCAATAGGACAACAGGGGACAATTTTAAACTAAAAAGAGACATTTGGTTTAAACATTAGCAAGAAATTCTTTGCTATGACAAGGCTGATTCCCTGTTCCTGAAGTGTTCAAAGCCACACTGGGGCTTTAGGCAACCTGATCTAGTAGAAGGTGTCCCTGGGCATGGCAGGGGACTTGAACTAGATGATATTTATGATTCCTTCTAAACCAAGCCATTCTATGATTCAGTGCATCTACAATACAGTCCTTCATGCAAAATGTGAATACCTGCTTAGATACAGATACAAATTTTTTTATAACCAGTGTTTCCCTTTCCCTTCCCCTTCCCCTTCCCCTTCCCCTTCCCCTTCCCCTTCCCCTTCTCCTTCCCCTTCCCCTTCCCCTTCCCCTTCCCTTTTTTCCTGGTCAAATTATTATTCCTTTAACTGACCCACCAGTGAGTGTGAGTTCTGGTAAACTAATCTGCCAGACTGATCTTGAACACCTCTCCATGAACCTTCATTTATTAAGATGATTCATTTGTTCAATAGAAGTGGTGGTATAAATAAGAGTCTGTTATTTTTTCCCTTTACCTATGTTTGTACATCTTAAAATCTGGGTGTCTCAGTCTCTCAAAAATAATTATTAATCTAAGAAAATATAATTAATATGTTATTAGTATTCCTTGAACCATTGAAATGTTTTCTTTTTAGAATCAAAACACTCCATCAAAACATTTTTACTTCATTCTGTTCACTTCAAGCTGATTGTTCTGAGATATCTGAGCTCATGCCAGTCTAGTTTTTACACTGTTGGTGCATACACAGTCCTAGCTATGAAAACTGGCACCTGGACTCTCTTTGACTCATGGACTGATTTAGTAAAAGGTTTGTGAGCTCTGTGTCTCAGCTATGCAAAGCAGCAACTGATTGCATAATTTTTCATTACTGTTACTGGTCTGTAATTTTCACAGGGTGCAGATTTTTATTACAGAGGAATAGCTACTGCCTTGCTTGTTTTTTCTAGCTTGTTCCATGGCAAAGATTTGTTAGGGATATAGGAAGATATATTTAAATCTAAAACATTTATTCTTACAGAAACTTTCAATGAGAAAGCTTATGAATCTTACTCTGCTCATTTAGTATTTGCCTAAAACAAATAAAATATTTCCTTAATGTATTCCTCTGTTTCTCTAGGACCAGTTTATAAAATATCTCAAATTCTGAATCTTATTTTTTAAGACTGGTGGCCATTTACTACTTTGGCCATACTCTCCTCTTGTAAGTTGTATGAAGTAAACATGGTAATCATCTGCCCTCTATTTCTAATGGTATAATTAATTTAAATATTTTCTTGTAGCTGTACTGGGAAGGTGAATCAGTCAGTGAAATCTCTATAGAAAATGCCAAACAGTGTCTTCTTCATGGACTAGATCACTTTGCTTCTGGTATTCAGTCCAGGGAACAAAACCACGAGACCAGGTTGCTCAAAGCCCCATCCAACCTGGCTTTGAAAACTTCCATAGATGGGGCATCCATAGCTTCTTTAGGAAACTTGTTCCAGTGCCTCACCACCCTCACATTTGAGATTTTTTCCTAATATCTAGTCAAATTCTACCCTTTTTCAGTTAGAAGGCATTCCCCCTTGTCGTATCATTACACACTCTTGTCAAAGGCCCCTTTTCCCTTCCCTTCTCTTGTAAGCCCCCTTCAATTTCTAGAAGATGCTCTAATATCTCCACAGAAACTTCTCTTCTTCAAGCCGAAAAACCCCAACTCCCCTAGACTGTCTTCACAGGAGAGCTTCTCCAGCCCTCTGATCCTCTCCTTCCCCTCCTCTGGACTCACTCCAACAGGTCCAGGTCCTTCTTACTTTGAGTCTCCCCCATACTCTGTCTCATCAACCTGTTCTCAGGATGATCTGAATGTCAGAAAGCTCTACACTGCTGTAATACTGCTGTACACTTGTAGAAGAGCTAAAAAGAGATGTGATTTATTTAAGTTTGGACCAATATCTGGATGAGAGCTTCAGAAAAATACTACTAAACTACAAAGAGTTCCCTTAAAAATGAAAATTCTTCCATTTTCCTCATCATACTCTGGTTTGAATACTGAAGAGCTTTTGAACAAAAAAGTTTCATGAATACTCGCTGTCATAAATTTCCTGGGTTAACCCTGCTGAACAAAATTTCATTAATAATGTAATTAAGGACATGCTTCGTATACCTCTAATCAGCTATCAGCAACCAGTATTTTTGCGATAGCATTACAATAATTGCTCTTATGATGATTTTTTTTTTTTTTTTAAGAAATATCTTTCACCTTGTTGAAAGGTAAAACAATATATTTGAAAAAGTATCTGTAGTTTATCTGAAGGGGCTGTGAATGAAAGTATCCTTAACATGAATCTTTTGGTGCCTAAAACTTATCAAAAGATCCTAGGGGAAAAAAAAAAAAAAAAACAAACCAAAAAAAAACCCCAAAAAACCCCCCACCAACCAACCGACCAACCAACCAGACAAAAATCCCTGAAAATGCATCCTTATAAAAACCTCCTTACAGAGATTTTTACACATGAAGGAACATATAATCTATAATTACAGTGAAAGAGAGGTATGCCACACTCTGAGCACCTGCTCATTTCATGATTCATTTAGGATTTCTCTCAGACAACCTAAAAACAAATGTACTAAAACCAATCATTCAACTGTCAATATCCTGATGTCCTAGTACTATGAAAGGATCTGAGATTACTTAATATTTCATAAGACTTTTCCATGTGGTCAAATGCTCTGATACTCTGATGTCAATAGGACCATCCATACATGGAAGTTAAATATAAGGAAGGTTTTCAAGAAATATGATATTGAATACCAGTGCAATAAACATTCTGATTACATATATCTTAACTGAACAAGAAGGATAGATTCTGATTTGGACTATATAGACACAAAATAGGTCTTAAATCATGGTTTAATGGTTTATGTTAAGAACTCAACTAATTTCTGCTCAGCTAAAGCTATACATGCATTCTGATTTAGACATCAGATGACATCTTTATGACAAGGACCATTTGCTTAAATGTTTCCTGAAACTGGTCCAAATGATAAGGGAGTGAGAGATACAGAGATACAGGAGAAGGAATTAGACAAGAGATCTGAAAATTCCCTTAACTAAGATCTTTTCCCAGAAAAAAAAAATAAGATTGGCAAATCTTTCCACTTACGCTGTAGTCTTAGGAGAGAAAATTTTTTTTAAATGGCAGGATAATGTGCTTTAAATGCGTCTCCAAAATGCTGACAAAAATAGCAAAGGACTGCTTCGAAATACCAGTAATCACAAAAACTTGTAAGAGCAAGAACATATACTTTAGAAGTCCAGAAAAACAATTTTACTTTTTTATATGACAGCTGTTTCAGTGATATCAGTGATTTTAATCAAAATTGTATCACAACATTCTGTAAAATGACTGCCCATGAGCCACAAGAATCTATAATATTTATTTTTAAATATTTTATCACTTTCATTTTCAGAAGATCTGTTTTAGAAGAGTCTTTCATTTTTAACCTTTAAAAATAAAAGACTGTCTCTTTAGGAACCAGAGCTCATAATCCTCAGTGTACAACACATTTCTAGAAAAGCTATAATTATGTTACTGAAAGAGGACAGAGAGGCTTCTATAATTGTTCTGCAGCAACATTCAGTGCTACAAAACACTAAAAAACAAAAGATTTGGGTTTGTTATGGGGTTTACTGCAAGTAGAGTTTGGAAACACACTGTAGATTTTTCTGGCTTACTATTTTATGACATGTTGTTGCAATTAGTAGAAAAAACATTGAAATGCTTAACCAAAGCAGACCCCTGTAAAACTTTAGACAAGTCTTGATAGTTTAGAAAAAGTAGATGTTTTCCTGTATGCAAATTATAAAGGAAAGGCTGGGTGCAAGAGTGAGCATGAAATCAGTGGAATTGGTTTTCCAGGCCAGAGCACAGACTAGAAAGCGGAGCAGGTTAAGTGCTTTGGTATGTTTAGGGTCTTTTGTTATTACCCTTATCCTGGAGTTAGATGTCTAGTCAACTGCACAGAGAACTGACAGCCTGGTACATTAAACAGTCTTGATTGCTCACCTCATTGATTCATCTTTTCTTCTAAGCTTGCCTTTTGCATCCAAGCTGAGCCTCTCTATCACTTACTGATAGTATTCCTGCCTTTCCTGATGTATGAGGTGACAGACTCTGAAAGTTCCTCAGCAAAAGCTACCTGTATTTTTAGTGAAAATATTAGCTGACAGAAACAAAAGTTTTGTGCATCATGAAATATTTTATATGAAATAAAAACATGTGAGTGGCACTAAGATGTTTTGTAAACAGAGTCTGACTTCCAATGTTGAAACATTTCAGGTTTCCCTCTCTTTACATTAGGATTTCTGTCTCCCAGGTTTGGTGCTCCTCCTGAGGAGGAGCTCACCTGAGGGTGCTGGTTTTGCACAACCTGGTTTTTGGTAGTTGGGGTCCACAGAAGTGGCTTCTGTGAGAAACTTCCCCCATGTCCAGCAGAGCCAATCCCTGATGGCTCTGAAGATGGACATGCTGCTGGCCGACACTGGGCCAAGTAGAGATGATGGTAATGCCTCTGTGATGACATATTTAAAAAGCCAACCAAAACAACATGGTGACACAGTTTTAATTCCACCCAGAGAAGAGGAGGAGGTGAGAACACGTGAGGCAAACCACATGGTGACACCAGGGTCGGTGGAGAAGGAGGGGCAGGAGGTGCTCCAGGCTCCAGAGCTGAGGTTCCTCTGCAGGCCGTGGTGAGACCATGGTGAAGCAGCTGTGCCCCTGCAGCCATTGGGATCCACGGGGGATGCACAGATCCACCCTCAGCCTGTGGGTATCCCTAGGGGATGCACAGATCCACCCACAGCCTGTGGGGATCCGTGGGGGATGCACAGATCCACCCTCAGCCTGTGGGGAGGTTCGGGAGCGGGTGGATACCTTGAGGAGGTTGTGATCCAGTGGGAGGCTGAGTGGAGAGAGAGGGTCCTGCTTCCAGGCTGGAGCAGCCTGTCCTTGGAGGAGAAAACCCCCTGGAAAGAGTGCGCCACACTGCAGCAGTTTTGGGAGGGCTGTGTGCCCGTGGGAGGGACTCACATTGCAGCAGGTGAGGTGTGGCTGCTGCTTGTGGGAGTGGACCCACACCAGAGAAGTTCACAGAGAGCTGTCCCACAGGGGAAGGACCCCACGGTCTCATAGGGAAGAATTCCTCTCTCTGAGCCAAGCGGAAGAAAACCTCACATGATGAACTGACCAAACTGTCATACCCTGCCTTCCTGTGCTGTCAGTGGTAAGGAGTTAGGGGTAAGGAAAAATAGGTGTTCTTTAAGAGCTTATTTACATCTCATTATGCTCTTCTGATTTTGTTGGTAAAAAACTCACTTTGTATCTCTAAGATGAGCTTGTTTTGCCCTTGGGGTGATCTCTCCCGGTCCTTATCTCAACTCATGAGCCCTTCATTAAATTTTTCTCTCCACTGCCAAGCCCTGGGAGAGGAGAGTGAGTGAGGGACTTTCATGGGTGCCTGGCGATGGACCAGTGTCAACCCAGGACACTGAGCTAACCCCCAGGCTGCAGCCAGGCACTGGGTGGGGGGGAGTGGGGGTGCTGCTGTACTGCTGACAAAGACCAAACCTGCCAATTTGAGGTTGAGGAAACGATAAAAATAATGGTGTATCAGCACATTCCCTTACCCTATTTAGTTTACTGTTGCACATATTTCCAAGCAGCCTTCTGTAGGGAAAACAATGTAGAGATACATGAGCTAGCATAAATTTACTGGGGAAAAAAGCAACCAAAAGCATATGGCATGCCTATTTTAGATAAGGCAGAGATACAGCAGAAATTAATTTTGACTAATTCAAGTCTTTATTTAAATAATGTATAGTGGTCCAGACATTGTGCAGCACTGATGTGCACAAGCATTTCTTTTGGACAGTTGTCAGCCAATAAAGCAGGGTGTTTTTAAGGTCTCCCCAGCACTCTTCACCACACTGGCATTGACTCATTATGATGTGGAACATTACAGATCTCGTTTTCTTCCCTGACAATGGTTTCATTGAAAAGGTGGAAAAACTGGTTTGCTTACTGGGAAAAACTTAGGCTCCGTAGATACCTATGCAATGTGAAAGTGATTGAGTGGGGCATTCCAACTAGTGCATTAGCAACACATTACAGGATTAAGCAAAATAAAACCAAATAAATTACAGTCATGCAGATAAGACTAAATAACCAAAGAAAGTAGGGCAAGTCTTTCATCTTTATGTTGTTTGGTGTAATTCAGGTCATACTGGTATTGATTTACTGCTAGTAAATTATTTTAGAATTACTACAAAGTGAAGTTACTTTATCATATTTTCTACATCAATTTAAATTACACACAAACCCTCAATAACTGCTGACTCATCTAGAAGAATTAAAAACTGAAAGATCAGAACTGAAAAGATATTGATGATATATTTTTCTTCTCATCTTGGAGATTCAAAGTAAATTAGGTTCAGACAATTAAGTTGGGTAGTATAGGAAAATTCCCTTATCATCTAAATTGGCTTTGCAAATATACATGTATAAGCCATTTCTCAGTAGCATGATATTACAGTTGCCTACAAATAGGAAAAGAAATTGCATTTAACCTGGTGTTCTCTAAAGTCATCTAAGTGGATCAATAATTAAGTTCCAGAATTTCTAACTGTGAAGAGTGCTGTTCTCTTCAATCTTTACTAGTTAACAGCAGTACTCAGAAGCTTTGAAGCATAATCTAGTGTGGGCACAGAAGGCAGTAATATAGCCATACTTCCATTCATTACATTTGGAACAAAGGAATACCAATATCAAAACATTCTGTTCTCAACAGAATTTTCTATGGTACCTTGTAAGTTGCAACAGTATATCTAGTGTGACTTCCATAAAAAAATCCAATAAAGGAATTGTAAAAGCAACCCTATTTAGGTCACCAAAGGAATGAGAAATTAATCAAAAGAAGTTATTCTCTGGTAGTGTTGGCTCAGCAGCAAAATGACACAAAGGCACATCCACACAGTTTACTAAAGCTTAATTCATTTGGATACTTGTGATCAAAGGCTTTGAATGATTACAAAGAAATGTCAAGGTTGTGACATTGCAGATAAAATACAAGAAATAAGACAGGAAGAAAAAAAAAAAACGTAAAGAAGAACCCCAACAACAAAATTACATTTCCAAAATTGCTTTTTCCAAGGGAAAAAAAAAAAAAACAAAAACAACAAAATACCCTGCTTATTTTTTCTCCCAGAAAATGCATTTTCTGAACTATGAAACAAAAGCGTTCCTCTCATTTTTTCTTTCAGACTTTTTGTGACCATCACAGTGCAATGGTGGCACCTATTGGTCTAAGATATTTATGAAAATCACACTCTTCAAAGGGCATTTTTTTTCTAAATTAATACAGTTCAGTCTCTTTCTGCATGCTGGGAGCAGCACTAGAATGACAATTCCTGCATTGAGGTGACAGCGTGATTCATGGTAATAGCTCTGAATTTAGTAATTTCTGATTCATGATTCCTCCCACATGTTGTGACTATATTCTTGAATTGAAGCAACTGCAACTGAGCTGATGGTTTAACAGGTAGTGGGTCTATCAGTTCCCTCCAGAATAACTGGATGGGTGCTCCCTTCTGTGCATGAGTCATTCCTCTGATATTTCCTCAGAAAAGAAAATAAATAAGGGGACTGTACACACGAGAACAGGTAACGAGAGTCCGATGTGAATCAATCTGTGCAAAATGAGGTTTGCTGTTTCTTAATCTGTCAGACAGAAAAGTAAAAAGAAAAAGCTGAGGTGGTATGAGGAAACTGCAGGCACAGAGGGCTGACATAGGTTCACAGCTGCCTGAGCACACTGTCCTGAGCAGAGGTGCTAAGCAAGCACATTGGCTGTAGTTGTTTAAGCAAGTATGCAATGTGTAGGCAAAAAATATCTATTCTGTTTCCTCAAATTTTTTTTCCTGGATTTTTTGTGGGAATTTTTAAGGGTAAAGGATTTTGGGGAAAGCTGTAAAAAGCCTCAGAAATAGAAGAGAAAAAGACAATTTAGAGTTGAGCTGAAGCTGTAAGGTTTGACAGTAGAAAAAGTTACTTTAGATATAGCTAATGTATGGAGTCTGGCTAGTGCATGCCTTAGGACTGCAGAACAATATGTTAAGCAAGATAGAATTATATGAGCTTAATAATGAAGTACTGTGTACTGAACTTGAATGCTTACAAGCAGGCATTGTGTTGAAATAAGCAAGCATTGTTCTGAGCAGGTATACATGTACTTTTAATAGTTGGCTAACAAAACTGTAAAGCTTCTTCGTCCTGCTATTGGCTAAAAAATTTTTAAATTGTAGTGTAACAAAGAACTCTTCAGTCGTTGTGGGAGATGTGAGCTTTTTTCATCTTCCTACTGTCCCAATGTCTCAATGTAATCAATGTAAAGATTTGGACTTAACAAAGTAGCTCGAGATGCATCTTCCCTTAGGCTCCATCCTGCTCGTGCATTGTACATATAAAAATAGTAGCCGACACATTTTCTCTTTACGATAAAGTGCTTCTAGAGAAAGACAGTGAGAAACTGAATTTGTTTCAACTACAAAAAATGATTGATAAATATTTGAGAATTATAACAATGATTCAAATCACAAACCAAAAATACTCCAATATATTCTGCTTTGAAGAAACAATGCATTTCAACAGTAGCTGCCTTCTCATTCCTTGCTTTCCCTGCCTTGCTTGGCCTTCCCTCTCTTGCTTTTGTCTTTCTCCTGCATGACGCTAAACTGCAGTGTATATTTAATCTTGTCTATAAACAGAAAATAAACTGAATCTCAGCTATTTTATAGAAAAGAATTTGCAATTTAGGTTTTTTTAGTTAATTTTATATCTATTTTAAAATTAGAGAGATATTTAGACTAGTCAACATATGCCATAAGCTGAGACTACTACAACTTATTACCGTCTCAGGTAATAACTGCATTCATAGTTAATTCAGAAAGGGAAATTAGTTAAAATATGAATGCTTGATTGGCAAATCTGAAAGAAGCAGAAAGGGTAAAATGAGGTGTAAGAGAATCTTTTTGAGATGCACCATAATAGAAGTTCAGAGAAAAAGTAAAGGGACAAAATAAAAGCTTACATAGCAGGATAAAGGAGAAGAGTAGAAGTATAATATGTCCTTCAAAAAGTGGAAGTCATTACCAAACCATGTAAAAAATAAAGAAAAGAAATTTCTGATGAGTAAAACTGTAGAAATTGAGGCCAGAAGATGTCAGAGGAATGGGAAAACTACCAATAAAATCTTTTTCACAGCTCTGTGAGAAACACTTGAGAGAAATTGCGGGCTGCTGGGTAACTGGTGAAAAGGACTATTCAAGGAAATGGGTGAAAAAAAAATTAAAATACTTCTTCTCCTTGGATCTTAATACAAACAAGTAAAAAGCAATTTCTTTCCAGAGGCTTTCTTTGTAGTAGAATCTTAAGGAAAAATATCTTCCTGAAGTTGAAGATGAATAAACTGAAAAGAAGTTATTTGGACCAAGTCCTATTTAAAAAAATATAATCGACCTATTTACTCTTATTTAACAGATACTGTGGACAACAGGAACGGATGGTCACACATGAAAATTTTAAAAATTTCTCCAAAGAACTGGAAAATATAGGAAAAAAATGTGCTTTTCAATAGGAAAATTAGAAAAGTACATAATAAACAAATAAGGCAAATACATGGCATAGAATCTTTAGAATCTATAAATATTTAGAAAAAGATAGTATTTTGTTAAGAATTCAAAATTATTTTAAACCTCTGAGACATTCAATGAGAATTTAAATAAGGAATGAAGATAATATTACCATTTCTGGAAAAAAATTACTGGAACTTCTCATTAAATATTAATATTTACATGTTTGGTAAAATTTCAAATAATTTGAGTAGAGTATAGAAATATATATATATATATATATCTAAACCTCCTCACAATATACACAAGATAAAACAACACAGTAAGGTTTTTCAGTAGTACAGAATATTTTAAATGCATGGAAAAACAGGATTCTTCAGCTTAAGAAGGAGGTGATTGAATCTGGCAATGTAGTATAAAATTGTAAACAAAAATGAGAAATTAAAAAATAAAATGTTATTTGTTATCTTTTGTAACAGAAAATCTTGAATGAACAAACCAAGTACCACATGCAAAATCAAAAGTATAATATTAAGCATGAGTTTTAACAAAAGAAAAAATACACATTTTTTTTTCCCTGATAATATTTTATATTTTGAACACCTTAAAAAATATTGATTTGATTCTTACATGCAAGTTAGTTTCTGTGTGCCAGAGAGAGAGGAAATTGTTATAATTTTTGTATCTATAAATTTTTGCATGAAAGTGAATTTTTGGTTAGTGCCTAATACCACATCAGGATGTTACACCATTATTTCAATCACTAAAATTTCTATTGTTCTGGGAATAATGTAGTTTTTCTCATAAGCATAAATGTGCACCTATTTTTCATGATTATTCACTTCGGCTTTAATTTTGTGTGATTTCCATATTTCAGTGATTGACTTATAAAGTTCATTATTAAAATCAAGGCATATAATTTTTTTTTTAAATGCTCTGGCTACCTGGTGGCACACACTGGTAGTTCCTTGAATTCATACTTTTTGACCATATCTACTCGCTCTCCTTTATCACTCAAGCCTTTACACTTTTTGCATCACAGAGTTTGTCAACCCTTAAATATATAATTTGCAATATAATTTTACAGAAAGATGCTAAGATGCTTCAGCCAAAGCTATGGCAAAGGTTAAAAACTCATTTGATTTACTACTAGGTTGGCATGTGTTTAAATCTCCTCCGGAAGTTTAAAATCCTTGTTTTCCACAGGAATTTAATATATGAAAAGATCAAGGTTTTCTTACAAGGTTCCCTGTCTCTGAAGACAATCGTAACAAGTGAATGTTCATGAACAAGATCATGAAATGAACTGCAGCAAAATAAAATTTCATGTCTAGGAAGTTTGATATTTTTAAAAAAATATTCTACTTCTTGACAGATCTATACAGTGCCGCAGTCCCAGCTGTTTAAACTATTTTTTTTAGCCTAAGCTCACTGTAAGAAAAATCTACAGGAATATATAAGGTAGTGTCATGGTTTCAGTTTGAACCTGGGAGGAAACACCAATTTTATATCTCAGTTTTGTTTGCTAATTCAAAATTTCCCAATCAAGAGCAAAGCAGGCTTAAACTTAAAAGTAATAGAACTTTATTAACTAACAGTAAAAGGGAAAAAAAACCCCAAAAAATCAGAATGAAACCTTCATAACACTTCTCCTCCCCCCACCAACAATTCGCTTTCTTACTGCAATATAAAAAGACAAAACCTGGGATTCTCAGTCAGTTATCACCCTTAAAATAATCAGTTTTCAATTCATCAAGGAGAAAGGAGTCTCTCTTGGGTACCACAGAGATTTTCCACAAGATACCAGTTCTCTTGCTTCCACACTCCACAATGGCCTGCACAGGGTGGGGGAAGAAATGTTGGCACCGTGAAGTCCCTTCCATGAGACAGCCTGTCACTGCCACTCATAGATATCAGTTTATTAGGTACAGTTTAAGGGTGCCTGTTCTAGTACAAAACAAAGGTTCTCTTCATCTCAAGAAACAGAGATCATCTTCTCTCAATGGGCAGGGCATCATTTCTCACTTCCTCGGTCTTCCCCGTTCAATTTTTTCCAGCATCTCACAGCTATGTCTAGAAACTTGCATCCCCCTAAAAACACTCCAATGGTTACAGGGTATTCAGTCCATTCTCTGTGGCCTCACAAGAGAAGTCCAACCTAACCAGGCCACTCCTTCAATCTTCCTTTCCATTTAAGATTCTCTTCTCACTTCCTCTGACATTAAATCTCATGCTGTGTCTTTCTATATTTTATCCTGTCTCCTCTTTTTCTCTGGGTAAGATTCATGCTTTGGGAGTTTCATCCGGTTAGAAAAAGAGTTAACAGCAGGGCAGCAGCCAGGTATGGGCAGTCACTTGGTGCATTGCAGTGGTATTGGATCTCAAGGCCTGGCTGCTGTGTTCAATTCCAGCTGTGCTGAGAGAGGAAGGCTAGGATCTTTTCCCAACCCAGTCAGGCTTCAGATGTCTCACACCAGGGCTGATCCCCTCCCTTTTCTCTGCTCAGCAGACACCAGGCCTGGCTCAGCCCCTGCTTTGCTGCGTGGGACATCCTGGATTAGCAAATCTCAGCAGCCAGGACTGGGCTGAGCCTTCCTCCCCCCTCACTGCCTCTCCTTCCCCTTTGCCTGCCAGGGGTGCCGGGGCAGGAGGAGCCTCTGCCCAGCCTGGCTGTGGGGAACAGCCGGGATGAGGTTCTGAACTCACCCCACCAGAAACCAGAAGAGAGATATTTCTGGACTCTCACTAGAGGCATATCCACCCTTTTAATTGGTTTAATCAGGTGTCAATATTACAAAATTGTCCAGTCAGGGCTAAACCATGACAGGTAGTCTCATTCCCTGATAAACCTGTTTCACATAATGCATTGAAAAAAAAAAAAAAAAGAAAAACCTCATGTTTCACTTACTGTATTCATATTTCACATGTAAAAATCATGTGTAGCATGGCTATCTCTTTATTTTGTTCTGTTATTCTCTTATATACTTACATACAAGAGTAACTCCTTTTTGGTGGTGCTTGTATTGCAAATCTCTTTTTATTTTTTAAGGAAACTGAAATGTGTAAGCAAGCCTTCCTTTCTGTCTTCAAAGATATATAATGCTGTTTTCTTTTCTTTTTCTTCAATTGCTTTATAAGTCCACCCCCCTTAAAATCAGTGTATAATGTTTGGTTTTTTCTGAAACTTTCTTGGCCACGTTGAGTAATATTATGTCTCCTTGGGGTTTCCAACAGTGAATCTACTTTTTTTTTTTTTTTTTTTTTTTTTCCCCCCAAGTGTTGGAAATGTGTATAAATTGTGTAGCATCAAGGACCAAAATAAGATCATATTTAAAAATACAAACAATGCAAAGACCTCAGACATGGTCTTGGTCTTGTACTAGACAATGTATTATTATTTGGGTTCAAGAGTAGTCTAGTTCTGGTTCCCATTTTCTCTTGAATAGAGTAACCTTAACAGGTTTTTTTTCTGTAAATAGTACTAGTCAGAGAAAAAAAATACATTCTGCAGAATATATTTTAATCAGAGCAAAGAATTCAAAATGTCTCAATATGGACTAAAACAAAATAACAGTTTTGGAAATATCCTTCTATCATAAAACATTTAATGCTGAAACCTTTTATATATTTAAATGAACAATGGCAGAATGATGAAAAAATTTTCCACTAAGGTAGTTTAGAAAATTCAAGGCCTTTTATGAAAAAGGAACACTCCTTGCTTGTTGACTGTTAAATAAAAGTACATCAACTTAATTTATTATATTTTGATTTAATTTGTTCCAGTCACCGGATTATATCAATTTCATATTTTATTACTAATGTAAAACATTATATTAACATTATCAGAAACAATTTTAATATAATTGCATTCTAAGCTTCTCCAGCTTGTCAGGAATAAGACATATTACAGACACTAGTGATATCACTTGAACATTCTTTAAATGTTCCTCCACATGTTTTTTAATTTTCTGAAATTAGGAAGACCACACATGTATTAAAATTTTTATTTACTATAGTGATGTGTGTGTTAAATCTAATTCTGTTGATAACCTTATTTTGATAGCACTCTATTTTACAATATCACTGTACTTAAAATAGTATTGGCTAATGAATAATTATTTTAATTGTTGCTCATATGAACACAGCCTCACTACACAACCATCTTATAATGAACTTTGGTATTAGCACTTAATTGTTATCTATCTTCTCGACACGCATTTTAAATGAACAGGCTAACTGCCTCTGTCAAAAGCATAAACCTTTTCTTGTGTAGCTACCATATATTTCTGTCCAAGGTCATACATTTGTTTCTGCCATAAGAAACTAATAGGACTTAGGTAAGTAATTAAAAATATAATTGGTTTATGCTTGTGTAGCCATTTGTATCCATTATGCTGAAAGCTTTTACATAAACCATTCACCAAAATATTAATATATTTGACATCTATTAATGAAACCCAATTCAAATATACAAAAGGAATTACTATGTCATTCTAGTTGTTTCTTCAATACCAGAAATTAAAATATTGAACATCAATATAAAAATGAGCAAGACTATGTTATGTCTGTTATGGAAAACTTAACCTAAAAACTTTGGGTTTGTTATTTTATTAGACTTTTCTGGTTATCCATCATTGGTGTTAGATTGTCACATTTTCACTTCTAAAAAGAACTTTTTTCATAAGGTTCATACACAATCTCAATATTCATGCAAGGTTATTAGCACAGTTCTGGAACCAAAATGTCCTGGATACATTTCTGATTTTCTGCTTTACATACTGTTCAAATACACTTAAATAATAATTCTTATAAACAACCTTTCCTTTCTCTTTTATGTTCAACTTCTTTGCTCTACCTATCAAACAAGAGTGTCTCTTTCATAAACACAAGGGCCACCAGCTAGACATTAGAGCAGGTTGAATTTTTTAGGTACATATCTAGGCTGAGCTTTTTTCAACTATGAAAGGTCATGATTTCTTCTTTCTGTAGCTGTAGGCCACAGAATTATAAAACTTTAATTCTGCACAGATTCTTTCTTCTGTTAAGGTTAAATTTCTATTTACCAGCCTTTAAAACAGACTCTTTCCTTGCTGCACCAGGTGCCATTTTGTATTCAACTTGCTGCAGAGAAGACAAGAAAAATTATCATAGTGTTGCCCAAATTTTCATTTGTAAAAGTAAGGTGATAGCTATTGCAAGCAGTTATTGCTCTATGTGTGAAAATGGAACATTCAACGTGCTACCAAATCAGTCCTGTGAACTTTGGGTTCTTTCTTTCAATAGTCAAGTTATACCACTGAAAGAAAAGGAAAAGTAAATCTGACTACTATATACTTTCAATATATGTAGTGCTCTTCCATAAAGTAAGAATGACTCTGTGATTTCTGGCTTTAAAAGAGCTAAAGTTGATTTTTATAATTACGTTTGAAGACATTGAATTGAAAAATGACACAAAATAGCTTTGAATACATGTATTTTTAATATGTCTATCTATAGAATCTAAAAATTAGAAGGAAAATTTTAGTGATTAAACTTAATTTTCACAGTCGGACTAACACATGAAATAGCAGAATTTTATCTTTCTGCCTATCTTGTTATTTATTTTAACTACCACAGTATATCCTTTTGATAAATATCAGGCCCAATTCCACCACCATTACTGAGGTATTACTCAAAGAAAATTCCACTTTAAAAAAAAAAAAAAAAAAGAAATTGCATTCAGGCCAAAGACTTTAAAACTTTACTTTAGTTGTTGGGATTTCCATTAAAAATATAAGTGATAACTCCTCCCACCATCCACTAAATTTGGGAATTTTTTTACTTTTCTAAAACAATGTTTTCATTTAAGAAGATATGAAAATTATTAATAAATTTTAAAGCAGAAAGGTGGATATGCATCCACTTTTATATATACCATAACCCAGTTGTACCTCTGTGATGAAATATAGCCATGAATTAGCAAAAATTAACAAGGGCTTTCTACCAATTTAATGGAAACAATAGTGTAAATAAACAAAAAATACCCAACCAACTTTGGTTTGGACAGAATATAGTAATAAAGAAATGTTAATATTTCCAATGAGCATATGTGAGGGATAGGATAATAATTTTATCATTTTCTCTTGTGTGAAGTTTCTTGCACTAACTTTGTGTCTTCCTCTCCCTGAACTTCAGTCTCACAGGCAGCGCCATATCAGCACCATTACAGTTTACAGGCACCTGGACTTTGCATTGATCAGACCAAAATTTTGTTGGCTCTATACTGAAACAAGAAACTTTTCTGCCTAATGATCTCATTAGACTGTGATGAATAATCTCTCCAGGGAAGTCATCAAGGCCATGTCATCAGCTTTACTTAAACCTTCTACTCTTCTTAATCATTTTTATTATACCATTGTCTATAAACTCATGCTGAAATTGGAAATCCCATTGTACTTGGTGTATGGTTAAGTGCAGTCCTTGTCTTGAAGAGCTTAACATCTAATTAGATCAGACAGCTGTGACAGCAGTGTTCAAAATGTCACAAACATTTTTAAAGTCTGCCACAGGTTTTCCACCAGTACCACCTCAGGCTTGAATGTAAAAAAACATAAAATAGCAGGACCAGGATTTTCAAAGTATCAGGCTTGGACACAAAATAGAAAATAGGGTCCTGAAGTGGGATAAATTAGAGTCTAGAAGCCTATAATCACAATTCTTACCCTCCCCTTTTTGATTTGTGATCCTATTTTCATCTCCAGGAAAATTTGTTTTCTTGGCATAGATAAGACAGATAGTTAGATAAAGCAAATAGTGTTTTATCTAACTCTATCATTTAGAAAGACTGACATGTTTAAGCAATTCTATGAATTAGACACAAATCTGAGGTGAGCATAAGTAATGTGTTTTGCAATTATGTCCAAATGCAACTTAAATCCTTACACACACATTTGAACAACCCTCCCCCATACATATATACTCAGGTGCCTAATGGTACATGCATTATTAAAGATACAAAAGACAATGAAACACTGGCAACATTTTTTTAGTGACTTCTCTATTTAGGCAGATGTAACCCCTGGATCTTTGTAGTGTGCAAGTATCATGCAATCACACTGATCTGAAAACTCTTAGTTGAATATTATGTATAGTATATGTCAGTGAGCTCCTCAGCACTGAGTCACAATACGCCCACAGACATTATGTGTAACTATTTATACCATTCTCATCACTGTAGTACCAAACTTGCTTGCAGAAGAGCACTAAGCTGTGTAAGAACTTTATTTCAGGTATGTTTTTTTCTCCCATTTGTCTTTCACCTGAAGTAACACCCCTTGTCCCTCCCAGAATAATCCCTAGGAAGGCAGGGGTGCCCTTCATGACCAAGATAAAAGACCAAGGGCTGCTTTTCCTCCGGGGTGGTGCTGGACACTTATTCTTGGCTGGGATCTGGGAGGAAAAAGAGGAAGAGGGGAAATTTTCCCGGATACTTTAAAACTCAGGAAAGGGGTGGGGAGGCACGTAGCATCAGCCAATGGGATAACATTCCAGGGACAGGTAGGGGAAGGGATAAACATGTCACACTTGGGGGGAGGGATACATAGAAACACAGGTATATGCAATGCCACATTCACCCAAAAGAATACTTCTGTGTGCAGTACTGTAATATAGGTCAATAGCATTATATAATTGTGAGACACAGTGTCAGAGAATGGGGGCAGGGTGCATACTTTCTTTAGGTCTCCACAGACAGAAGAGTGAAAACGTGAGCATGCAAGCATTTCATCTACTTGCTTGGGAAAGGAAGAAAATTATAGTGTACACACCTGTAGATTATGCATAATTTACACACAACTCATAAAATATAAATAGTGTGATGTATCATCATTTTAGTTGTGTATTACTTAACACTGCGTATTGCTTTCATCATTGTACACTAACTTGTACTTTCTATGTCCTCTTTGTGCATTATTAGCATCTTACTACATTTAGTGTTACATTTCTCTGTATGGTGATCAAAGGATTCAGGAAGACCTCATATGGCACTCTTCGATTAAACAGAGCTATTGCCTGGTGAGCTGGGACAGAAGAGCAGAATTAGTGTACAGGAGCTGTCTATGCAGCAGAAAGCACTTGTGAGACTTGCAATCAACTGTTTCAGCAATCAAAAATACAGCAAAGCACTCACCCTTTTCAGGCTCCAGGGGGAATTTTGACTTCAAACTTTTTTCAGAGTTCAGTTAAGAAAACTACAGTGAGAAAGTCATAGAAGAGAAGATCAAAGAATATTCTTTTTGTGAAGGCCTAAAATACATGCATTTTTACCAAGGAAAACCTTATATAGGCTGTTATGCTTGCACATTGTCTTCTGTTGTTGAAACCATGTAACCTTTAAATTAATTATTAAATATACAAAGATTAGGAAAGAATGGCAGTACAACCTGGTGATAATGGAATTCCCCAGTCTGATGAATATCTAGATCCCAATGCAAGCATCCTATGACTTTTTATATTTATAATAAAAACCCAATTACTTAAGTAGCTACTCCAAAACATAAATTCAGTAAAATACAGTTTAGAAAGCTTTAATAACTTGATTATTAAAAAAAAAAAATGGAGGGAAAGACATTTTTGGCTTTGTCTCTCTTTCTCACCATTCTACTCTAACTGGGAATAATTTTCTATTTCTAACTGGGAATAAATCAAATTAATTTGCCCAAGTCAAGTTTGTTTTGCCTGTGATTGTAATTGCTAAACAAGCTCCCTGCCCTTTTCCCAGTCTGGGAGTTTTTTCATCCTATTTTCTCATCTTGTCCTGTGGAAGAGGGGAGTGAGAGAGCAACTTCTTAAGGATCTGGTTACCAGTCATGGCAACCTACAAGAAGAAAATCCTTAATGGACAGATAGAATGGAATCTGAGAAAGAGCAAAACAGGACAGAACAGTGCCTCATCTTGGAAAAAGCATCATCGGTATAAAGCAATTTTGTTTATCAAATTGGAATCAAGTCTTTAAAGAGGCTGCTAAAAAAAGATGATTAAAGGCAAAATTTATATACATAATATTTATTTCTGAATAAATACAGAATTCTTGTAAAAAAAAGTAAATACTGATTGCAAAGAAAATGTAGTAAAGTATGAAAAATATGTGGCTGCATATATGAAATAATTTATTCATATCTTGTGTCCCAATTTATCCTGAAATTCATAAATTATATTTGCTGTTTGAGAAACAATGAATGCCTTCCTCTTAAAGAGTCATAAGTTAGATTTTCAGACTTGTCTTGTCATGACTTTTAGATTTTTAAATAGTAATAAATACATGCAGAAAATTTGATATTTTTAAAAGGTAGCTTCAAAATAAATAAATTAGAAACAATAGGGAAAGCTTTGGGTTTTTTTCTGGTACATCTTTTCTATATTGAAGGCATAAATCTCTATGAAAACATGAAAGACAGCAAAAAGAGTTAATGGAATACTCACACCTTAAGGTCATAATTCTACATATTCATAAGTGCACTTGGAATATGCATGTATTTTAAATATGAAACTGCAGATTAAAACATTCATAGACAGCATTGTATAAACTTTTCAAATACAAATCTTTGAATCATGAAATTCTTAGTAACAGCTTGCATTTAGAATTTTGTCGTGATTTTTTTTTGTCTTTAAATTTGTGATCTAATGCAAAATATTATTTAGTTAAAAAAATTAACAAATCTTAATCTAAATGTACTATTTGAATTATTGGTTTTATTCCAGTTATTTGACAGAAGAAAATGAAAATGAAAACACCTGAAAAAGCACAAAAGTAATTTTTGATGGTAGAAGCAAGATCCTTTAATAAATATCATTAGAGGAAAATCCTTCACTAGAATTACCAAACCCCAAAAACAAGTAGTCAAAGAGCAGCATATAGTATTTAGCCAAGAAACTTAATGACTTTGATTTTTTAAAATTAGTTAAGAAATTTGCTTTTCTGTGATTTTGCTTTTATAATCTTGCTTGAGCTGCTCTTAGTTCCAGCTGCAGAACTTAATTAATGGTGAATTGCTTAGTTAAGAAATTTAAATTAGTATAGAATTGTTAAACAAGCTAAGCTTTAAGTTATTCTTTAACTAGAAATGGATTAAATATTTAGTAATATTTGAAATAATAAGAGAAAAAATTGGGACTTCACAACAGGAAGGGGGCTATGGGAAGACTCTGTGTTGCAATGCAAAAACCCTGGAAAGTTTTTGTGCCTTTGGACATCCTTGGTGAATAAATGACTGCTTGTCCCTGATACTGGCCAGCTTGTTGAAGTTTGAATATTTTGGTTCTCTCCTTTGACTCAGTAGCCTAAGAAATAGTTTCTGATTTTCACATATGTCAAAGAAAATAATAAGCTCTTTGCCTGCAGGAGCACTGCAATCAGATGTACTCTTTTTCTTTGGGAAAAATGGCTTTTTATGAAGCAACAAAGGCTATTTCAGGATTTAGATGATTATATTTTCCAGTGATTAAATACAAATTTCAAGAAGTGGGAGAATGCTTGCTTTGGTAGCTTAGTTCAACTACTGGATATTATCCAGTGTGTAATATTCTTTTTTCAGGAAACAAAAAAAACTTTCCCCTTTGCAATAAGTCTACTGAAAACAATTCTACTATAGCTGATCTAAAACATGAGCAACCCAATACTAAAAAAAGATTTTTCCAAGGCAATACCTCTAACCACAGTCTAAATTAGAAAAATAAGCTGCTCAATCTTGCCTAGGATATTCTTATGCTGCATAATAAATCCCATCAGTCTCTGAAGTCATTACTACGTGGTATACTCTCATCAGTCAATTAGATAAATGCATGTCAATAATCAACATGATAAAATGATACATTTATGAGTGTGTCAAATGACTGAGGGTAAAAAGATAATGGTACAGAAGTTACAGGGAAAAATACTGTTGCTATTTTCTGGATGAAACAGGGTCAGCATACCCAACCCCCCATATCTAATAATATCTAAATGGGACCGAATGAAGAGTGGAATAGAGTGGAGACACTGTGGCCAGGCTCTGTTGAAACCCTTGCAGAGGGAGATTGGTGGTACTTTTTAGCTCATAAGCCACACAGCAGCTGAAAACCAAGGGAGATAAAGGAAGATGTTCTGCTCTTGAATCAACAGCTCTGGTGAAATCATTCTCCTTGGACTGACACATGAGCCCATCCCAAGGCTATTGCAGGTACTGTGCTGAGATACCCACCCGTAGGCACAACTACCCTTTAGTGAGTGTGATTTATGGCTAGTCATTCGTGCTACACACAAACACATTTTCAAAACTAAACAGTTTTTCAAAAACAAACACATTTTCAAAACTAACAGTTGCAACTTTATTAATAAAGAATGAACTGCTCATGTGAGTCCATCAAGAGCGCTGGCAGTCCCTGGAAGTGTGTAAAGGTGACCTGGGGGGGATTTCTCTGTTTGATGTGTGACCCTGAAAAAATCAGTTGAACCTTCCTCTGATCTAGTGAAATGCTCAGTGAAGGATCCCCATAATGGGATGATGATACATTGGTTGGGCAAAAGGGTCTCAGCTTTTCTGGGATGCTGGCTGACAAATCAAACACCGAGGGTTTGAGTAAATCTCCAATTTTCATGTGACAGATGGTATCTCACACATGATGGCTTAACAAATGAATGTAAATACTGCTCTCAGTTTCAGTTGAATAAAACTAAATCTATTCTTTTAAAATTAATTCAGAATGGACTTGCTGATATTCAGAAATACAATTTTGAATGCTTTTCAACTGTAATTTTTAATATATTCAGGGATTCAAACATAGGTATATCAGTATATGCATATTCTTCGCTGACAATTACTGTACTATGTTTGCTGCTTTTCAGTTAGGAAGACAGTTCATTAAACCAGAAAGGAAGTTGCAATATTTTCTTTTCTATCTTGCTCATAATCCAAATACAATTTCTAGAATTAAATAGTGATGGGATTTGATCTACAATACAGTAAAAAATTAATTAAATGGTGCACATTCTAAATAAGGAAACTGGTTTTATCTCCTGACATTTCAAATGAGAAAATCCAATCACAGGAACAATGAAGCACAGCAATTTTAGATATGTATTTATTTTATTCTTGATCTTCAAAGTCTTATTTCATTAGCCTGCTTGATATTTCAAACCACTCTACCAGACTGTAGATAACTTAAATAAGAACATATATTTATGATAAAGATGTCATCGTTCACTTTATTTTATCTCCTTCATTGAGAAAATTTATTTTAATGTGATTATATTAAATTTGAGGCCAGCTGACATTTATGCTTTGGTATGGTGAATGCAACCTCTGATTTTGGAGGTGAGTCACATTTAAAATAGTTTTCCAATTAGGCTATATAAAATTCAGCTGACATGCTGAATTTATGCATTTATTGCATAAATTATATACATTTATTATAGCTGCTACCAATTAATTAAAAAAAAAAAAAGTAATGCTGGAGTTGATGAAAGCTTTTTCAAATTATCTGTGACATTATCTCAATTTCTTTCAGAGAAAGTATCAGAGCTTGGTATTTATCTATTTCTTCCTATGCAAGATACAACTGTTTTTTTCTCAATAGGACTGACTCACAGTTAGTCTCCACCTTCTTAGGCTGGTAAGATTGTGCAATAGATTTAACATCTAGGATTTTAGGGGGAGGGAAACCATCATTCTTGTTCAGAGAGTCCCACAGCATAAATGTGTGCTAATGAAAAAAAGGCTGTAGCCTAAATAAAAACAATTTTACAGTATTGAATGTAAACTCACAAAAAATGTGCATGGACATACATGTGAATTAAGAGCATGTGCTTGGAAAGAGTGAGACTTATCAATATGAAAATGTTTCAAAAGCAAACACACCATTCTGCAATTCCTAGTAAGGATATGCAAAAATGTTTCCTCTTAGCTATCTTTTTATTAAAGTAACTTAAGAAGTGCAATTTATGACAGTAACTTAAGAAAAAGCAGTTCATAAAGTTCCTTCTTTCACTGGTCCATATAGTGTTAGATCTTTGCTAAAAATACATGCAATTACTGGGAGCATCTGCTCTGACTGAATACATAAGTTGATTTTTTTTTTTTTGGCTTGTTTTGTTGCAAATAACTTTATCTCATTTTTTCATGAGAATGTCAGTTCATAGTGGCTTTATAAGCTTGAGGCTTGATATTTCTTATTAGTTTTCTCAGGAAGGTAAGGTATTCCTTCTCTTCTTTTCCCTATTACTTCCTTTTCCCCCTTACCAAGTTTTTAATGGTAAATTAAGCCTCTTCCTATTTCAGTTACCTACACTGATGAAATGTCAGACAGATTATATCGTCATTCCCTATCCTGTAATCAGTGTTTTTCAGTTAGAAAACTTAAATGCATAAAGCAGAAGTTCATATGGGTCACACACCACTGCGATAATCTTAAACTGATATTTTAATGTTGGCAGACTATATTTTCTCTTGTTCTTTCACTGGATACCAACAAGAAGAGGCATCTCCCTTTTCTTTGCTTCCCCACTAATGCATTTATATATACTGGCAGGATTCTCCCACTGCCCCTCTCCTACACAATGAAAGTGGACTCAAAACAGAGACTCTCACTTCCCAAAACCAAGTAGTTTCTATAGAACTTAGCAGAGGGGACAGATACCTCCCTTGACCTGCAGGCAATAGCCACTAACCCAGAACACTATATTGTTACTATTCTTTGCTGCAAGAGCACATTACTGGTTCAAGGCCAACCTGGTGCCCTCTAGTGTGGCAGCCCAATTAGCTGGGACAAATCAAAACTGGCCCAAGTTCTCTGCACCAAGGAGTGGTCCTAGGATCCTGGGAAGCAGGAGGCTGGGACCTTAGACTTATAAGGTCAGACCCTGCCCTATAGCTACAGTTAGACACCTAGTCCAGGTAAACCCTCTATCTTGCCAAGTTAGCCATGCCCCCTGGTCTTTGGATGCAGCCTCCAGACTGGGTGCTTCCTAGGAACAGCTCCAGGCCATGCAGCTTCTGGTGCTGCCTAGAGAGCCCGTGGTCACTCTGTGGATTAAAGGATATCTCTGGGGAATCCATTGTTCCCATCCTGTTTTTATAGCCACATTTCCCAGCCAAACTGAGTCAGAAGTAGAAAGGGAAACCCCCTCAAACTGTTACACTCCAGGATCCCCTGACCATTTTCTTTAATGCTGTTTTCTAGCTGTTCTGCTCTTGACATGTACTAGAGCATGAGGTTGTTCCTCCCAGGCAGAAGATTTTGCTTTTTTTTTTTTTTGTCGAATTCATAAATTTCTTCTCAGCCCTGTTGAGGTCCCTCTGAAAGGAGTACAGCCCTCTGATGTATCAGTCACTCTTCGTAGCTTTGTATCTTCTGAGAACTTGCTATTTATGCCCTGTCCCATCAAGCAGGTCAGTGCTGAATATATTGAACATTACTGGTACCATTATTAAACCCTGTGGTAGATTGCTTCCCACTGGCCTCAAACTGGACTTCATAGTGCTCATCACTGCTACTTAAATGTGGCATTTGAGACAGTTTTCAATCTGCTTCACTGTCTCCTTGAAGCTAATCTATACTTCATCAGGTTGTCTAGAAGGATGTTTTAGGATACTGTGCTGGAAACTTCAGTAAAATAATAATAAATAATGTCCATTGTTCTCCACTCAACTGCCCTAAGCAGTCATGTTCTTCTAGTTTCTAATTATGTTTCACTTCACTATCCTGAACAAGTCACATCTGTGATGGATTTTGCATTTTTATCCTTTTTATTTTTGCTATCTACACCTTTATTATCATATTCTATAGTCTAACGAGTATTTATCATTCCTGAATGTTATTTATTTTGAAACAATTTTCTAAAATCTATTTTTTTTCAATATGGAGTGAATTCTTCACCCTAATCACCAAATAAGCCTTACTATTTAATTTCCTTATTTATAATCAACATCCTGGAACAGAAGCCCCAGCCATAGTATGCTGCTCTCAATCTTCAATAGCAGATATTGACTATCAAAAGTATTGGACTGCCTATGAACAATCTAAGATGATCTCTATCCTGAAATGTGCAGAATACAATCAGACTAACCTTCTCTAAATATGTCACAACTGTATTTTAAGTGGCATTTATATAAAACTGACAATACAGCATTTAAAAATTTAAATCTTTTCATACACAGAAAAAGTACAGCACAAGCCTGTGTTATCATAATAAAAGATATTTTCAAGACTGGTTATATGCACATCATTACTTTATTGGAGGGTTATAAAACACCTTTTCTTATCCTCATAAAACAGCTGCTTCCTTCTCTCATACTTTCTATGTTTTTCTCCCGTTTTGGTATATTAGTGGCTCAAGAAAACCTGCTAGAGCTACCATTCATAATTAGCATAGCAAAAAAGTATTTCTATTCTTCCAGGACTTCCTTTTGACTCAAATATATTTAGAGACAATGAGGGGTACATTTTATAAATACCTCTTGTGAGGTTACATGCTCAAGTCACGTTTACATTAAAGAGATTTGTTTGTGTAGCTCCCTATGCACCATTTTGAAGATATGCTTCTTGGAATATCAAATTACATTTTATTTGATAGATGTGAAGTCTGGTAAGAATAACAGAGTGAATTTTGTTGCTTGCTTGTCCTTCAGCTCAAAATTAGCATTTTGAAAATTATTTAATTTAGACCGGTAGGCACGTAAGAGCTGAAACTACATAACCTTTCTAATGCCAGTAGTAAAATATTATCATATTTATAAAGCCCACATAGCACTGGAGTTTGGGGATTTTTAGCACTATGATAAATAATTTCTTTTTTCCTTAAATTTCTTTTCTTAATTTTTTTTCTCAATTTTAAAAGTTTATCTTATGCAAAGAGGAAAAACAATCTGACATTCAAGATGAAAAAAGAATGCTATTTAAGAGAAGCTTTGATTGTAATATATGCAGTTTATGTATTTGTACTTCATGTAAGTCCAACAGATTCTAAAGCCAGGAAACCAATAATCTTCTATTTATAGTCAAATAGTGAAAAATTACAGTTTGTCAATTTAGGGTCACACTGCCTTGGGTCACACTCAAAATAAGAGCTATTCCTGTAATAAGCAAAATGTGCTTATGATGCATTTATATATATACAGATATATAGAAAAATATTTAATATTATCATTACTGAATCTTAGTGCACCTAAAGAAAATGTGAAGGCTACATCTGAAGTCAATAGGGACAACTGTGTCCTACAGATTGTATCAAAAATTTGCTTCTTAATGAAAGAAAGGATTCAAACCATAACCTCTAAATTGGTGACACTTCTCAGCTTTTTGGGATGGCTTATTTTGCTGCTTTGACACTCTTTAAATATCTTTTTTTCTTATATTTTACCATTTTATTAAGTTACCTTTTCTGTAATCCAAAATCTTATTGATATTTAATGAACAAATGCAGTGGAAAAAATTATTAGGATGACTAACTTACTGAAACAACTGCTCTCTAAGATGAAAAACACAACCACTCCATCTTACTTCTTTTTTCCTTATTAATTTCTGTATTCATTTAGAAAATTCAGATAAAATCTAATTCTTTTAAGAGAGAAACGAAAGAAGGAATAATACAAGCAAAACACAAGTAATTGACAGCGAAGTTCATAACAACTTTCAAGGAAATCAGATAAAGAATTGCTTACTGTACAAGTAAAGATTTTGGAGAGGGTGGTGGGAGTTGCATCTGTTTTCTCTGGACAAAAACACTAATTATAGTTACAACATCTCTGTTAATATTTTTGATTGATTTTTCTAATTTATTAATTCAACCAAGTTTTTAAATTTGATATAATAAGATAAAATAAAGAAGAAAAAATATTAATGAGATAAATTAGATGATGATGTTTATGTGACCCTTTGTTTTGATTCTTTGGCTGTTCTGATGAATACTCATGAAATTTCAAAAACCACTCTTAATTTGCTCACTTCAGAAATATTTGAAAAGACACAATGTACTCTTGATAAGAAAAACTTAACTAGAGCATCTAGTTAAGATCTCTTATTTAGCATCATATTTGAATTTTTTTTCCATTTTTAATACTGAACAGAAACCCAAGGCATACCTCATCCCAAACAAACAATCTGACAGGGGGCTACTAAAAGCAAAAAACACAGAAGAGCTTTGCTGAAAGTTCTTCAACATGCTCTTTGGAGGTAAAGTATGGCTCTGGGACCCTGTCCTTCCTGTGTTCTTTGTGACCACTTATGGTTTGATGGAGAAAAACAGACGGTGATAATTTAAAGTCTGGGAGTTAAAAAAAGAGAAAATCTTGGGACATGGAATCTGCTGAAAGAGGCAGCATAGAATTAAGACTCAGGGGTAAAGAGAGCTGTAATTGCATGAAACAGAAATGACAACAAAAGGAAAGAAAAGTTTGGCTTGGTTGGACAACAAGACTGGGACTAACAAATGTGATAGAAGCAGCTGATAAAAAGGGAGAGGTGCAGGCAGAATGTTGAGGTGGGGAAGTAACACACACTGCAGGGAGAAGAAACCCTTAAACAGAGAATGGGCTGGATTGGCATTAAGTGAAAGAACCTGGATGACCACCATGGGATAAAGATGGAACACAACACTCGGGAAATGGGGCGGAAGGCTGTGTTCACAAAAGTATACTGACTGCATATTATGGAAATGAAACTGGTTTTTCTTGATATTTACAAGTATTTGTAACTCATATGGACACAGAACATATTGTCAACAGTGTAATGCAAAATGCCAAGCAAACAGAGAAAGACTGTCATATTCTTCAGACATCCCATACGTTGGAGCTAGGAAGCAAAGCTTGTGGTATTTGGAGATGTTATCATTTAAGTATGAATTTCCCAGAGAAATAACTCCCACAGTATTATTATGTTCAAAAAGCTACCATACAAAAGGCAGCTATCTTATTTTGCTTTTGTCTTTTATTGATGGTAGCTTCATTGCAACTGCTGGGACCAGGACCCCTTTCCTTCCCCAAAGAGACACCCTTTGGGTAAGAACCATACTCTATGCACATTGAATACTTTTATTGGGGAATAGAGATATTGCTTTGAATACATTTTGGCAGTCAGATCACTGGCAATTCGTGAACCTTAATCTGTTACATTTTTATATTAATGAATGCCGTAAACTGTTAGTGTTGAATCCTTCATGGACACAAGCAGTCACTGGCAGCAGGTAACACACACTCAAAGCGGGAAGACCAACTGAGGGGTGTCCTTTATGCTGTTTCTGTGTGACTGCCTAAGTCAGCCAAACCACCCCCCCTGATCCAGGATTGTTCAGTGAAGGGTCCCTGTAATGGCACACTGACAGACAGGCTGGGCACAACGGTCTCAGCTTTCCTGGGACACTGACAGACAAATCAGATTCCAAGTGCTGCAGAAATCTCCTCTTTTCATGTGACACTGATCGAAGGACCAGACAAGGATAAAATATCTGCAAGGCACTCTGAATTGGAGGGGAAGAGAATTTACCCACATAGGCATAAACCATATTTTGCCATGTTCCCTCAGGCTTAGAGAATGGAGCCTGATCTTGACCAGTGTGTGGGATTAAGGTCAGATTTAGCTGTATTGGAGTGTTTATACATAGACATCTGCACAGACACATAAACATAGGTGAGTGAAGTTAAATTCAGGTTATGCCTTTCTCATTTGTGAATTTACATTGTGATACAGTCAGAGGACTGAAACATTTATCAGTACATGTAAGACTCAAGCTACAACAGAGAAACATATTTTACATTTCTTAAAATTTCAATATTTTGTCCTTAAAATCAACCCAATATTTTCAGATATCCCATATTTTCTCCTAAGGAATATAGAGATCTAAATTTTTTGAAAGTTTTGATGTCAAAACTGTCAGAAGTCATTAAGACTTTAGAGACTCAAGAGACAAAAAATCAATGCCTGAGATTTTAGAGGGAAGGAAAAAGTAATTTAGAACTCTCTCCGTCTTCTTGAAAAGAGGCAAACATAATAGCAAACCAAAGTTTGTGAGCTGCTGACTACTTTGCCTTTCAAGCCCTCCTTTTTCTTTCGTATTATTGTATTATGGCCTCTAGGTTTAATTATTTCATTCTTTAATTCTTTAAAGTGATACTTGCACATTATTTTGGAGGACACTTTTGCCTCATTGAGGTCTACTATTTCCTACCTGTATTTATTTTAGCTACATGCTATGTTGTTTACTGTATGAAATATGAAACTTTTACTTAACAATTAAGATTGTAGGAAATTAGATACATCATTAAGGGCAATTTTTTTTTTTCTTGAAACATTTTTGCCCATCTAGATTAGCAACTTAGGAAGTTCTTGGTGTTCAAAATGTAAAAATAGTCTCAGTTTTGGTTAACTTGTAGAACATAACTTAGCAATTAAAATTAAACCAGAAAGAGAGAAGTAGTTATCAACATTTCTGATGTGTATGTGGTGACCTGTGTGGTACTCTATCCATAGGCAGAATGGCACTTTTGTGCTATAGACAACACAGGATATAGAATCATTTATTATATCACAGAATCGCATAGTGGTTTGATTTAGAATGGACCTTTAAAGATCATCTGGTCCAATTATCCTGATATGAGCAGGGGAAGCTTTTCTTAGGGGGATAAAATCCATATATGTGAAAACATTTTTTTTCTCTTGTTATCCACCTGTCTTCATATATGGATGAAAACTGTTTTTTTTCTTTTTTCCTCTTGTCCACAAGTTATTCCATAATTGTCTGTCTCAGAACTCCTAGCGTTATCTTTTGGGAGTATATGGACCACTGTTTTGCTTTTTATGCTTTATAAAGATGAATATTTATACAAGAAATTGTGTCATTTATATGGGTATTATTATTATTATCATCATCATCATCATCATCATCATCATCATTAATTTTGCAAAGTTAAATCCTATACATGGTGTTTCAAACCTAATAGATAGATAAGCCATTTTCGATAACTGGGATGAATATTCTCTTTAGGAGAAGCTAGATTATGAGCTCAGTTTTTTTCAGGCTGCGAAGGACAAACATGTATGGTTATTATGTTACTTATGCTACTGAGACTGTGCTGTGCTAGGATATTGCCATCAAAAACCTGTGGTCCCAGGCACATTTTCCGTGCCACAAACTTGCTTTCCTGCTGCCTTTTTTTTGTTTCCTGACATATTTCCTCTTCTTTTAGACTGGAACACACTTGGGTTTTGTTGTTCTTCAGACAAAACCATGAAAAAGATCAGTATTCAAACTTGCATGGTGGTACTTTTGCTAGTCATTCATTGATGCTTGAGATCCCTTGAAAGGCTTTGTATCTCCAGGTTTTACCATCATATCCACAGACACCCTAACTGCCCATTAAATACAGTAGGGTAAGACATATTGCAGACTATGTATATCAAACTGCTGTGTGCACATAAGTCAGTTCAGACACACAGAAGGACAGCAGTCACATTATAAAATCTAACATAGAAAGTTTTCCCCTGTGAAGGGTTTTTTTCTCATCTTCCTTCTGTATAGAAACCCAAATTATTTAATTATGCAATTCAATTAAAATATTTATTTATAAGGTCTGTAAAAGAGATCTTTCCCTTCCCATAAAATATGATCCACAAACCTTTCCCAGAAATCAACATTTCTTTAAAGAGCATTTTCTTATCCTTTGTGTGCTTCTGCAAAAATTCATATCAGGGAGGTCCTTTCACTAGCCAAATTTGTGAGTGACATCCATCACACTTAAACACAATTTTTTCTGTACTGTAATTTCTTTGTCAGTTACATGCTTATGTCCAAATAAAATATGAGTTCTAGTTATAAGTTCACATTTCTAAAAATACCTTAAACAGAGAAGAAATATAAGCATTCAAGAAAACTCTGTTGCACAGGTTATAGCATGATTATAGTACTCCAGATATCAGAGAAAGAAATAAGATCCCAGTGTTTATCCACTATCAATAAAAAATTGATCTCCACATTATCTGCTCCTCTGTAACACATATGATGCTGGAATGAAGATCCCATGAGAACAGAGCCTCCAGCTCTGCCCCTGTCCTCTACCTTTCCCAGAGCACCTGAAGTGCAATGTCTCTCCTTTAATTCCTTTCCTTTTATCTACTCTTCTAAAACTCTTTGTTCCTCTGTTTAGTTTTCATCTACCCTGAGCTGCTGCTGTGGTACTGAATGCTGATGAAACAATAACTTATTCCAACTCAGAAAGTTGTTTTTCAGCTGTATTTCTTAGCATAGAGTAGCTATCCTGCATTTATATAGGGAATCTCTGCATCCATGATAAGGGCAACTAACTCAGCTGTTTGCAAGTACTCTGGATGTGTGAGAGATTGCAGGCATGGATCAATACTTCAACACAGACAGAGACTGATAATGTGACACCCTTTCAACTCGTCACTGATTCTGACTCTCTTCCTGCAATCCTAATGTCCTGCAGTGTCGCTCATGCCCAGTCACAGCTCTGTCATTGTCACCATGCAGGGACATTCCCAATCCCATCCCTCCTCTGTTGGCCCCTCAGACCAGTCAGTTGATATTTCCAATTCCTTCCTTGACCTGAGTGTTTCAGCTGCCACTTTCAACAAAAATGTATGGTCAGTTACATTAACTCAACTTTCTTTCTGGTATTGTTTTTCAGAACTGGAAGGGAAATATTAAAAACCCTAGAATTGAAGCTGCCCTTTGAGGTCACTGAATCCACTTTCCTCCACTTAATGGGACTTGCAGACCACAAACAGAAGTAGTCATGTGAATGCTTACATTTGTACCATGAAAACACAGTACAAACCAACTTTTAACAGTCAGAAAAATAATAAAACACTTAATCAGAGAAAACAATATTGTATTTTGTCAAAGGAACAAAAAATCTCAGGAAATAAAGTCTTCAGCAAATAGAATGTTTTTCTATGAGCTTTTAAACTCATCTCTATTTTTCATCTTAATAAGAAAATATGAAGGCAGAAGTGCTGAATTTGAACAAAAAAATATAATATCCTCATGAAGTGTATCACCATTAACAGGGCCAAAAGTCAAATTTCCTTCACAAGCTTCTCAAGAATTTAGTTTTAAAGGACACAAAATAACTCATGAAAGATTATCTTAATTTTTGTTTGGCATCTCTGCTAGAGGGTGGCAATAGACAGAATACCTAGATTCTGCATTGCTGAACAGTATTCTGTCCCCTCTAAATTACATTTGAAATCTTTCAAAACAAAAGCTACTTTTTATTTTTCTTAGTTCCTTAATAATATCGCCTGTGACTGATATAGATAAAAAGCTGAGTTTTTTCCCATAGACAGTGTACACCTCTTGTTTACCCTTTCTATTTTACAATAGTTCATAGTGATCCATCTTCTAGAACAAACACAAACAAGATGCATTCAGCAATTTTTCCCATCACTGCAACCCTTGACAGAATATAGATTGAAAAAAAAAAAAAAAAATCAGTTCAGAGAAGGTGAAAGTGATGCTGATCAATTGCTGGAAGCAGCTTGACGAAGTGGGAAAACTGAAGGTTTTCCAATTGTGTAGTGAGCCATCAAAATGCTACTGATATTTTATGCAGGTACTGATTTTCTCTGCAGAACTGAAAGTTTATTGCTTCTGCAAGAGATACAAACTACTGGGACTACCAGATCTGCTTGTGCTGTTGTAACATCAGATAAGCATATGGAATATACATATATATATATATATATGTCTAATAGCTGAAGAAGCTGAAGATAAGGTTCTTTTTCCATTTATTACGATAGTATAGAACTTCTGCTTGTACACCAGATAAGTTTATGGAAAAATCCACAGGAAAGGAAACAGCATAAATTTATGGAAATACTATTTTTCTTACAAAGAGGATTTTATTTGTTCAAAAATGCTGTGCATGTAATTTTTACATTTTTTTTTTATTATAAAATTTCTAAAATAGTTAAATTTTCTATAAATATAATTTGCCCTTACAGGCATGTGTAGAGTGATTGCAGCAGGGATGCTTTTTCCAGGAAGTATGCTACAAATGTCTCTTTGGCTTGCACCTGCTCACCTGTAGCTGTGATATTATTGTCTAGGTATTCAAGGTGCTTGCTGCTTTGGGAGTAGTTTCATGTGAACATAACATTTGACATGTGAATATGTCATTTAAGACATGCTGGAAGTTGGCATCTGCACCAAACAAAGACCAAGGATTGATGAGAGGTTGCTGTTGATAAAGAAAAGGTAGTTCTGCCACTCTCCTGTTAGTCATTATTTTAATGATATTCCCAGCATCCCCTTACTCTGATTATTTCAATGGACTGCTTCTTAGGAGGGTTTTATGTAAAGAGTTTGCAGATCTGTTATTTCAGACAGGAACAGCAGAGATTTGAAATCACCTCTGGCCCTGGACCCATCTCTAGAAGTACTATAAAAATGGACTAACTAGAAAAGATCTGAAGGGGTGTATGGTAGTTTCAGTTTATACTAAGAGCAGGTCACAAGCAAGTGCACACACTACAGTCCATGGAAAACTTCTCATCTGGGTAAATATGTCATGTAATTCCCTCCCTTCAGCCATATCCAAGCACCAATTGCTGCTGGTACTTGAGGATTCACCAAGGAAGCTTTAGAAATTAAAGAATCAATGGTGTTGTTCAGAGGAAAGGATTCTTTAGTCCAAAACACTGGATCAAACAGCATGACATTTTCTGTGAATTTCTCTGGAAAACCTTTAAGAACAATAAAGCAGAAAAATGTTTTGCCATTCTATGACTTTAAAAAAGAGTAACATTTTTAAGATGCTATTTCAAATCCAGGTGTTGACATTTGGATTTTAAGTGCTCTACAGGTTTTTGGGGATTTATCTGTTCAATGCATTTTATAACTGTAGTAGGTTGACCTTGGCTGATTGCCAAATGTGCACCCAGCAACTCTTAACCCCCTTCTCAACTGGAGTTCCCTGGAAATTGGGTGAAAAATGCGTGGGATAAGCTAAAGACAGGGAGATCCCTTACAAATTTCTATCATAGACAAAACAGGTTTGACATGAGGAAAATTTAGTTTATTACCAGTTATAAAGAGAGTTAGATGGTGAGGAATGAAGGTACATAGTATGGTCTTTCTTCCCCCCCAAGCAACATAGGGGGTGTGGGGGCTACAGCTACTATTAGATTCTGTAATCTTTTCATCTACTTCCTCCTCAGACTTTTTCCTCTGGAAAAAGGACTTCCTTTAGGACTTATCTACCTGCTCCAGTGTGGGATTCTCCATGGTCTGTACTGTGGATATCTGCTCCACTGTGGTGTCTGCTTGAGTGCCTGTAGCAGCTCCTCCTCCTTCTCTAGCATCAGTATTAGTGGGACTGGTTGTTCCACTTTGTCCTATTCCCTGCTGTGCAGTGTTTTTTATCATGTCTTACATAAATTCTCCCAGAGGCACCACAAACTTCTCTGCCAAGCTCAGCTGTGTCCTGCGGTGAGTCCATTTTGGAGCCATCTGGAACTGGCTGTCCAGCACAGGGAAGTCCCTGGCTTCTGCTCACAAAGGCCATCCCTGCAACTCCCACCATTATTAAAAACTTGTCACTTACATTAAACACTAAGAAGTTATTAGATAAATTATGTTTATTTCTAATATATAGTCATACACACACTTTTCCCAAACATACTGTGACTTCTATACTTCTCAAGTTGGTCAAAATTGATGAGCTTAACACAAAAAAAATTTAAGAATAGAAACAGCTGCAGGAATTGTAATTGCAATTGTAATATTTCTGGTAGGCATATTTTTTAGGAATTTATTTTGTATTTTCCCTGTATTTTTAGGTTAAAAGGAAGCCTGTTAAACTACAATTCATGAATAATAGAGTGATCTAGCACAGGCATCTTTTAAAAGGCAATAAATGCAATCAGTTAAAAGTTGGAGTTGGTGCAGACCTAATATCAAGATGTTTGTGTCTTTGCTGTTTGTTTTTGGTTTGGTTTGGTTTGGTTTTTTTGCTTGTATTACATCTAGGCATGGAGCTGGAACAAATTCCAATAAAAGTACAAAGATGTGAATTGTGTTCTCATTGAAAATAAAAAGCAATGATTGCAGCACTGTACTGACACAGTATGAAGCAAACACTCACACCAGGTTTACCAGCCAGTGTGGGAGTGAAAGATGATAGGAAATTATTGAAGACCTGATAGGAACAGACAGACTCCTAGGATATGTTTTATTTATCCTATTAGAAAAATAGAACAATAGAAATTCTATTCTACATTTACATTAGAAGATAGGAATGCATAGAAAAAGCTAGAAATAATGCTTGACTGAGAATTCACATTCACATGACAGTGGGAGAGAACAAAGTGCATCTGGGGAATAGATGAAGGATGATTGACTCAAAGGTTGCCAGCACAAATGGGTCTGAAACCCCCCCTGGAGTAACCCCACAGCCTGCTTCTTTCACCATGGTCCTTTTCCTTTGCAGGTGAATTCACATGTCTATGAGCGCAAGCATAGGACAGGACCAAGAACAAGTCTTAAGAGGAGTGGCTGAGGGAACTGCTGGTGTTTAGTCCAGAGAAGAGGAGGCTGAATGAAGGCTGTATTACTCTCTACAACTCTTGGTTTTTTTCTGATATTTTGAGTTCCCGAGATTTAGAAAGTCCTTTTCTCCCAGCCCAATGATCGAAGAAATAGTCGAGAGCAGTCTCTTCTGTTTTCCAAGGTTGTTTATTCTTTCTTATCTATTACATTCTTTCCCTGACTAGCAGAAGTCTGCTCAGCAGGTCAGTTCAAGGCACAATTCCATGCCTTCAGGGTGGTGTTTTCTTTTATACTAAAAACTACGTGTACGGTATTTACAATAATTTTCCAAAACCTATTATCCATGTTAGAAAGTCTGTCTCTACTCTAAACCAACCAGAAAGTGCCACCATCACTGCAGAAGATGGGGCAGATGAAGAAGAAGGAAGAAGCCTAAAAACCACAAGGATCCTCCATCTTGCCTTCTTCAGCTTGCCATTCTAACAAAGCCAGAAATCTAAAATTCTCACCCTGTGATAAACTACACATTATGCTACTATCTAATCCACATTCTTGAAAGTTCTGCTTCATCCCAGAGCCTAGGAAGCCCTTGCCATGGACAAAGGTTAAAAACAGTGTTTGTCAGGGGGTTTGGAGCCCTTAAAACATGCAGAGAAGTATTTCTCAGAATTCTAGACTCCAACATACAACTACCTGAATGGAAGTTCTGGAGAAATGGGGGATTTGGGCTCTTTTTCCTAGTAACAAGCAACAGGACCAAAGGAAACAGTCTAAAGTTGTGCCAGCAGAGGTTTAGATTGGATATTAGGAAAAAAAAATTCTTCACCCAAAGGCTTAGAGACTATTGGACCAGGCTGCCCAGGGAAGTAGATGATTCTCCATCGCTGGAGGTATTCAATAGAGGTATAGTGCTTAGGGACATAGCTTGGTGTTGAACTTAGTTAATGGCAAACAGTTAATGATCTTAGAGGTCTTTTCCAGCCTAAATGACTGCAATTCTATGACCTGAATGAACTTTTTGCAGTGGTTTATTAAACTGCTTCTTCATCTCTGCTGCTGTACACACAAGATTTGTCCCAGAGCCCTCTTCTGTCTTAAAAGAGCACAGAAATGCAGGAGCCATCTACAAACAATGAAAGGAGTTTTTCAAGAATAGGCTACTACTGTGACAGTTTCAGATACTCATATATTGTATTATTTGGTCATACTGCTGAGTGCACCCCCCTCCCCAAAGAAAGGTACATAGCACTATATTTGTGCTATTTATATTTCCAGGAATGCTGAAATATCTCTTATCAAATTACCTTACTCATAAAGAAAATAAATATTTAATTCAGGAAAAAAGTGAGCTTGTAATGTGAATTCATGTGCAAAAAATGTTGTGAGAATCTGCAAAACTGAAAATTTCTGTCTAAATTTTTAATGAAGCTATGGTTTGGCATTAATTTAGTGATACTAGTAAAGTGACATGAATAGCTGTATAATCATTTTATTTTATAAGCTATCAGAATTAGAAATATTTTATAGGTAATGTAAGTGATCAAATGATTAAAAAAAAAATTAAGAGGCTATCTTACTTGCTCATGTCACAATTGTACACACATTTTAAAGCAGACTCTTTCACCTGCAAATATTTGCTTTTCTTTCAACTTTTCAGGAGTCCAAGTACCATAAGTTTATTGTCACAAAAACCTTACCGTGTTAAATTTTTGCTGCTGACAGCACAAGTCAGGAAAGGAGCATAGATGGTTTGCTCTGCCATGCCAAGAAACATTACTCAGCAAAATTTCCTCCTTTAATTTCTGACAAGATCAGAAGAGCCTAAACAGGTACTAGAATACTAGTGCAGTCTACACCACTGCTATTAATAGTAACATTGTCATTTTCCAAAGGGAAAAAAAATCTGAATAAGAGCCAATTTACATATGTTATTATTCATATATCTATATATTAGCTGAAACTGAAACATGGGATTTTTCTTATGTCATGTCTCATTCACTTTTGTAATGTGGTGTCAGTATACTGCCAACATTTACAACAGAAATGTTGCAGATAGTGTGTTTAAAATAGAACTGGCAAATTCACTTGCTTCACCTAAGATGCATTGAAGTGGTGTTATACTTTATAGAAAAGCTGAAAATGTTATTCTAGACTAGGCTGGAAGAAGTTGGATTAACTCCTCAAGTGTAATAATATATATTTTAGCCATCAGAGGACCTCACTTGGAAAGTTACTTTAGCTGGGAAAATTGAGGGAGAGTTGATCATGTACTTTCTGCGGCAATACCAGTACTTTTTGTATTTAAATTTGAAAGAAAACAAACTTATATAAATTCCAACTTTACATTAAAGTTGGGGCTCAGGGGAGTTACAGGTCAGTAAATTTAAAATTGTGGTTTTATTCCTCAAGTCAGAAGACTGGTTGTATAGATGCAGCATAGAATTTTGTAAGCTGTTCTTTTAATGGACCTCTGTTAGCAAGGAACTACACATGAGAAGTTAATTCAGTCACAGCCACTGAAAGCTTGATTATTTTTTTTTTTTTTTACTGCCATTGAACTCTATCAGCTGATGTACTGATGATGTAGAGTAGTCTGAGACTAGTCAGTGGAAGAATAATGGACTCTAAAGCACTGTTTCAGGCTAATTTAAATCAGTAATAGAGTGATAAAGCTTTTACATTCTAACATCATTTTTCTCACCATAAATATAATAACTATATTACTGATGTATGGCAGTGTTCTGATTTCATATTAACTGATAAATGAGAGTCTAGCTTTACCGTTATAGATGCAGATCAGGTATATGCTTGTCCTGGTATAGAGTTGAACTGCACAATAGTAACACAGCTAGCAGATACATCATTATTTCCAGTAATGTAAAATTTCCTGAAGTAGAAATTATCTATTATAATAAATTATTATTATTATTATTATTATTATTATTATTATTATTATTATTATTATTATTATTATTATTGTTGTTGTTGTTGTTGTTGTTGTTGTTGTTGTTGTTGTTGTTGTTGTTGTTGTTATTGTTATTGTTATTGTTGTTATTGTTATTGTTATTGTTATTGTTATTATATAGTTGGGTAAAATCGACAAGGAATTTTGTAGCAACTCCTGATTTAAATATGTAAGAATGTTTTAAAGTTAAGGAATGGGGAATTAAATTCCCCTTTCTTTGTGTTTATTCGTCCTTTCAATGCCTTTTCCCTTCCTAATATATAGATCATTTGTATGACTCTAGTGCTACTGGTACCAGGTAATTTTTGATCTACAGTTGATCTTATTTAAAGAGGAGCTTAGAACCATAAAGTCTTTGCAGTGCAAAAGGGAGCACCATTTGTTTCAGGGAATCCAAATTTAAATAAATAAATGCAGTTTAAAAACTTGAATTTTAAGCACACAGGAGAGAAAAGTTTTGTATAACTCTGCATAAAATCTCTCTTGTGTGTAAAAAAATGCACCTGTTTTACCTACAGTCCTTTTTTTGGTATTATTTTGTAACAGTAGGTATCAAAAACATTTCAGGGTCTTTTTTTGCAAAACAAACATAAACACTCTCTGAGATGTTTCTGAAAAACAAAAATAAAGGTGTACTGTCACCTACTGTTTATTTGTTTTTGAAAACCTACCAGACTTTTAGGTTGCACTGTAGTTCAAGAAAATAGCAGGGGAAAATATTGTATGAACTATTCATTTTTTGTCTATATTTAATTAAGGATGTCTTGAATAATCTATCCATAGAACTATTTTTGTTGTAAAACAATATTCTTCAAGGCGAAGCCTGAATTAATTAGGAATATGATCAAGTTTTATACCTTTTTCACTATTCACTCTGTAACTCTCTTAGGCTCTACAAACAATTCATTATTATTCAGCAATATGATATAAAAGGTCTTGAAGGTTCTTGGGTTATTTTATTCACCTCCTCTATTTTTTAAAGTCAATTCATGTTCATAAAACCTGACATGTTTCCTGCTGTCTGGAATGAAATTCTTCTGACATTTATTTTAAGAAGTAAGAGATAAAGTTAAAGATGAAAAATAAAGTTTATAAATTAAGGTATAATAAAAAACATTGGACAAAACATAGAATTCATAAACATTTGAAGAATTCATGTTAACAGCCTTAATGTGGATGGAGAAATAAAAATTATGCAATGTTTGTCTTTTCTTTATGCTGACATGAATTTAGATCTAATTAACTAATTATAGATTATAATGGATCATATTGATTTTTTTTCCAACGACTATTACTTTAGATTTAGCCAATACTTCAAGCATTTCCCTTTCAAAAATTACTTGGCCTCTTTAGTTTGGATTCAATGGAAAGTGGAATAGGAAAATTAAAACTTACTTTTTCATTTAACCTTTTTGGACACATAATTTTAACCTTTTGGGGTAAAATTATATCTGGTCAGAACCAGAGAAAGTGATTATAATGAGCAATGATAATATTTTCCCAAAAGTCTATGTTTGTATATAATACCTGATGGTGGTCATTGGCAAAAATAAAAAACAAAACTAAAGCAAAAAAACCAAACAAACCTATGATTCTAAGAGATATGTTCCCTCTATTTTATGTGATACTTTGAAACCTCCTTTACTTTGGCTAAAAAGACAAGTCTAGCCCCAGAGCCTGAGAACTGAACTCTGATTAGGGCCTTCCAACACTAAAAGCCCTACAATTTTATTTTACAATAGCTATTCACTCTAGGAGAGTAGCAGAAAATGCATCACTATCAGCCTGGTGTATCCTCAGGTACGAGGAGCTGCTAGTCATCAGTGATTCCCTTTGCCCTCTGTGCAATCAGAAACCTCCCATCTAAGAGAGGTCAACAACCATACTATAGCTTCTTGGTTAATTGGCAAATTTCCTACCTTTGCCACATCCTTACAGTCTGTCTTCTGGGAGCTGCTGACAAATTTCTGAACAAGAGCAGGGAATCCTAATAATATCATCTATTAGGATTGTGAGGCATGCTCAGCTCTCAAAGTTTAAGCTCCCTGGAGACTCACATGTATTCAGATGTGCTGGTTATATTTGACTTGTGTTTGAAAGCTACTGTTGCTTTAAAATAAGAGGAGTTTATACAGCAATTACAGGTTTTGAAGAGCTTTTGTGCTGAGATAAACCTATTTGCTTTCTAACATTTGATGTGAACATCATGATGAGTATATTACTTTCCCCTTTTGCTTTTCCAAATTTATTAAATTGATAAATTTAAATAAAATAAGGTATATATGCATACTGAATGCATTAGTTAGCAAAAAATCACCTTTAGTTCAGGATTCTTATAGAAACCACAGTCATGCATGAATGGGGGGTGTGTGTATGCATGTGTTATATGAGGAACTTTGCATTTGGTTTTCATTTCTGATTTTTTAATCTTTGGAAATTTAAAATCCAGTTCAGTTTCTTAGAAGAGTAATAATGCCACAGATATAAATTTCCCACATATTTTGAGAAAAGAGTCGACTAATGGATGAGCAAAAGAGACCCCATAGAGAAAATAATTTGTTAGGTACCTGAAAAACTCAAGTTGGATTTATTACTGTACACTGAGAATTTCCAGGTAGGAAAACATCATATCTACCAACCAAGATGAGAAAAACACTAAAGCTAAACCTTCCATTTACAATGTAATCCTTTACTTCTTAATTTGACTTTTCAAACTAGGCACAGAGTTTCACAAATATCTTCAGTCTTATGACCAATGACAGGAATTGGGGCAACAGCTGTGTCCGGGGAGGTTTAGGCTGGATATCAGGAGAAGGTTCTTCAGCCAGAGGGTGGTTGGGCACTGGAACAGCTCCCCAGGGAAGTCGTCAGAGCACCATGTCTGATAGAGCTCTCAGGCACATGGTGTGTCTCTTGGGGATGGTGATCTGTAGGGCTGGGAGTTGGATTCAATCATCCTGATGGACCCTTTCTAACTCAGGATTCTGTGATTCTATGCTGCTGTGAAACACAACTGAGAGCACTGCTTCATCTGACTTGCAGCATCTCATGAAACCTATGTTGGAAAAACTAGCAACTTCATTTCTATTAATAATAGAAAATATTTTTAGGTCAAAAAGATCAATGAGCCCTGGGATTCCTGACTTCTACATCTCCTCTGGCTTCCCTTAGGAAAAAAAAAATAAAATAAATGAAGAAATTATTTTCCCTCTCCAAGCACAAGGTCTCATGTCCTGCCAGGACAGCTCTGCCACTGCCTTGGAATTGTCAACCTCAAACTTCCTCTTGAAGATCATGTTTTCATTCTTTCTTTAAATATTAGTAACATGCCATCAACATTTCTCTTGTCTACACATTAAGAAGTATTTCTGTTAAGTGCATTTAGAACATATTTTTTCTTATACTTTTGTATAGTTTGCTAAACACTAAGATGTTTTATTATGAAGTACATAATGTGCACAAATATGAAACATTTAGGTACAAAACAAGTACATTTTAGTAATAAGATTTTGTCTAAACACTTTCAGAGTTTCACAGAAATTCCAATCAATCAGGGACCATCACTTCCAAAAGAAGAAATTTCAGGAAAGTAAAAAGCTGAAAGAAGAAATTTCAAATTAAAAGACACGGAAAGTCTTTGTGATGTATATATATATATATATATATACATATATATATATATATATAAAAAAAGCAGTATGTACACAGAATACGAAAGATAAACATTCTAATTCCAAAACTTTTTACGGAACTCATCAAAAATACAATGCACAGGCTTTACGTAATTATTCACCTTTTCTTACTCAGATGGACTGTAGCAGTAAAAGGTGCAACATGATCCTTAATTGCTGCCATTTATTTGAATTTCTTATGCTAAAATAAATTGGCTCTTTTCCTGACTTATGTTCTCAGAGAAGCTAATTTGAGTAACAAATTATCTTCACAGCAAATCCCAGTGCTTACAGATAACTTTGATTTGTATGTGTTTTGTTTTTTTTTTTTTTAATAGGGTAAAATTTTCCAAACTATTCTATAAAATACTTTAATCAATATGTGCATAGTGATTTAAGATTATGTCTACTACCCCATTATTTCAAAAGGTCACTTGTTTATGACTGTGTGTATACAAGGCACTATTACTGTTATGGCTACTATTAATGAATAGTATTTAATCCAATTCAATTTTATGAATGGAATACTTCTACTAGATTTGGCTATCATGCAGGTCTGATCAGCAATTACTAGAGTCATCTTTGTATTTATTTTTTCATTATTATCCCATGCTTAGACATTTACCTCCCCTTACTTCTTCACTTAATTTGTTTACCTTGGAGACTGTTTTACAAAGTCAATAAATTCTCATTGATCTCATATATTCATGGACCTACTGCATCATTTTATTCTCATCAACACATTTTTCCCAGTTTATGCATAGATTTTTATGCAGACCAATATCTGCAAACCTGTGCAAAATCAGATGACTTGCCCTATTCAAAATGGTATTAAAGGACTACTCCTAAGTGCAGGATCCTATCAATATTTTTTTGAAATGTGTGGGTATTGATGTGAAAACTAAAATAGGTATTTTTAAAGCCACATATGAAGCTTCTGCAGGGCATTTCTAGAGCCAGTCAAAATTTTCATCAACATTTTCTCTCAAACACAACCAGCAGTACCACAAGGAACAACTGCTCTACGGACAGAAACTCCATTGCTGAATGTATATTGAATGATGTGACTGCTACAACCATCCATTCTCCTGACAATCTACTAAGAGTTTGATGAACTGCCTGAAAAACCTCCAGGAAAACTGCGAGGGTTAATTCTTAAATCACATATTTGACATCTATTGTTGTTCACCCGTCTGATGAATCTTACTTGGCTTTCTTTCTTGGAGAAGTTCAACTCCCCTGTGTTCAGCAAATATTTTTCTTTAAAGATTGAAAGACGATGTATGTGTTTCAAATGTTTTACTCAGCAACAGTTCAAGAAGCATTAGTTTCTTGAGAAGTTGAATTTATATGATTTAAAGGCTATTTAATTTTTACGAAATAAAGGCAAATTTAGTCATCGAGAAGGTCAAAGAATGTGACCAACATTCGAAGTCTTTCAAGGAAAAAAATGTGTTTAAATTCTACTTTGTTCTATGCTCTGAAAAAAACCCCAAAACATAACCAGTACTGTGACTAAATTGAATAAACCTAAAAAAATAATCCAGTCTAGTATTCTGCATGATAAGGACAATTGGCAGCATCATTGTGTAACCTGTGAAATGGTTTCGCTCTTCAAACTTGACTTTTATGGACTTTTTGAACATTAGGCATAGCTGGTAAATGATATAGCTCTGGGAGGTCTCATGAAGCCCCTTTATGAAAAAGTCATATTGTTTCAATGATGCAAATATAAAGAGTTTATGAACAGTAAACAAATTCATTTCAGAAAATAGAAAGCTTTTTTAGGAAGTAGTGGTAGCTGCTACCAGTGTAAATAAATATAAAGCAATTATCTGTAACATTTACATTTCTGTAAATCACACCTTATAACCCCAAGTTTACTGCTCTGTCTTTTGTAGAAAATTTAGAAGCTGTGTACAGCTAAAATTAGCAGAAAGTAAAAGTATGGAGGTTTTTCTTGGTTTGATTGGCTGGGTTTTAAATTTAGTATGTTATAGAGAATTACTAAACGTGATGTACATATTCTTTAAATAACTGGCCTCAGTTCTACCTGCTTCTCACTTATTCTGGAAGATGTATAAAATACAATCTGGAGGGGAGAAAATGTCTCTTTGCCTGCATCCAATATAAGTGTTGAAGAATGTCTGCAGCCCAAGGCAAGAGAGAGGAAAATGGAATTAAAACAACATTACCTAGATTATATAAAAACACTATTAAAACACAAAGAAGATATTTCATTAAATATTTTTAAATCCCAGTGCTTACAGTCAAAGAAAATTTACAATTCTAATTTTGTTACTATTCTGATAATTAAACACAAATGACATAGGGTTCTTAGTTTTAGGAAATTCTGCTAGTCTTAAATAATTAATGACTTCAGAGGACAGTTACTTCAGCGAAAACCAGTAAATAGAAATAAGTACTTATAAAAAGGGTAAGCTGCACTTGAAAGAGTTTTGCATGAGTTTTCACCTCTAAATATAAAATCTCTTAAACTTTAATTCTGTTGTCAAAACTCCTGAAATGTTTTCTGACTTTCTTGTTTTTCCATTTTCTTTGCTTACAAAACAATGGAAAACCAAAGGAAGCCATCTTTATAGAAAATTAGTACTTGTAGTGCAGAGTAATAAGTTTGTGCATTGACAAAACTATGTTAACCAGGTTAATATTGTCTATAGAAATAAAATATTAATATAGAATAATATAATGCATTAAAACCAAGGTGTTAGTAGAACTACTTGCATATCTTCATTAATTTTCTTTTGCTTACTTGTTTAGCAAAATAAAAAATTACTCAGAAAGTGAAGCCTACGAAACATCAGGTATTTGTATGCATCCCACATATCCAAACTTCACTTGCTAATGAACTAATGATATTTAACCTGCTCTTTTAGTTACCATGCCTTTAGCTAGGCATGCCACTCTTCCACTGATTTATCTTCCTGGCTCTGCACGGTGTCCTGCTGTTACAATGCTGCCTCCTGCTATCACAGGGAACACACAGAAGCTCCTTCACATCTCTGATGGTAATTATAGGTTTTCAGTCTCCAGAGCAACTAATCAATGTTCTAGCTGTTTTCTGGAGAACTCAATTCTCCTTAAAAAAAAAAAAAAAAAAAAAGAAGAAGAAAAATATTTGAAAAGGATAAAAAGAAAAGTATCATTTCATGCAGTAGTTTCAGAACATCTATACATTAAGGAAAACCAGTTTAATAATTCTGGAAGAGCTAATATTGAACATAATGAATTGTTATGGAAAACACCGTGGTTTTCTTAATTGTTTATCCCTGCACTGTATGTACATGCATGCTGATAAAAAATCCCAGACCAAAGATATATCTTGATTGTTGTCAGTCTCTTCTGGAAAAGTCCTGTCATTATCTGGTAATATTAAAACGCAACTCCAAATTTTAGCGCAATATTCCCTCCTACAAAATTAGTTCACATTTTTCTTATAAATAATATGAAATTAAGATATATTGATTTATACATTTCCATATAATCATAATTTTAGTAACTTCCACTACGCTTATCAACATGAGTAGTAGAGTAGTGCTTAGGTTCCTATATAAACAGAAGCTAATGCTCAGTGTTGGCAGCACCAAATGTTACCAATGCCTCCAGAAAACAGATTATCTCAGCTGACTAAACCAGGAATATCCTCTTTCTGGGATGCAATTTTGAAAGGATCAGAAAAGGCAGAATTAAATGAAAGAAGAAAAATAATTATATTAGATAAAGAAAGGTAATGCCTCCCCTTCTTTCTACTTGTTTTCCTCATGGATTATAGAAATAGGAATATCGATGTGCTCTCTTCCCTTTTTCCTTCTCTATTTTTGTGTTCCCTCTTTGGCAGATCACATGTTTTTTTATTAATGCCATGAGTGGATATGGGGAATAAGGTGGCTAGGTTTGTCTTGGAGGGGACATTGTCAGTTGCAGGAAGAGAAGTGGAAATGAGGATACTGTGAATTATTCCGTTAGTGAAAGAGAACCTCTGACTCTCAGATGACCTTGGAAGCCAAAAATTCTCCAGTTCTGTTGCAAAGGAGCTAAGTAACAAAGGTGAAATGGCCAAATGCTAATGGGCATGGTATTAAGCAAAGATTCTACTTGATGATCTTGGAGGTCTTTTCCAACGCTTTTGATTCCATGTCCTGTCTATCTGCCTGAAGTAATAAGTGAAGAGTAAATTGTAAAACTGCAATATACCAAACTTCAGCGAGATTTGTCACATTTGATGATTCTGTCAGGGATCCATTCAATTGTCTAAATGAAGATTTCCGTGCTGTTTGAGTTCCCCTAAATATCTGAAACAGTTGCATGGGACTCAAATATGGGAAATTCAGACAATTTCAGAGATTAAACAGGACACTTGGATCATCTCCAAGATGGATAAATGTTTCAAATCAGGCAAGTGAATCAAGTCCCTAATGCTTAATTGCATGTCTTGTAAATTTAGAAGTTCAATGGTCTTTGATATGCACACCATTCTCTGGATTCTGAGTCTACAAATTAAAATATAAATACTATTTCTTTTTTATGATATCAACTTTATATCACAAACCTCACCAGGTTTTGTGTTGAAAACATATTCTCTTCTGCCTTCCATTCCATGTGCATCAGCATTGTAACTTGCTACCTTGGGGAAAGAAAATTTTTTTCCTTAAGAGAACACACTTGATTTTAAAAATCTGACTTCAGGCAACTAAGTTGTAATTTAACAAATAATCTCAGTGAAATTTTCTGTATCCCATCCCCAAAATACAAACTAGAACATTCCAATAAGCAAATTATTTGAAAAAGATAGAACAGGTTAGACCTTAACAATTTTGTGGAAGAAATCAAGCTTGTTGCAAGTGACACAGGTAAAGTCATAGAATTGTTCAAACTGAACATTTTGTTAGTCCCAAAACCATCTTGTGTACAAAAATAAGCACAGTAAACAGCTGGAGCAGGCAAGATCTTCCCAGGATTCTTGTTAGGAAATGTACAAAGTTCATGGTTCCACCTCAGTCTTGGGCTTTTTTTAGTGCCACATGTTACCATGCTTTGCTTCCTTCTTACTGACTCCCAGGCCTGCTTCTGCTGGGACTTGCACCTTGCCCAGTTCCAGGGGACATCATGGGTGACTGGCTGTCCTATGGTGACTGCTGAGTTTATCTGACCTTGTTTATCTGTGACCATCACAGAGGTTCATCTCAAGCCAGATAATGCTGTCAGAGCAAGCTGGCAGCAGCTCCAGCCCAAGGAAACTCTGCCACAATTTAAGCATGGTCCTGGCAGCCCAAGTTGATACCTGCTGCCATTTCCCAGTCTCAGAACTCCATTTGCTGACCAACCAGAAAGTTATGGTGTTTGGTTACAAATTTGGTCTTGAATTTTCTTTAAATATAGAGCTCTCTGGGTACAGTTTAATGATGTGGCTCTGAAGACACATCAATAATAACAAACGTTTATGCTGCCTGCATGTATTTGCACTCTTTTGACAGAAACTTCACCTTGTAGAAGTCTGAACTGATTGCTAACCTCTTCTGTAATGCTGTCTCTCTGCTCCTGCCTGCATTGAGTGCTCTTTCTGATCTAGAAAAATTATGTAATCCTAACTTGTTATGCATTCTCTCTTTCAAACCAAAGTTTTGGTAAGTGATTTCAGCATTAAAACCACAATGCTTCAGATTAATGAAATGCACAAAGTTTATTCTTGGCCCATTCATGCACAACATGTGGGTTGGTCTGTGGGATACAGATGGCCATACATGCTGACCTTCTAGTAATAACACACAAGAATGCAGTGACTTGATCTATCACATTCAGATGAGATGTCCTTCCCTTCTCTTAGACATGTTGAAAGCTTGTGATCATTTAGAATTTTACTGAGCAAGAGACAAGGAAGGATGTGAAAAAACATTGTAGAGCAGCTTGTTATTCAAGGTGATGTAAATACATGTTGTAAAAAAGAATATGCATTGCTGTTGAATTTTGAAAATTCCACCCTTATATATATTCATCTTCCAAAATGGAGGAAAAGAAATTAAGAAAAGTAATGTTTTTCAAGCTAGACACCAAGTCAAGTTTCATTTTTTAAAATAATTTGTGAATTCTGTCAAGATATACAGAGCAATAAATGAAACTGCCTTGTGCTCTTGTTAATCTGGAATGACGCAAAACCTTGACAAAAGAATACAGTATAGTAATTTATACAGAGAAAAGGGGAGGTATTTTACTGACAGATTGAACAGCTATTATATAATTTATTGATCAACTATAAATAATTGATGGTAAGTATTAGTACTTTTTTAACCTCTGACATGACCTCAGTTTATGAAGATGTCTGGTGGTCTCCCCTTCTGATACTACTGGCCACACAACAAAACAAGCACATTGAAGAAGATAAAAAAGTCATGCAGGTAGCACAGGTTGATTCCTGTATGATGCAGATAATAAAATGAGAAAGAGTGAGGATCCCATTTTCTTGACAATTCTGTACATGATTGTTCTAACTCTGCTGAATGTAAGTACAGCTCTGTATACGTAAATAGGTGAAGAAGCAGACAGTGTCTACCCTTGCTCTCCAAGAAAGCAAAAACCCCAACAATGGAAGTTGGAGGCTGGTCACTTCCAGCATGAAAAGGAATGCTTCTGCCTGATTGGTTTACCTACAGTCCCGGTTTACCTGGAGAGGTTCCAGTTGACTGGAGTTTGCAAATATAAGGTTGTGGGAATAGTGCCAAACACCTGGCATCTTAACCAAGGTTAGGACACGAGAATATTGACCCTAGAGGCTCTGCTAATCTCTGTGTGTGATTGAAGGTGCTGTGGTAAAATTGTTTTGGTGGAAAACCCACCATATATGTGTGTAACTTACTGTGATTGAAAACAGTCACATGCACAGAATGCTTGAGAAGCGGCTTTGTGTGTCACAAAATTAGCAGAGGCTCTAGGGACCAATCAGAAGGCAGTGGTTTATCTGTTATGAAATTAAAATAGATGGGAAAAAGAGAGAGAAAAAAACAATACCTGGATAGCTCAAAACTATAGCACTGCATTACTGTGTTTTTTTCCCATCGCCAACACATTTTTTTTTTTTTTACATTTAGAATTTTCTTTACAAATTTTCCTTACATTTGATCTCATCCCCAACATAAGGTCCATCTACAGAAGGGTTCTAAGGAAAGTCCAGGGAACTACAAGTCTGTCAGCCTGACCCTGCTGTTGAGGAAGGCCATGGAGCTTGGTCATCTTTACCGTCATCACATGGCACATGCAGGATACCAGGGGATTGGGCCAAGCCAGAGTGCATTTATGAAACACAGGTCCTGCTTGGCCTACCTGAAATTAAATAAAAAGAAACATTTCTTCATAATCAGGGTTGTAAAGTATTGTAAAAGGATGCCCAGGAAAGTGGTGGAGTCTGTATCCCACTGTTCAAAAAAACGTGTGTATATGGCATATGAGGACATGGCTTAGTAGTACTAGGTTAATGTTGGACTTTATGATCTTAGAGGTCTTTTCCAAACTTAAAGATTCTATAATTCTGTGATTCTATGACACAATGTGTGAAATGATTCTGAATTACCAATGATAAAAGAGATTTCATTAGGTCACCATTATGAATGCTTTACAAGGATCTTTAATCAAGAGAATATCAAGAAAAAATTCCCAAATACTTTGGAAAAAAAACCCAAAAAAGTCAAATAACAAGCCAGACTTAAAAAAATAATTTGCAATAAAGGTTTAAAGAAGAAGCCAATTTTGTTACAAGCTAAAATAGTGAGTCAGGACATATCAATGAGTTTAATTCTACAGGCTTTTGCACGTTATTGTATTCCATGTGCTGTGGTATTTTTAAAATATGTAACTATTTGGTTTTCAGATATTGTATTTGATATAATTAAAATCAGCTGCAAGCTTTTTACAAGCTCTTCTTCAATAAAACCAAATGAAAATAAATTCAACACAAGTACATAGAATACAGGACAGACCTCCAGACTGGGAATTCTCTTTAGAAAAAAGTCCACTGGAATAGGTTATCAGGCCTCATCTATCAAGGCAATAAGGATTGGACTGACCATAAAGAAATGCAAAAGTGTCTCACATCAATCAAACAATTAAATAGTATCCAAACTTAGTGGGGATAGATTCTAGCTGATGTACATGGAGAAAAAAAGTCTTAAACTAAGACAGCAAGTCCTGGACTCAAGCTTGCCATTATTACTGCAAGTGAACTACTGGAGTTAAGATAATTAGCTTTGCAAACACCATTTTAGTACATAACTCTAGTTTAAAAAAGTAGCAAATTCTGCATTCCTTTGCTAATATTGGAGAAAACATAAATTTTTCTATATTAATTCTGTCTGTAGTCACATGTCATAAATGACATGTTGTAATGGAAAAGTTGTCAGTCAAAGATAGCAAGTGTGCATGACTTCTGTATTGGACATTAGAAAGTAAATTTCACTCTGCAAAAAAGAAAAAGGATAAATGAGAAGGACTATACAAGAGGTCTACCAAAAACATATGTCCAGGGGAGACTGGGTGGGTAATGATTATTGTTTCTCTTTTCCAGTATCAGCAGTGGATAAAAGAATCATGAAAGATAATCGAAAGGTGCACTCACAAAAAGTCATAGGCAGTGAGATGTCAGGTGACTGAGCTGTGGACCTCAGTGCTAGTAGAACTGGCTTTGAAGGAGGAAAAGCTGAGCAACTTTTTGAGGATTACTAAATACATGGAAATCGAGTCTCAGACAAGAAACAGATCAAAAGCTGGGGAAGTTTTCAAGGGAATTGTCATATGTGGTTGCTCTATTCTTAAATCCTTGTCTATATGCACACTTTTAGCCATTATCAAATGCAAATTCTCTGCTAAACAGGCCTTTACATAGTAAGACTATACTCACGTCTTGTGTATTTATGATGAACACATGTGACTGATCTGTGTGGTCCTTCAGTGAAATGATTTTATGCAATTCTTGTCTATCTAAAGACTGGAGATTTGCAAAGAGGTAAAAGAGCAGGGATTCTGCCCTTGAACACTGTTGAGCTGTTGCAGATAGAGTTAAATTTCCTCATGTTAGAGTATTGGGCTAGGTTCTGGATTGTGGTGGAGACAATGTTGATAATTCAGAAATATTTTCATTATTGCTGAGCAGCGCACAGAGTCAAGACCTTTTCTGCTTCTCACCTCATCCTACAGAGAGTAGGCTGTGGTTGTATGAGATGTTTGGAGAGGATGCAGTCAGTCCAGTTGACCCCAACTGACCAAAGGGATAGTCCATAACACACAGCATCATGGTCAGCATACAAATTTGGAGACTGGGAGGCTGTCTAGGCATTGATTGGTTGGTGGTGAGCAATTGTTTTCATTTCCATCACTTGTCTTAGAATCACAGAATCATTTAGGTAGGAAAACAACTCCAAGATCATAGAGTCCAACCTTTGACTGATCACTACCTTGCCAGCCATGCCGTTTCTTGAACACCTCTGGGGATGGTGACTCTGCCACCTCCCTGGGCAGTTTATTCCAACATTTGACAACACTTTCCATGAAGAAATTATTTCTGATGTCCAATTTAAACATCCCCTGGTGTAGCTTGAGGCCATTTTCTCTTCTCCTGTTACTAGCTGTCTGGGAAAAGAGGCAGAGCCCCAATTTGCTATGATCCCCTTCCAGGTCTTTCTTGGGTTACATTTTTCTCTCCTTGTTATTTTCCTTTTCATGACAATATTATTACTATTGTTGTTGTTGTTATTGTGATATTTTAATTATTAAAAATTCCTTGTCTTAACCCACAGGATTTGACACTTTTGCACTCTCAATTCTCTTTCCCCATTCCTCTGAGTGTGGGTTGAGCAGGTGGCTGTGGGGTGCTTAGTTGCCAGCTGGAGTTAAACCAAGACAGTACTAATCTGTTACTGGATTATATTCTTCTACTGAAGCATAGCACAAGGCACTAGCTAGCTGCCTTGCTAGCTACTCTTTTGAGGTATTAAATATGAGCTGTACAGAGACTGTGCAATTACTGTGTATTAAAGCTATTAGTTAATTTGACTTTTTTATAATTTAAATCACACATATGGTTAATAAAATAACATATTTCCAGTAAAATGGATTTGTCCAGTCATCAAAAAACCCCCTTTATTTGTGCAATTTAAATTAAATATGTTCATTTGTTGTAAAGGTACAGGAAAAGGCAAACTTTGAAAACATTGAGAAACAGAGGAGCAAATCCTCAGAATTCTGGTACAGATTTTGACCATATATTTATACTTTCAAAGAACAACTTATGATCTTAAAAATAAACTCACAACTGAATTATATTGACATGTTGAAGTTTTTTCACTTTCTAGTCAGTTTGTAAATGTTGTATGTAGGTTTCTATAAACAAAATCTAGCATATGTATCCCTCTGCAGGTTAACAGTGTTGTGTTAATATCTTGTGATTGGGAAAAATGTAATTTAAAAGAAAAAAATAGCAGTCAGTCAAAAAAATGATGGACAGCATTATTCATAGGAAATAATATCACTCTTCACTTCTTCTTACTAAAGAGAAAAAAAAAATCTATTCACTTCTTTTTACTAAAGAGAAATTATTGTATTTTTGCATTCCAGGAGTAAAACCACTATATTTTACAATCTAGTGTAATTCAATCCTCCTATCTATACATTGAAACTGTCTATTTATAGATACAAGAATTAGAAGAGAAATATATCTTCAGAAAGGAACAAACATGTTAGAAGATATATCATAAAATATACTGAGCCTTACAACAGGACATCAAGAAAATAAATGGTTAGAATAAACATTTATCTTTTGTTCCAAAGCACAACATAACTTTCTTTTCTCACAAATGGTGTTCTTGATGAGAATAATAAATCTCTTTAGATGGGAGACAAAGCTCATGTTTAAAACTACACAATTCAATATGGAGCTACCATGTAAATTAGTTGCCTGACAGAACTGACAAAGATAAGGTATTTATTGTTAAAAACCTCAAAACATGAGTGGGATGCAAGAGAAAATCATCAGGTAATGGTGCAGGAGCTTGTGCGTAGAGATAAAGACAGTTTAACCAGTATAACAAAAGCTGTGTGCATAAGCCAAGGAATTAATTCACCCCTTCCCATGGGCAAAGAGGGGTCCATACATCCCCAGGAAAGCAGGATTTCTTGGGAATCTCAGAATCAAGTCCAACCTATGACCCAACACCATCCTGTCCACTAAACCATGTCACCTGGTGCCAAGTCCAGTCCTTCCTTAAACACCTCCAGGTACAGTGACTCCACCACCTCCCTGGGAGGTCCATTTCAATACCTAACTGCTCTTTCTGTCCAACTTAAACCTCACCTGGTGCAGCTTAAGAGTGTGTCCTCTTATCCTATCGCTTGTTTCCTGGGAGAAGAGGCTGACCTCCACCTGGCTACACCCTCCTTTCAGGTAGGTGTAGAGAGAAATAATGTCACTCCTGACTCTCCTCTTTTCCAGGAAGAGAAATATCATAGCTGCAAATGACACTTCCTCCTCCTTCCTTCTTCTATCCCCAGTTTTATGTTTTATATTTTGAGTGTGACAGCAGATAGTCTGCGATACCCTAGGATCATTTCGTGTCATCTGTCCTGGCTGTTTCCCCTCCAAACATATAACTCAGAAAGACATAAAATATAATGTTCATTGTTTTTGAAATCCTTCGTATCATTTGTCCCTTTCAGAAGATTTTGATACTCTACTAGATATGTAGAGACCAGATGCCTATAGAAGAAACCTGGGGTGTGGGCAGACAACTTGGAAAGAGGTTGTCTTTGCAATATTAGTAAAGACCATATATGCCCATAATAATAGGCATGAGATGAGATGAATTATTATGAACTAAATGCAATGCCCATTCTCCATTCACCCTGCACCCCTCAGGGAGGATGAGATGGCAAAAAGTAAGAAATGAAAGAGTGAAGATAAGCCTGGGGAAAAAACATGTCAAGGGGAAGATGCCTTAACCTTCCAAATCTCATTGTCAACAAATTAAACAAATTTCCATGAGGTCTTGACTGTTTTTCCCTCAATGGTAGAAACATTAATTGATTTCCGTACCTTTATTTCAATTACTGACTTTTAAAATTTTATTTTCTTCTTATTCTGCTGCAAAAAGGGAGTAAGGGTGGATATCTGGCAGCCAATGAAGACCAGCCTAGCACAGTAGCATATACAAACATGGGAGTGTAAGTGATCCCTAAAAGCATTTGGAAAAAAATGCAGTTAAAACTTACATTATTTTTTATAGAATTTCTTAATAGACTTTGGTGTGTGTGTAGTACTTGCAGGCCCTTTTTCACCCTCACAGGACCTCTTCTGACCTGATGTTTCTTAGTTTACCCATTGGTCTATTAAATGTTCCATATATTTTTAAGCTTCAATACAGCATGCTCAATTAATTAACCATTAAATAGCCACTTGTGGAGTATCAGCAATGGGTAGAAAACAAGCCTGAGTGACTTGTGGTAGCTAATTCTTCAGGATGATACCTGAGGGCAAAATGGTGAGGGCAAATGGCAAACCTGTGCCCTGGGAATTGTTTTATTTCCCAGATAAACTGTGTTTTCCTCCAATTAAAACATATAGCAAATATCTTGTTTGTTCAGACATGAGTTCAAAATACATGTAAAAAAGTTTTTCTTGTGCTTTATATCATCCTGCATATTTGATTGTAAAGTAGCGGCACAAGAGAATAAATGACTTATCTGTTTTTCAAAGGAATCTACCATTCCTATCATAGTAAGTGTGCTATTCTGTAGGGAATAGCTAAATGGATTAAAAAGACAACAGGAAGCTTTTTGCCAACATCTTTATTAAAGGCAAGAGGATTCATATAGCTTAATCCAATTACTCAAAGTACTCAAACACTGTGCAATGAGCAAGGGAATGTACCAAGGGATACAATTCTGGTTTCATTATTTCATTGTTTCTTCCTTTAGTTAGTTTCTGAGTAAATTCAAAGGTTATAAAAAGGGTTCTTAATGCCAACACTAGATACAGAAGTTCAAGATATAGCTATCTCAAATAACACTAGCTAACTTAATAGCAAATAAAACTCCTAAATCCTTTAAAATAGCACCTCATCCAATAGTTTACTCAAAGTGGCTAATATCTATCAGATTTTAAATGAAAGGTTATACATCCTTTTTCTCTGAAAATTGACTAATATTTTTTAAAAATTGATTGATTAATTAATTGGACATTAATGAGAGAGAAGCATGTATCCATGAAGAAAGTACTTAAAAAATCCTATTAATTTCATATTTTATACAAAAGTGTAAGAGGCCAGAATTTGTTCCTTTAAAATCTATAAAGTAATTTTAACAAGAGAATAACATATTCTTTACTACAATAGTAAAACAAAAATGTAATTTACCAAGAAAACATTCAATTAGAATGTGGTGGGTTCACCTTGGCTGGCTCCCAAGTGCCCACCAAACCACTCTATCACACTCCTCCTCAGCAGGACGTGGAGAAAAAACAGCAAAAAGATTGTGAGTTCAGATGAGGACAGGGAGAGCTCACTCAGCAATTAAGTCTACAGGTAAAACAGACTCAGCTTAGGGAAAGTAATTCAATTTTTTGCCAATTGAAAAGATAAGTACAGTAAGAAATAAGGATAAATCTAATATCACATTCCTGCCAGGCCTCTCTTCTTCCCAGGCTCAACTTCACCCCTGACTAATTTCTGTCTCTCAATAGAGAGACAGAAGAGAGGATTGGCAGATGGGGTTTGTGGTCAAAGCATTGTGTTGCTCATGCTCTTCTCCTCCTCCAGCACAGGGTCCCATATGCAGGAGACTGTCTTTCACAAAATGCTCCAGTGTTGGTCTGTCCTATGGGCTGCAGTTCTTCATGAATTCCCACAGAGTCCCCTCCACAGAATGCAGTCCTTCAGGAGCAGGCTGTTCCAGCATGTGTCCCCTTTTGGGCCACGCATCCTGCCAGAAAACTTGCTCCAGCATGGGCTCTCCACGGACTGCAGCTGTGTCCAGAGCACATCTACTTGCTTCAGTGTGAGGTTCTCCATGAGCTGCAGAGTGACAGCTTGTGTCACCAGAGTCCTCCTCATGGTCTGCAGAGGAATATCAGCTCTGACTCATGCATCACCACGTCCCCCTCCTACTTCACTACCTATTGTTATTGTGTGTCTGCACAATATTTTTTCTCACGTATTTTCTTTTCTGTGGCAGCTGCATAGCATTTTCTCCCTTTCTTAGATTCCAAATGTTCTAGAGTTTCTGCCTGTAAAAACATGCTAAAAGGTGCACAACAGGCAGAAAAAACACACAAACAATAGCAAATATTGATCACTATCAGAAAGGAAGAGTTTTTGGAGGGCATGCCATATTTGAAGTTCCTAAATATTTATAAATTCAGGATCACATGAGGGTAACCTCTCAAGTCTTTTTTCCTTCAAAATACAGTACCAAAAGCTCCACAGAAACACAGAGAAGCTGAATTTACATGTTTTGATGTTGCATGACTGTTAACTACATACTTACCATGCCAAACAGGCTGTTCATCTTGCTCAGACTGCTGTTGCAGTGTTTAACCTTATTTGCACCTTGTCTCATTAAGTAGTCTCTGTGATGTCTGTAAGCCATTTCTGTAGCATGTGAGAAGTCAGTTAAGCAGACAGTTTCTGAAGTACAGTACATATGTTTCACATATGTCTCACATCTGAGGAAAGAGCAAAGCAAAGCTCTTTTCCACCACCTTTCTTTTTCCCGTGCTTCTGCTATCTTGTACTGACTATTGGAACACACAAAGCCTTGCAGATGGGAAAGGGATAACACTTCACTAAACAAAATACCTGTCTTGATAGACTTTTTTCAGCCATGTTATCTTTACATTTTCTAGAGTGTTTTTCAAAAATGTATGCACATACACATATGTCTGCAAATTCATCTCACATTCTTAAAACAGTTGCAGTTCAGGTAATTTTCCTACTATGTCTTAACATTAGGAACACTGATTTCTACTCTGAAAAAGAAAGTGGCTCTATTACCACTAAGACTGCGTTAATTTTATCTATCTGTAGGTATATTATGGGCTCTAAGGATAAATACTTGCCTTAGTGATCACTTTTAATAAAAAGTTTCATAAAGAGAAGGAAGTAAGGAGTATATTAATTTTAAAATATTTTATAAATAAAAGGTAGTACTTATTATTCTTAAATATTCATACACTGAATGAAAATTAAAAAAATTTAAAATGATACATCAGTATCTTGTAAATTTTTCTATGTCTAGGTATGAGAAAGGCATGTCCTGCTTCCTGACTTGTGTTTATCCAAAAGGGTGGACTATGGCAGGAGTCTTGGTTACGTTTCAAGTGAAGATGCAGCCTGGTCTAGTGGAAGGTTCCCTGATTATGACAGGGCAGTTGGAACTGGATGATCTTTAAAGTCCCTTCCAAGCCAAAACATTCTAAGATTCTGTGAAGATGTAAAAATACTTTCAACTAATTCAAAGTGAAATACTATAGCTATTAGGGCAGTTCATAATTAAAATTTCAGATTTGTATCCAGTTGTTTTCCCTAAATCCTTTCCAATTTACTAATAAAGATTCCCCCTTATGCACTCTCTCCTTCTGTTTTTCTCTTAAAGCACTGGAATCCTGTGCACCACTTGTTTAATTTGCAATCGAGAACATCTTAGAATATATTATAAATGCAGAAAACTTTGGTTCTGCAATGATTTCCATATCTTCACAGTTTTCCAGCAGTTTCTCTGTTGAAAGTCATATGTTTGAGAAGAGAAATTTGCCACCAGTATCGAAAGCTGCAAAGGAGTGAATTGTATATAAGTTTTGAAGAATATATTTCAACTTCTCTCTGCAAATATTCTAGGGTTTTGAGGAGAAATTTTCATGTCAGAAATCACTGAAGAAGATAATATGAAAGGTAGTTTTAGCTACTATAGACCCGTATTTTAAAGCAAACAGAAAAATTAACTTTTCAATATTCTTTCTCTCTCTCTCTCTCTTTTTTTTTTTTTTTTTTTTTTTTTTTTCTGGATTGTATGAGGATATGTTTATCTGTGCATGACCTGTAAGATACAATAAATACTTGTTGGGGATTGGATTTCTTTCTTACAGAATTTTTTCCCAGGAGTTGCTAGGAAACTAATTACTGGATACTTATGGGCACTTATGATGGGTACTTAAGAAAGACAAAAGAAGTAGTTGAAGTCAGAAGAGTGTGGCACCTGGCTACACTTTTCTCTCCGGGAGCTTTCTTTTGGAAGGACAGTGACATCGAAAGAATATGAGGCAGCTAAAGGACAGTGGCTGTCTCAGCTGGACTCTCTCGGTTTTTTGGCATCCGAGGGAATGGCCAGGTTGTCCCTTACTGCAGGGAGAATTCACCAGCACTGCTAGAGCTCGGTCCTAAGGACCTACCCCCGTCTGCTCGCGTGTCCCAGGAATCCTGAACTTGCTCTCTCCCTGCCCTGCTGGGAGCCGCTCCACAGCAGTCCCTGTGCCCGCTGTTTGCTTTGCTTTTGCTCTGGGTTTCCCCACGCTGTGTCCCACACTCCCTGCCTGCCGAGACATTTCCGCAGCTCCAACTATCACCACCGACGTTCTGATACATCTCATTCAGTATCCCAGGATTTTTGCTCACTCCAGCCTCCTGTGACCGTAACTGCACTGTTATAAATACATATTTTGCTATTGGCTTTTCGCAGGTATAAAGATGAATGTTATATGTATAATGGCTTTTTGCTGTAGTTTTAGAATTTAGGTGTAGTGTGCCTGAATAGTCAAGATAACTTCCAAGAGGGGCCCAAGCTACTATCAGCTTTCGCCGCCTGTGAAAAAAGAGACCAAAGCCTAAATTTAAAGATGATAATAAGAAATTAAAACTGAGGAACGCATGCTCTAAAAATGCAGACCCAAGGAGTGGCCATGTAAAACAGTTCCTAGAAGCATGGAAATAAGTTCTTTGAAAAGTTTGAATATGCATCTAGATCTGTGAATATGTAACAGACTGGTGTATTTAGGGGGGTGTCTTGGACACAGCAGGTGTGCTCTTGGCAAAGCATCAACTCACCGGGCCATTATAACCTTTGCTTTATTGTTTGTCTCTTATTGTCTATTATTAAACTTTTAAAATTTTACCAGGAAAATGAACCATGTTTTTCACAGCACCAAAGGGGAAAGTGCCAGTGACCAAGAAAACTGTGACTGGGTCCCTGGTTCTGTTTGTTGGTAATGTCATAGTTGTTGTTGCCATAGTTATTGTTGTTCTGTTTGCCTTGTTATACACACCAGTAAAGAACTGTTATTCCTATCCTCACACCTTTGCCTGAGAGCCCCTTAATTTCAAAGTTATAACAATTTGGAGGGAGGGGGTTTACATTCTTCATTCCAAGGGAGGCTCCTGCCTTCCCTAGCAGACACCTATCTTTCAAACTAAGACAATACTGAACCACAAAAAGTTTACAGGTGATCTGAAACGTCAATGCTTACAGTAAAAAGCTGAGAAAAAAACCCCAAAACACAGTACTGAATGATTAAGGGAATAAACAGAATAGCAATGCAAAATTTTTCACAAAATGAAACTTCTATACCTACAGAAAAGGGCTCAGCTTGGAATATTGCCATTCAGAAATCTTGGAAACATAAACAGTTAGTTTTCAAAAATGAGTTTAATATACAGAACTGCTAAACGTGACCTAAACAATGAAAAACTGCCCTACAGTCTTGAGAATTAAAGAATGCACAGAGAAGGACATGAAAAGATGCAATATTTTTTATGTGAATGCAGATTAGTAGTCTGGGATTTTTTCCTTTGGTAAACATAAGAAGCAGAAGACAAAATATAGGTCTGTGCATTCAAGAAAAAAATAGACATTGATGACCCATTTTTCATAATTCAAGGATTATCAGGCAGCCAGTAAAATCAGGAAGAACACTGGCACAAAAGAAAATATTTTCCACAAAACATCTAACGAGTTTTGGAATTCATTTGACATAAAACATTCTGGAGATCAAAAGTGTAAATGTGTCCAAGTCAATGAAAATTTTAAATGAAGAAGCTTTCTCTCTTACTATTTGACAGGATGGTCCAAGTCCTGCCATTGATGAGACCTTTAAAAAATGATGAAAGTTTTCATTTTTACATATTTTGCTTTTGCATTTTATCCTAAATGTCTTCAAATGACTTTTAGACAGACCTTTGGCTTGACCCATAAATCAACTCATTGCTATTCAATTCTTATTTTCTTTTTTGCCCTTCTTTGTCAAAGATATATGATGAAAATTTCTTAACTCTTTTAGAAGTTTATTGCAGTATCTCAGGTTACGTACCAAAATTTAAGATGACAATTATAATTTGAGTCTACTTTTTTCTTTTTCTTTTACATTAGACATATTATCTTAGTACCATATTTTTCAGAATAAAGGAAAAAAAAATTCCACAGAACTTCAATAAGATGAGTGTAATTGAATAAATGAATGCTTATTACATTTTTATTCTCAATAAAAGGTATATAAAAATGCCTTAATTTATAGTTACATCTGTACATGTGGACTAACACTGACTGCAAATAACTCTTTTTAAGTCCAAAATTATAAGTGACTTCTTTTGGTTACAACAGTTATTTGTTATTTGCTTACTCAGGAAGTATGATTAACTGCAAAATTTACTTTGTTTCTCAAATTAATTGAATCTGAGACTTTCATTAAAAAATACAAAAGATAATCAAAGTTTTTAGTGTTCTGCTTCACTCCTTAACGATATTTTCTTGTCATAAACAATTATGTGTCTCATTCTTCATGCTGAATCACAGGACAAAATGCTGATGAGGTGGTATAATGTAGACTCATTCAGTGTGACTGCAATAACTACCAGAAAGGATCATATTTACTAAGATATTGAGCTTTCCAGAATATTATTCCATGCACAATAGTTAAACTGCAAATTGTCTTTGGCTTCCATTTCTATATATATATAAATGCAATAAAAGAGAGCAATAAATATGGGAGCAGAAAGAAACTTTGATATAATTTCATTTGTATATTTACCCCAATGCCTTGCCTTCTGCATGCAGTACCTGAGTATCTCAGAAGTCATAAAATTGAAAGGAAAAAGTAATGGAAAATCCAGGATAAGTCACTTTATCTTTTATATAGAACCAATATGTATTTACTTTGTAGTTAATACACATCTGGAGATTCTTTAAGAGTTACTGAGATCTTGAATATGCAAAATGAGCTTTTTCACTTCACAAAAGTCAGTATTTCAATTAAAATGCAAGAGGACTTTCAGAGAAATCCATTGTGACCAATTAATTAGGTTTAGTTAAAACTTAAAGAAGTCTACTGCCTTTCTCTTGCTAGTACAGAGAATGATGAGACATCACTGAATAAATGGGTGAGTGTTAGATAAGAATGACTTAAATCAATTCACAGCAAGAAAGAAACCTTTCCAGGGATACAAAAACTCTGCTGATACAATGAATTAATTTGAAGTTAAACTTGTTACACTATTGTAGTAGTACTCCAAAATTATATCAGAGAACAGAAATATCAAAAATGAAACAAAAAATAACCCCAAAAATTTACCTTGCCAGTGAGTAAACTTTCTGAGAAAGTTTTTGAGAAAAGAAACCAGGAACAGTTGATCTAAAATACAATGAGAAAAAATATTCCCAATCAAACTTCATCACATGAGTGATGAAGTATAAAATATTTAAATGAAAATTTAAAAAACTTAAAAAAACTTGTAAACACTTTTCACTATACTGGATTTCTTGCAGCTACGTGTTCAGAAAGCCATTAGAGATTGCTAATGTACATATAAGAACACAATATTCTCTTGGTACACAAGAGCACAGTAAGTATATCAACACTTCAGTAACCATAAAAACATCCAGAGTATCATTTCAGGGAGATTTGGCATGTCATGTAAAAAATGAAACCAGAATTCATTATTCATATACATGCCAAATGAAAGCAATATAAAACTTTCACATCCTCTAGAGCAGAAATCACATAAGGATATTGCCGTTTGTTCAGAAAACACAAATAAATCAATATAAGGAGAAAACATATTGTAATGGCACCCAAAAACTCTGCTGATGTTGTTATTCAAGAGTTAAAAATTATGTGCCCATACAAAAAGACTGAGAATGTATACTTCCATCAAATGATTTAAAATAATGGCGAAAAGTGAGAAATTACCCCTTCATAATCTGCAATTGACAAGGTAGCAGAACTGGGCTGTTTAGCATTAAAGCCAGGCAGTAAGGGACAGGAGGGTGAGGGGGAGGCAGTAGAAATGGGCCTAGAGATTATTATCTGGATTCTGGAGACTGCATAGCATTGAGAAAGATTTCTTGCATGTAACAGATTGAGCCTCCTAGTTAATGGTGGATATATTTGTCTCTACAAGCAGAAGATAAAAACGTCAAATGTACAAGTACTTTTTAAAAAACCTGCAAGTACCCTCAGTTTTTAGGAATTTTAGGTTGAACCAATATCTCCCATTGAAAGCTGAATCCAGCAGTCCTTCCTTTGGAAAATCTTGCCCATGGGACTTGACACAGAACTGAGATGACCCTCTTTACACTACAGTTCAGTCACTGGCATGTAAAAGACTGACAAGCTCACAGTACAATTTCTTTACATTCTTAGAAAAAAAGGTCATAGACTGTAGCATCCGAGAGAGCTGTTGATGTTGTGATGGTAAAGAGAAGCAGAAAGGGCCTTTGCATGGATTCCACAGAGATGTTTATACCAACCATGCATGCAGGCAGTCCAGGGTCAAAGGCAAAGCTCATGGGAAGGGTTCAGGTTCAAGTATATGGGTGCTAGGGGCTGGGAGAGCATCAGGGACCAATTGTCAGGGGGCATGGGGCTACAAAGGTGGGGTTGGGGTATGTGAGCCAATGGGGAAATTGGGATGGAGTGATTGAGAGACACAGGGACAGAGAGGGGATTAACGGGGCTGACTGAGGGAGCAGAGCAGGGGTACATTGGCATAACAGAATAGGGGATCCTGTGAGAGAAAACTCTTATGTCTCCTTAACATAGGCAAAGCCTCTCCACAATAGACAATCTGCTGTAGGACTCTGGATCTGGGTTTGGATCTGTAGTAAACCTTGCCTCAAAGCCTGCTTAAATATTTTATGATCATTTACATAATGATGCAGTAAGCCATGCCTTGGTGGTAAAAGCACAGAAACTTGGCAGTGAGGTTTGTATATCCATCTATTTATTTGTTAATTTGGTAAGTTAATTTGGTTTGTATATCCATCTATTTATTTGTTTCTGTCCTCAGGAAGATGGAATTAATTCCTAATAGCAGCTGTAAATATCTTAATTAATATTGCCAAATATTAGAAAGTCCGAGTTATTACTGAGAATAACTTTGTGTGACCTATGGTTGCAATTTTTAATTAAACTCTCTCCATATTAACAACATTAACTTGCACCATATTTCTGCCCATATTTTATTTTAATGATTTGAATGAATCATGTCATGCAAATTTATTAGAGATGAAACTTGTAAAGACCAATGAAATGTTCTAACCAAAGTTGCTTTTCTCAGCTGACTGTCTCCTTGCATTAAGGTGATGCCTTAGTCTTTTGTTTTCCAGGCTAAACAACAATTCTCAGTCTTACTCTTTTAGGCTACTTTGCCACATTTGCAAAGGCAAAAAATAAAGTGGAATTGCAGAAAAAAACCAAGAACTTCACCTATTCAGTGGAAATATCTGAGGTGAAAGAAATGGCACAGGAAATGTAAAATGGGATTTAAGATCACCTGAAGTTCATGTACTGCCTTTAGCTAGATCTGTAGTTTGTCTCATTCCAGACCGATATTTAAAACACTTGGAGCTTGTCCTGCAATCATTCCCATTTGGAGTCTGTCTTGCAATCATTCCCAGACTGCTTTAAGCCTCACAGAGCAGCCTGATGAGAAAAAAGAAATTTGATCTTGTGAGAGATTTGAACAATGTGAAAGATTTCTAAGAAATGTAATACAAATGAGGAGAGTAGACAGAGCACAAGCATTAACTTACTGAGGTGCTGGAGGTCATTTTCATGTCCATCCTTTCCACAAGTTCCAGAATGGGAGGTAGGGTGAAACAGGTTTCTGTCACACAATGGGATGGTCATCTTTGTATAGTCAGATTGGGTACAGAGCGATCCTGATAAATTTGATCCATTCAACACCATCACCCACAAATAGGTTAAGAGTATAATGTGAAAATATGGCTATGTTGGGAATTATTTCTTCATGATCAATTTAAGTGATACAGGTTCAAGAAGGAATTTACATTTCAAGAAACCTGAAAATAGTTTTATGCATATCAAGTAGGATAAATAAATAAAATAATTGTTTAAAAGTACATGAGAAATGAGTTTGTAAGGTGTAATAAAATCTTTCTCTGTAATACATACACCGAATTTCTTCTGGAAAATTACTGAGAGATTTGGGAAATCGTGGCCCAAGAGTGCAGAGTAGTGGTAAAGAAAAAAAAGGCAAAAAGGAAAGATCTCTCTTTTTTGGAAAACTGTGTTGTCTTCCCTTGCAGTGGTAAAAAGCTTTCATTAATAGTTTTTTAATAATAACTTCTGTTCCTTGGCATAGCAAAACATGTCTCATGCCTCTGGTAGTAGTCCTTTGTGTATCACTCTGCCAATAATTTCTCACCATGGGATCTTACACTGGGAACTAAAAATAGCTTTCATTTAACTAACTTTTCCAAGGTTACCAAGCAACACATACACATTGAGAATTAAAAGTAAGGAAAAAAAGCAATTAAAAATATTTTTAATACATAATTTGAATAGATAATGTTGACCTTTTTACCTAGTCAAGTGCACTGTTGCAAGTAATTCATTTGAAGCTTCATATTTTTATACACTATCACTTTCAAAAATAATTAATTTCTCTATACAATTATGATTTTTTTCTAAAAGCTTCTTTTAAAAATGTTGAATATGGTCATGATTTCTAAAGTATATTCTCCTAAGAGCTGCATTAAGAGATGAAGCTTTAAATGTAATATGATAAAACATAAATGTATCCAAATCATAAAATTATTCTCATACTTAAAACTCCTTTTAAATGAAAGCTTTTTATAAAGAAAAGCAGACCATATGCAAAAACCCATGAGCTCAAAATAATCTGTGGAATATTCTTGAAGGATTAGTGATTATTGCCATCAAATTATCCCTGAAATTCTCATGAGATACTCACAGAAACTACAGAAGAGAGCACATAGAAAGCGCTTTTAAGAAAGTAATATGTAAGGAAGTTAGATTTCCAGTTTAAAAAAATTACATTAGAATGCATAACTGAAGGGTGATTTTCCCCAGTGAACAAAATTTAGAAGAAAGCATCTTAATCATAGAAACTTTATTCTTTCAGCCCTCAGACAGGCACATCTTTCTTTCAGAGGTGTTCTCTGTGCTTATAACCCAGGAAAGGTAACAACCATCTTTAACCTACTTGCAAGACAATGAGCTTTCAATTTCCCAAAAGCACATTCCAGAGTCCTTTAAAATAATCCTTTGGCCAAAATGAAAGGAGGCGTGGGGGAACTCCGAAACCACAAACACCCATGAGAGGTGACCTGAGGAACACGACTCCAATTAGTGAAAATAGGCACAGGTCTCCAAAGAGCTGGGCCTTCTCACCCCAAATGGCCTCACACTGGTGGATGAACAGGAGAACCACCTGTCAGTACTGCACAACCTTCTCTGAGTAAACTCAGACCTGTGTCACTTGGACACCAGAAGCTGACAAACCTCAGCCCATTGTGCGCTACACACAATCACCAGCAAACACATCTGAACGTAGTTTTGAAGTTACTGAGAGAAAGGAAACAGCAGTCTAATTAAATTTAAGCTTTTCCACATGACATTTACCTTACTAGCAAGTAACTTATGCGTGGAGCATTGAGGTCACCCCTCTCCAGAGGGAATCTGCCCTTGGGAGTGATCACAGCCCCACAAGAACTGTCCTTCTCCCATTGACTTTATTAAGTGGTCTGCCACTGATTTTACACAACATCAGAAATGTGCTCTTGATATAGTTACGGTGTCTACAGTTTAGTGGAAACATCTAGATAAACTGCAGCTGAAAATATCTGTGTTTTCCAGATCAATTCAGACAGCAATTGCTTATTTTCAAGGCATCACTTTTTAAACTGAAATATTTGATTACACCAGAGCAAGTAGCACAGTTTGATGAGTATTCAAATATTTTTTAATATTTTATCAACTACCCAATATAGAAAATCTGAGGAATTCAAAATGCAAATCTCTGTTAAAACACAATTTAAATCAGTCTTCATGGTAAATATTCAGCAGTTTGCTTTACTCCATATTATAACCACATCTTTAGCAAATACACTCAGCTAATGAAGATAACTATATGAGCTGCATCTTTTCCAGTGAAATGATAGTTTCTGCTTAATTTTAGCAGCTGTACAAAGAATCACCTCTCTGTAGCAAGGTTTGGCTGTCAAAAATAAATAAATAAATAAAGAGATCAGTTATTGTCATAAATAAAGATTATAAAGAGATATCAGATTGCTCTAAATAAAATCAGCCTTGCATATGTGAGTCTTTGGGTGTTTGAACAAAATGGCAAAATCTCATTTGCCATTTGTTTGCTGTATCTAAGTGAAGTGATAATTAGCTAGGAAATATACAGAAATAAAATTAATCCAGGAAAAGCTTCCATCCACAAGGGACAGAATTTATCAGTATCACTCACTGTGGTCAAGTATTGAGCCACAAAGTGCCATAATACATACGTGACCTTGAACAGATTGTCTTGTCTGGCTAGACTTTTCACCCTGAAAATGTTCTGCTGCAGTTCAAAAAATTGTCTGTCCCAAGTACATATAGTGATACTATGGATCAGGCACTAATATCTCAAAAAATATGTTAACTTAGTTTTAAAAAAATCACCAGGATTTCAATGGTGGCTCCTTCCTTACTTGATAACAAAAAAATATTAACAGCAAAATAGTCAATAAAAATACCAATAAAGTGTCACTTTCATGATCTATAGAAACATAACTAGTTGTTAAGAAGTGCAAGAAAGATGATCGTAGTGGAATGGAATATATTCTCCTAAACTTTGCAATGAATGCCTAATTATTGCAGTGAAAGAAAGATAACTCTCTCTGGATGTCTTCTGTGACTAATTTGGATTGTGTCACAGAACTGAAACTCATTGTTCATTTTGAAGCCATTTGAGGGCAAGTTAATTAACAACACCCTGCTTAAGATGAGAATTCTCTATAGCTGTCACAATGAACATATTAAGATGTGTAGACACAGATATACATGACATACATATAAAATTGGTGTAAATAATTAATATTGAGTTTAATCAAATATGAAAAAAAAAAACCAACTCAGAAGATCTTAAAGCCTTTGGGACTAAGTTTTGCTTTGGTGCAGAAAGCTATCACTGTCAGAATAAATTGGATTTTGATATAAAATATTTCGAAGGTTTTCTAGCATGCTTAACCTCAATGATAGTTTCTTTTGGAATAGTTAATTTTTTTCCAATTAAAGCCATTAGATCATGATTCTCAGGGGAACACAGTATTATTGTTTTAAAAGTTAATTTCTATGGTAATAAACCAGAATCTTTCCCAGGATTTCTACAAAATATGTTGTAATAAAAATTTTGATTTCTCTTAAAAGCATTTTTATATCACTGTGATGGTTTACATTACATTTTAATAATTGTCTCCCTAATTAAGAAAACTGCATCTATACAAAAACATAGCTTCTTGGCTTGCTTGACTCTCTTTGTTTGCAGCTAATCAATCATCTACATTGGAAACTGCTAATTTCTGGTTGGTTGGAGGAAGAATTTCCCTCCCTCAGTATTATTTTTCTTTTCTTGATATTAACCCAAAGAATTTCCAATAAGTTTCCACATTTTTTCTTACTCTTTTTGGATATATGCCATCTTTATAATACAGTTGCTTTTATGCCTACATACAGACAGTCCATTTATGCAAAACTATCACAAATATATTATTCATGTTAAAATGGGCAGATTGTATAGTATTTCTTGTTTTTCTCTTCATCTAGTCATTTTATATTATCAATATGCAACTTTTTGTTCTGAAACAAAGAATAGGTAATGAATTCAGTGTTTCTTTATTTTGTGTGTTGGGAGATCATGTCAGTTCTTTTGTGATGTTTGATAGATTCCTTTCCCTCTTTTATCTTTAATTTAAAGATCACCTAATAATGCATGACAATTTTGCAAGTTTGAGGTCAATGACTCTTTTTAATTGCAGTGAAAGTATTCATTAAGTGTTCACACAATGTTCCAGAAACTGAGTCTCAAGATTGACATTGATTGTCTTACACTTGGCAAAAGGAATAAGGCCTATATTTTCCCCAACCTAATTTCCATTTCAGGTATTATTATTATCATTATTATTTGTAGATTTAAAAGTCACAATGATTTCAGTATTTGATTACTTGAGGATCTTTGAGTTTTCATTTAATGTTGATGGATTATCTTCAAAAATCTTTTCATGTAAATATTATTAAAGCCCTTACAGCTATGTTGTCTGATTTCATTATGAAATTGAAAAGGTATGATTGTGTGTTTAAGAGATAACCAGAGAGTGCACCAAGAAATCCTAAACCCATTAGGAAATAAGGAAAAAATATCCCATCTAGAATTATTAAAATCTAGCATTTGTAAACTTTTTTATATTTGTCAGTTCAGTATAACTGCAACTGAAATACTGGAACTAGTTTGGTCTTTCTTTAAAGTATCTTTCATGAAAGGATGCATGACAATGACAATTAGATTGAAGTAATTAAAAAATTCTTGACCCAAACCAACTCTGTGAATGTAAAACACAAGTACTGTGGTAGACAGCAGTATAACCACAGAGAAAATAATTTAAAGACATTTCCAGAGAAATCTATGTTGTGTTCCTTGTATCAAAGTTCTCCTCAAGTGAAACTGACAGCTTGCTATTTCAAAAGTATCACTCTACAAAATGTTAAAATCAGAAAGTCACGTAAGAGTAACAAAACAAAAATAATAATTGGTTTCAAAGTTTGCCATGAAAATCCAGATAAATAAGGACTGAAATGAAAACAAACAAAAGCCCCAAACTTTCTGATGGATAGAACACTTACAGCTGTCTAAATTCTTATTTTCAGTGACTCTGTGAAGGAAAAATGAGGAATAAACTAAACTGCAAGAATTGTACTAAACTTCCATCTAATCAGTGACCATAAAGGTTAAACAACTTAAACATAATGTATTGCTACTTAATTACAGGTCAAAATGAAGGTAATTTTATTTCCTAGTTGCAAACAACAATGATGAGGACAGTTGCATCTGTAGTCATCAATCAGAATGACCAAGCACAGGACTGACAAGGCTCTCTAGAGGATGCCAGTGCAGTGCTTATGTACTTCAGGTAGAAGGATCCTTCAAGTGACTCAAGGCTGGACATCCAGTGGCAGGACATGAAAAATGACTTGTCAAGATGAAGTCAAAACCAGGAAAACGGAGATGCAAGGCCTGACACAGTGACAAAATCACATCATAAAATAGTAGTGGCAATGACAGCAGGATTTGTTCCTGACTGTATTGGGATATGAAAGTAAAATAAAGTAAAGTGTAAAGTAAAGTTCTCTGTGGTTCACAGTAGGGAAGAGTTTGGGCAGCAGTTCTGCAAATAAGGCAGAACTAACATGTTTAGCATAATGTTTAGAATCACATTTTCAGACATATGTGAATATTGCCATCTTTGTGACTACAAGTCTTTCCCCTGCTGAGTAACTGCACTTACTGGCCAACAAAGGCTTAGATTAATTTAATTAGAATAATTTTATTAGACAGGGACTGTTTACTTCTTGACCATAAACAGTTTAAAGAAGCCTTAACTTTAATCAAATTTTTAATCACAAAAGAAAATGTATATATACAAGAGATCAAATATAAAAAGCATGAATTACAAGAAATATCAAGGGATAAACTGCCCTAATATGTTCCTACCTCAAGATATTGTTGAATTTTTAGATGTAGTAATACAGACTAAATTGTGAGGGGTATTTTTGGATACTCATTACATTACAGATCTGTAAAATTGCAATTTAATTCTATGATTTAATGTAACAGAACAGATTAGAATGGGCCTTGTGAAGTCATCAGGTGTAATCCCGTCTTTAAGCAGGTCCATTTAAGATGATTTTGCACAAGTTTTACTGTCTCCAAGGACTGATATTTCACAGCCTTTCTATGCAAATCCTTGGGGTGTTTGATCACCCTGATGGTAAGGTTTTTTCATAGATGATCACGATTTCTCATTTTGTTGCTTGTGCCCATTGCCTCCTGTCGTATGACTTTAGGTCTCTGAGAACAGTCTAGCTTTGTCTTCACCACAGTCTCCCATCAGTAATAGAATACAGCAGGATCTCCCTTAGCCTCCCTCTGGACCATTCCTCTCAACCCAACCTTTCCCTTTTCCACTTCTCATCCCTCATGAGTTCTACCTCCTCTTCAGCTGTTGCCTTTGGCTCTCTACACCTGAGCTGATCTCTGTGGTCCTCCAAGGTGGCTGATCCTTATCTCCATAGCCCTTACAATTTTGTCCTGCATTGCAGCTCAGTCAGGGACTAATGCAGTCTAATGCAACTATGCTGGCACTCTGCCTTGCCTGATAAACTTTCTACCATATCAGCATGAATCATTCTGTGCTTTGAGGATGTAAACCTTGAAAATCAACCAACTCTTCATGGCCTCTTTTTCTCTTCAGGCCAGACTCTCACGACATCTCAACAAGCACAATTTCAACAAGCCTGAATCTGCTCTCCAGAGGGTCTAATTCTGCTGGTTTTCCTTTGTACTCATTTAACCACTCTGTCTCATAGTGCTATAGTAAGGCAGCCACCAGTAAGCACATCACCTGTCAGTTCTTCCTTATTTATGAGCAACAGGTCCACCACATCCTCTCCCACAGACTGTATTCATGAACTGTCCCTCAGTCCTTTTCAGAAGTACCTTAGAGTCTTTACAACTGTTACACTGTTTGTCCAGCTGATGCTGGAGTGGTTAGTGTATTCTATGTGAATGAAGTCATGTGAGCATGAAATTTTCTCCAGCAGTTTAAGATGGTTTCTTCTGATTCTTTGCCTTTAACAAGCAGTGTACAGAAAACACTAAGGTGTCACCATTTTTGGTCTTTTCTCTGATCCTTCAGCTCACAAATGACTTGTGACATTTTCCAAGGCAAAATTCTCCATAAGGCAGGATAAAAGAAATTAAAAAAATAATTTTTTTTTTGCTTAAGAATTACTTAGGGAATTCTAAAAAAAATAGCTGTAGTGAAGTATGTCTGCATAATAAATATATATATATTTCCTGCTCAATAAAAAATTTGAATTAACTATTTCAACTAGAATCTACATTATATATAATCTATATATATTATATAACTTAGACTTAAAATACTTACTCTATTTGGTTTATATGGACGGGTTTTGATAGCAATAAAGTTTCAGAGATGGTCTCTGTGAGCAGACACCATGACCAGCCCCCATATTGGAAAGAGCTAGTTTCAGGCAACTCCAAAATGGACCCACTGAGTCAATCAGTGAAGCTGATGGCACCTTTGTGGTAACCTGTAAAATACACAGTGCAACAGCTGTGAGAGAGTAGAAAAACTGTGAGGGAACAAAATGAATGTTCTAATACTCTGTGAAGGACTGTCTGCTGTGGGTGGGAGCCCATGCTGGAGCAGGACAAAAGCATGAGTAACAGAGAAAGCACATCATGAAATGACCATAGGTCCCATTTCCCATCCCAGTGCAATGCTTGGTGGGAAGAGGCAAAAGAGTAAGGAGTGAAGTTGAACTTGAAAAGAAGGGAGGGATGGAGGAAAGCAGGTTTTAGTTTGGGGAATTTTTGCTACCCTATTCTCATTTTAATTGCCAATAAATTAAATTGGTTTCCCAAGTTGATTCTATTTTGTGCATGACAGTAATTGGTGAATGATCTCCCAGTCCTTATCCTGACCCATGAGTTTTTCATCTTATTTTCTACCTGTGTTCTGTTGTGGAGGAAGACTGATGGAGCAGCTTGGAGGACACCTATCAGCTAGCCAAGTTCAACCCCTTACATCTGAGAAATCAACACAGAACAGGCTGTTTGCCCTTTTAGCCTGATGTTTAAATCTAAATTAATTAAATTCAGAACCAATTAGTAAATCTGAATAGGGACAGTTTATATGTGGTAATTTATGCGATTTGTACTGTATGGATTCTTAAGAAGCATTACATCAATTCTACAAACATCAATTTAATGTAGGTCTTGAGAAGAGAATATTCTTTTCTCTTTTATTGAGTGTGAGCTTTTGAATTACAGCTGGTCTTGTTGAGTGTTATCAGCCATGTCACCCCATTTCATGACCTGTGAATAGTTCAATAGCTTATGTCAGGATATGAAAACACCTTGGCTTGAAAGGTTTGGAATGGAAGGGTTTTATCCACTTGTATCACCCCAAAACCAAGAGCTGAAGTGACAGTATACAAACTAAAAAATAATAGCTTTGAAGTACCTTTTTAAAGAATCTATTCCCTTTAGTAATGTTTTTTTTTTTTTCACGCTCATCTTGTGTTTTATTACATCTGTCATCTGAGAAAAGCTCATTGCTTCCAGACCCCTAAAGAGAGACTTCTATTGGCACTTGAAAACTGTTGTACCACTAGTTCTCTGAACAATAATATTTTCAGACTTCTTTTATATTTTTTCTTAATTAGATGAAGCATCTTAAATACATAATGTTTTTCTTATCAAACTGAAGCAATTTTTGCCCTGTTTCTTTGAATCATAGGGTACAGCTGCCTAGACAGGAAAGTTTTCTTTCCCAGTACTCTGACTGGCTGACAAAACTTTTAGCAGTTTGTGATAACAGATCTGGAGCTGCTTTGGTCAGTCATCTACTTATGCAGGCGATAGCTCTTTTGTCTTCTCTAGCCTCAAGGAAATACACCTTTTTTTTTGTTATCATTTATTCCTGTTTCTTACAAGGTACCTCCCTTCCATGTGGCAGTTACATGGGTTGAATAGGTGATTATAAAATAAGTCTAAAAGCCTATGATATTGAAAATATTCAGAGACAGGTTGTGAATATTAATTTTCCTCACAAAAATTAAACAGAACTAGATAACAGAAATTCTTAGAAATTAAATGCTTTTCTTATAAGGATTCCCCAGATTTGAACCAACACCATCTAGCTCCCTATTGCTCTCGGTTTATGAGTATTTTCAGAAAACATGGTGTGGTCAAAGTATTGTGACGGACAAGCAGAGAAGTTACTACATAAAAGTGATGCCAAGAATGTATTATTTGTCTAATCAAAATTTTATGGCATAACTAAAACACAAAAAAGTTTATTATTAGGCCAGGTACAGAGATAGTAACACTCACATAGAAAATAATTTGGTCAATATGTATCTCCCTTACAAGGTTACATTTAAAAGTTATTATAAAAGAAAAACTGGGGAGTTTGTCAGCTCTCCTCTTCCTCTGGTGCTATGTTTACCATTATTTTTATCCTGCTCCTTCAAATCCTTAGGCTGAGGGCATTTGTCTTGGAATGCCAGGGAGAGATAACAAGGAGCTGTCATCAATTGAAAGCCTTCACAGGGAGATTAACTGTGGGTGTTCCTTCTTCACTTTTCGAGGGTTAACAAGATGTTCATACTTCCTTCTCGTCGGCCTAATGTTCACTTGAGGTCCTATTTTATTTCTGACATGCTTTGTGCTCTGTCTGCACTAGACCATAACTCATTTTACTTTTTACTTTGTTGGGTATCATATGTTGAATATGGTGCACAACTGGTATCATATTCAACATATGAAGAAGATGCTACACCCAAAACTGAGAGTTTTTTTATTAACTTGTTTTTATATTGATAATTCACCATTGATTGGTGAATTGCTGAAAGCCTTGATGCCTCAGGTATCACTTAATTATTTTCCTATTATATGTTGAATGAGCTTTCTGAGTTCATTTTACATACAGTAACTAACTGTTAGTCCTACCTATATGGAAATTATTTGTAGTAGACATTACAAGATAAAGTAACATCATTTTAAGAAAAAAAAAAGTGGATAAAATACACTTGGGCATTAGCTGTTACAGGTAAACAAATTAAAATAAGCTCAGGCCAAGAAGTGCAGACAAAGTGAGCTCCTGCACTGTCAAGTCAATGCATAGCTAGGAGGTCTATACTAATAATGGCAAAAAAATTT
>CM031858.1:136564065-136663684 GCA_018697195.1 Certhia americana | reverse complement strand
ATTATATTATATTATATTATATTATATTATATTATATTATATTATATATATTCTTTCCCATTCCTAGTACCCTGTGCAATGATTCAAACAGTTGAACTTCCTGGATAGAAATATGTTATACTTATGTAAAGCATGTTGTGATTAAAAACAGGGGAAATTACTTTATTTCAAAAAGTCACAAGCAATTCCTTCTCCTAGAAATTCAGAAGGTAGATTGTGAATAATGGAACATTTGCCTCTTCTATTTAATGGATGATCGATGGAAACAGAACAACAATTTCAAACACATTTCTCTGGTGGCTGGAAAATGACAAGAATGGTAATAGTAAAACTATATAATTTCTGGTTGAAAATAAACATTTAATGTATATGCTAAGAGTAAGCTGTCACTGTGCATAGATGGTTATATTTTATAATCATACGCCTCATTGCAAATACTAGCATTGGTCATAACATTATTATACTTTTTAAATGTTCCAGCTATAATATTCAACATTGTCACCGTCTGATGTAGTTAATTCTAAAGGATAGTTTTCCCACTACCCAAAAGTCTATTTTTTTTACAATATATATAAGCAAATGATAGGGTAATTCACTTTTATATATACACATAACTTTAACTAGTTTAGTTTACTGTTATTTGTATTTGTCCTTTCTTTCTAAAGTTAAAAAGTTTGAATTTAGAGATTTCTTCTAGCACAATATGTTTTACAGTATGCTTTAGATTATGCATATATTCTCTTTGCAAAGTCATAAACATCTGTCATGGTTAGCTTATTTACTTCAGACTATAATTAGAAAAGATAACCACCCAAAATGTATAACCTGTCTTCAAATTATCAACTGTGTGAAACTACCAAGACATGATTTTCCCTGAGATATGAATGATATTTTATAATATGCTTATTACTAGATCTCTGCATATCCTTATTTAGAAACATAGTGTTTATGTATGAATACCAAAAGCCAAACATAACCAGTAACAGAGAATTAAATATATGTAGTAATATAAAGTAATATCATTTATGTCATAGCTTCTTATTAATTTTTAGTCAGCAGAAGTTTCTAAAAACATAGTTCAGCAAAATTCATGGTTAAGTTCATGTCATAGAAGAAAGACAACATTAGGCATTCTTCTATTGGCAGTAAAATTACAGAAGTGTCTGAAGAAGATTATTTTAATTACTGGGAGAGGTATAATTATAATTCCCAAACTTCTATATGTTTATAACTCTTCTAAATCAAATATATTTTATAAATCAAAAAATTTTCAGGCATTTTCTCACATACTCACCTGTGTTACAATTACTCATTAAGCTTTTCTGAAGCTGAGACAACATGCAACATATGCAATAGTTAAAAACTGCCTGGGTAAGGTTGCTTTTCCAGGTTTATTGACAGATGAATGGGATGACCTGTAAGGCTGACTAAGGGGTTTGTCACTTGTGACTGATGTAGCCATTCTGTGCTTATGCTGATAAAACCTTTATTCAACTTTGTGCTCTCATGCATTTTCTCTTGCCTTGTACAAAACAAATGTATCTTTTTGACCAGCTGTCACTTCATGTAGGGTAAGACAAATTTTTTGTGCTTTGGTGTTCCATGAAAAAATAGGATAAAAAAACACCAAACAAGTATAAGGAATTATTTTTTCCTTAGCAATTCCAGTTGCCAAGAGAGAATGGCACACAATTGCAAGAATTACTCATTGCTGAAACTTGTCAATGTATGACCCATGTTATTCCCAAGCAGTTTCATGTGAAGTGTCCCACTAAGAAATACTAGGCTTATATCTCTAAAATTATGCTGAATACCTAAAGGCATGATATACCTAGTAATGTATTATTCACACACATGTATTTGAAACTGTCAGATATTCTTGTAACAATGATATTGTTAGCAAACTGAAGCTGCTTTTCTGGGACTAAGACAGAAAGATATAAATAAATTTGACAGGCCAATGGAGACTTTTGGCTCTGCAAATTTGTGATGTGAATGATCCAGAAATCTACTTTGCTTGTTTTTTTCCAAACTTCCATCAAAGCTACATAATCACACAAAAGGGTTTAATTTGAAAACCTGTAATGTATTCTCTTAAAGAATTAAAGGCTTAAGAATCTATTTACTCCAATATTTGCATATCTCTAAATATAGCTATTTAGAAATGCATAATCTTTTGTGGGTTTATAATTTTTAATTAAAAAATAAAATTCAAGAGTAATGTTAACCACTTCCACTAGTTACTAACTCTGAGGTGAGAAAATCACTCCCAAACCCTAGAAGCACTACATGGTGATACTGGTATTTATGTGCCATAGCTTCCTGGAGGCTTAATTTGTGCTGAGATAAAACCACATGAGTGTTCCAAGGACAGATGAGGATGAAGAGTGAAGGGTCTGCATACTGAGTTTGCAGGGAGACAAAAACCCTGCCAAAGAATACAGATGACTTACTTTTGGATGATGAACATAGGCCTTCAGATCAGATATTTTCTAATTTTTATATATAGCTTTGGGAATAACATCTTTAACTGGCCAATATTCTAATAAATAATTTATCTTGTAACTGAAAAGCTTCTTTATCCCATAAGCTTCTAAACATTCTTCATACTTACATGTTTTCAGTATTTCTGGCAGTATGTCCTGTAGACAAATATAAAATTTTAAACACTTCGTTTTAATTTTTTTTTAAATGCTGGTTTAAATTTGTTTTTCAACCAGAAGACATTCTAAAACTTAACCTAGAGAAAGTTTGAGTTTATACTTCAAATATTGCTTGAGGGATCCTTTTGTCAGAGGAGGAGATAGTAGAGAAGGAAACCTTTGAAGCAGGAGAACTTCACGTTATTAAATTATGACTTTTTACGTCTTGCATCTGTTGAATAATTTGTCTCAGCAGAAGATAAGTAATAACACTCAAACTTAACAATCAGGACTTTCCTTTGATTAGTTTCATTAAAATTTCTCAAGAAAAAATTAATAGAATAGTCTGAATCAGTCACCAACACTGATGTCCATGACATAACCTAAAGATTAAAGTACAATTTCTTTTTTTTTTTTTTTTTTTTTTTTTTTTTTTTTTTTTTTTTTTTCTTTCTTTCTATTTTAAATACATTTCAGGATTATGCTCTCCTGTTTCTGTGTGTTAGGAAAACATGGACTTCAAATCTTTTGGGTTTACTTCTCAGGACCAGAAATTATTCTAGAGTGAAGGCTGAGGGGTAATGACAACACATGATGAACAGGACATATCAACTACCCATTTCCAGATTCATTAACAACTAAGAAAGCTACAGGTACTTTCCACCACTGCAATCCATACTTTAGCAAACAACATTAAGACTTCTCTTATTATGAACTTACTACTCAAAAGTTCCCTTCTAATAACTCAGAAAGCAACAATTTAATAAAGGTTAAAAAGCATAGACAGGTATGGACTGGTCTAGACTGAGATCAGGTCACTTCATGCAAAAGAAAGAGCAAAATAACGAAAGCAAAAGCACAAAGCAATTCAATGCCAATATTGAACCTCTCAAGACCTCAACCCTCATGCAATATTAATGTGTATCCAAGATAATTTCTGCCAAGATTTTAGCTAATGAGTTAGATTCCAATCCAATTAGATACCAGTGCATTGTTAATTGGAAGTTTTACCCAAACATTGTATTTTCTATTTGACTGTGACAGTTGGGCACATTTTCTGGGTTTATAATTAGCTGAAGAAGTTAAGGAATCATGATTTTTTAGCACAGATGTTCCATAAATGAGAATTCATTTTAAATATGTTAACTAACTTTCCCATTCTGAAATATATCAGATAACTATTAATACAGATAACTATTATACAGATAACTTTTATACAGGTAACTTTTATCAGATAACTGTTCATACAAATTTATTGCATATTAATATATCTAAATATTTAAATTAAACTATTATTTTTTCTGCTAGGTAAAACTAAATATAAAAAATTTAGATTTAGTATGCTCAGATAGCAATAGCTTTGACACAGTGGAACCATAAATAGCAAAAAAAAACCAAAACAAAAAGAAGAATAGTAAAAGTTCAAATGTTGAAACTGCCATAATGCTGTATAAATTGTTGATCATCATCATCAATACATTATCAGCAAGATTTTACGTTGGTACTTTATTTACAGGCATAAAATTCTGACATCTATAATAAAATGATGGCTGTTAAGTTATTCTAATAAAATCTAATTTTTCTACACAAATTAAACAGTGGAAGCTACAACAAATATTTGAAAATTGTTCTGCTCCTCTGAGACTCTCTTCTTCCACAAAAATAAAAAAAGGAAATATTTCATAGTTGAGAAAATCATTGCCCATTAGGGCAACAGACCTTCCAAATTAGCTGATCAGCCATTTTTTCTTAATGGTGAACCCTAATCTCTTATGTATCATTTAATCTCAAAAGAAACCTCTGCAAAACCCAGCTTCACCTTAAAGAAACCTTTCAGTAATTCAAACAAAATCACCTAGAGCTTTTTTTTAGACCTTTGTCTGTAATGAAAGAGTGAATTTTAGTTTTAACTTGGTCTGGGGTGACACCCATTTCTTCTAAATACCTTCATCCTGATCACAAAGTAGGAACAGCAGGAAACTGACATTAGGAGAACATCAAGCTCCCTTAAATCAGTCAAACTTAATTGCCACGTACTAGTGAAAAGTCCACTTCTTGTCTCTTAGGGCTTACGAGGCTGCACAGTATTCTACAACTGTCATCTCAATAACTACTGAAATTGCTGAAAAAGCTAACATATTTGTTCATAGATAAACATGGCAGAGGTGGAATTAACTGGACAAAATACAAGTGTTGTTTCCAATCTTTAAAATATCTAATTCTAAGTAAGGAAGATATGGGTCAAAGCAAGAAGGCTGAAATTTAATGTAAGAATTTCTAACCATTACATTCATTAGAGGAAGAAAAGTAATTTCAACTACCACTACAGTCTGCACACAGAAGAGTGATTCACTTAAAATAATTTCATAATGCCAGCATTATTAAAAGAAATATCTTCACCAAAGCTGGCATCAAAGAGACTGGCAATATACATTCAAATTCCATTTAGATCAATCTTCAGCCAGTTCACATTCATTCATCAGATACAGGCACTGGAAGAAAAAAAATACTCTTCCAATATTTTTGGCGTAATAGTGATTATTTATAACAGGAAATAATTAAACATTAGTATAATTTGTGATGTTATGAAACTAAATTAGCAAAATTTAATTTTAAAAGTTAAAGCTGTCTTGATTTGTCAGTTTTCTAAACCCTCCCAACAACAACTATCTTTATTTCTGCACCTGATATATGTAAAGATACATAAATTCATATTCAACATTGTTTTCAATCATCAAGTGATAGCCATATGAGGCAACATTTAAAATAATCATCTTCAAGTGTATATCATATATTTTTTAAAAGAAAGGATAGTTTTTGTTTTGCAACTGTGTTTATTTTGTCTAACAACTATTCACAGGGAACTTTCTACCCAGACTTAAATAACACTTTTTCTCTATCCATAGCATCATCTTTGTTTGCTTGTTTGTTTTTTTGTTTTACCCAGGACTAGCAATCTATAGGGAACTCATCACTCCATATGGAAGAAGAAAAATACTTCTATTATGATCAGTTCAATTATCAGTATTTTATTGCACTTATAAGAAATCTTTAATAGGAAGAGAAAACAAAAGTCACAGGATCCACTCTGAATCAATAATTTTTGCTAACAGCAGGTCTATTACAAATTTTTCTTTCAGGCTACTCTCAGCTTCCAAAACTTGATGCAATTGGGGTTTGTATTATACTGGGCTAAATGCATCACACTGCATGCTTCATTTACCTGCTTTGCCACTGTAGTCTATATAATAAACACAAATCTGCATATTAACAATTCTGCCTGCAGAGATTAGTTACCTGCATTATTTTCTTATAGAAACTTCCTTCCTCATCATAGAATTGTAGAAAAATTTAGGCAGGAAAAGACCTCTAAATTCAGTGAGTCCCTCGATACAGCCTCCTCTCAGGTAACTGCAGAGAGTGATGAGATCTATGCTTACAGTGAATTGGGTCACAGAAATCTGCTGTGAATGCTGTAAAGACTGAAGACATTCAAAAGTCTCAGAGACTGTATAGATAAAATTAGCATTAGTGGGAACCCTTTAACCTGTAAGTAAATTCTTTATTGAGATAAGAAAATTGATCATTAATTTCTTATTTAATTCCCTTTATAGTTCATTATCTTTTGAAATTTTTTGTGCAAGGATGATTATGAAAAATTCCATCATCTCTCTTCAAAATCACAGCAGCGCAGTCTAATGTCATTCATTCCTACACTTCACCAGAAAGCATATGGTGATCCATTGAATATAATTTAAACTTGTAATCATGATATATTTACGTGCTCAGTGCTGGACTAGGAAATACAACAAAGAGATCTAGTAAGTACAGAAGTACTAATCTGATGGAGGAAAGAAACTTCAGCATCAAATGTCTGCTGCAGAGAATGCAAATTGCCTAGGTTCTCTCTAGTAGATATCAGAGACTCAATCAAGACATACAAGCCTATTAACATAAACAATATGTTTAGACAAGCTCATTTAAATTTCTTGACAAATGGTCACAGATATATCACCTTAAGATCTGCAGAATGCTCAGATGCTCCATATATAAATAGTACAACTACACTATTTAAAAAGATTAATTGAAAAGGTTTAGTTTAAAACTAGCATAGCATTTCAACCAATAAACATGAGGATATGCAGAATAGATTCCCTAGGCATCTTCCGTTACCATTGACCCATGAATGATATGTTGAATAGTAATTACAGATTTTTTTTTCTTTTTCAGCATGCAATCCCATTGGGTGCTCTCCCTAGACCTGACCACTAAAGGGTACATACAAGAATAATTAAAATATGTATTACACCATGAAGTTTATATATTGTAGACCTAACCTGGAAATGTTTTTTTCTGCAAACAGAGAAAGGACTTGTATTAACCTTATTTTGGTGATATAATATACCTATATTTACCTATAAGAAAAGAAAACAAACAACCTCCCTGATATGTTAGAAAGTAAACATGCCTGAAAGAAGATAATTAAAAGTTTACTGATCATCTTGCTTCCAGCTCAGTGAGTTAAGACATTGCAAAATTCGTCCAAACAAATGATAATTTATTTATGAATGTAAATATATATTATAGAATCACAGAATTAGTTTGGAAGGGACCACAGTGGCTCATCTGGTTTAACATCCCTGCACAAGCAGGGTCATCCCAGAGCACATGGCACAGGATTGCATCCAGATGGCTCTTTAATGTCTCCAGCGAGGGAGACTCTGCAAGCTCTTTGGACAATCTGTTCCAGTTCATGGTCACCTGCACAGTACAGGAGTTCTTCCTCATGTTAAGGTGGAACTTCCTGTGCACTCACTTCCTGAGTTTCTGCTCATTTGCTCTTGCTCTATTGCTTGGCACCACCAAGAAGAGCTTGACTCCATCCTTTTGACACCCTTTCTTCAGATGCTCCTATACAGTGATAAAGATCCCTTTCACTTGTCTCTCCTTGAGGCTAAACAGGCCCAGCTCTCTCTGTCTGTCCTTGTAAGAGAAATGCTCCAGTTCCTTCATCATCTTTGACACCCTCCTCTGGACCCTCTCCATATCTCCAGGTCTCTCTTGTACTGAGGAGCTCAGAACTGCACACAGCACTCCAGATGTTCCTCTCTAGGGCTTAGTGGAGGGCTAGGATCACCTCCCTTGACCTGCTGGCAATGATCTTCCTAACAGTCCCCAGAATACCATATCAGCCTTCTTGGCTGTAAGGGTACACCAGCTTTTTGTATAATATTTATTATTATTGAAACCAAAAAGCCACCCAAAATTCTCCATGCAGAGCATGTCTCAAATATTTCAAAGGACACTTTGTTTAAGGAAAATATTGCCAAATAAAAGCAGTGTGGTAAAGATTTTTGTTCTACATATAATCTTCGTACAAGAGTGCAGTGTGCATGAGATAAAATTAAATGTGAATAACCCTTTGGTCATTTCATACTCTTCCATTTCAGCTGCATAGTGCCTAAGCAAATCCTGGTGTCTGGAACAGAAGCAAAAAGAAAAAGTAGAACAAACAGCAGACAGGCAATGAGAAAGTGAAATGTGAAGTGAATCTCCTAATAGCAAGAACAGATTCATTGCAAGAAGGTAAAAGTCTTTTCTGTCCTATGCAACAAGAATGTATTAAAACCCAGAAGATTTTACCTGTGATTCCTGAATAGACTGGTGAAGCAAAGAGGAAACAGCTACACTTCTTATTAGCTCTTTATTTACCAACTCTTATATGGTAGATGCTAGAAAATTATAGTTAATGAGGTATAAAAACTGCATTTGTTATGCCTTCTTTTGATGCATATTCTGAGACTCTTACTGGACTTCATTATATAATATGGCCTGATGGCATCACAAAGTGTGCAAGTCACATATATTTGTCCTCTCGCCAGTTGGAAGTTGGGAATGTATTTTACTGTGTTACATTAACTATTCCTTAATAGAGGGGTTTTGGGTACCCAGAGAGCTTCATAATTTAGCTTGGTAAAGATGACATGTAAGGAGTTCCTGCAAATGTTTACAACTCCCAAGCTTATCCAAAAACTAATTGTTATGCTAAAGATAGACAATTTGCTCTAGCTATTTAGCACCTCTTCTGTAAAGAACAGTACTGGACCTAAAGCCTCCTGAATTTAGTAATTGTCTGTGAACTGTGGTGAAAGCTCTGCATGGTTAGGCTGACTTAGACTGTTCTGGTCTGTGCTCTGAACAACCATTAGGAAATCGATCAGCCACAGCAGAGACAAATGGGTAAAGAAATGGGTATTACTTCATACTGTACTGGACTTGATCCCGAGGACAAAGCTGTATTCACTGTAATGAATAATGTCAGGGGTTAAGAGCTAGGCATTTCATTTTTACTTGGTTCAATTCTAATCTGTATCATGGAAAAATTAACACTACTACACTCAATATTGGACTCCCTAAAATACTGGAAAGTCATTAAATGAAGTTTATATAAAAGGGGTTTCTGGAATGTTATGATCAATCTCTCTCTATGCCCACTGCACATCATTTTTTATGAACTAGGAGAAATAATTCCTCTTGCAGACATAAAAAAAATATATAGTCTGTTACTTGACACATGCTACAATTTGTTTTCCTGTTTTCATTCCTGAAACTTATCTTGTGCTTGTAAAATACAGTTATTTTTACTTGTTTCTGGCCAGCTAACATACAGTGAATATCCATTAGTTCAGATTTTATTAATATGTTTATTAATTCTATTAATTTGCTTATTTCAATAGAATTATAGGACTGTTGAAATTACTTTAAAAACCCATCCCATTCATTTTTCTATCCTAAGATTGACATTATACTGTAAATTTTATGGGTTTTGTTTTGAGTCTTTACAAGAATTTTCATTTGCTTCAATGAATAGTTTCTGGTCTTGATTATACATAGAAATGTGCTTTTTAATATATTGTTCATTCATGTAAAACATGTATAATGATTACTTTTATACATATCTTCCCTTATTCCAAAATATTTCTTATGGGAAGCTAATTGCTTTAGTGATCTATTAATTTCTTATAGTGCTCTCATATCTTTAACTGGGCTGCACCACACAGAAACTTCTCACATATATTAATGTGGGTTTTGTTAAGTTGAAGCATATCATACACATTTATGGCAATTGTGAACTTATTTGTCAATTAAGAAGTTGGTTAAGAGTTGGTTAAATTGGTTGCTGTTTTGAGGTGGCATGAGATGGAAGCCAAAATGATTAATCAGAGTAGTGGAAAACAAATTACCTCAATAGTCATTTGTTCCCTTAATTCTATGATTTGCATGTGAAAACAGAACGTTACTCACGAGTGTCATGATACTTGCTGTGTGTTCTGTAAGACATTAAATTTGGTATGTCTTAATTGTTTTAATTAAAACTTTGATCTTGCTCAGATAATTGTTCCTGAATGGTTGAATACTTGTGCAAAATCATAGTTATTTTAGAACAATTTTTATTTCAGTGTAGCAGTGGTGCACCACTCTCTTGTGGTGCAGCCATTCAATGGCCAAAGGAGAGATGCAGTTGTAGTCATAGGTCACCCTCATTAGTGTGTATTACCAATACAGAAGAGAGCAGTTATTGAGAGGAAATTATTGAGAAAACTAGCATAGAAAATAATTATTTCAGAATAGCTATGAGAGTTAATCTCTCTTAGTTGATAAAGTCCACAGAATTGCACCTATCCATAGGGAAGAAAAAAAAAAAAAAAAAAAAAAAAAAGACATACATTGAACTGGGATTCAGGAATACAAGCTGGGTAGCTGAAGCAGTTCCTGACAATATAAATCCTCATGCCGAGTGCAAGATGCTATGATGGATCATTAAGTGACTTCTCTCGTACATAATGTTAGATTAAGAGATTCTGCATTTTGCACAGACCAAGGAACTTGAAAAAATAAATGTGATCAGAAATGGCTGAAGAAACTGGTTTCATCAGTAACTTCAGCAAATCTGTGGTATCTCCATATCCTAAACCCTTTTCTCAATATATATTAACCATTTCTTCTAACTTTCATTAGTTCTAGTAGAAGATACTCATGAATGTGACTACTGACAGCACAAGTAAACAAATAAGTAGCATTTAGATAAAATTTTGAAAAATTATGACAGGAATTATAAAGCAAAAACTTTTATATTCTGGTTACTATATTTTAATTTGAGATTGTTGCAATTGTTTTACTACAGTAAACATAATTTCTTTGTTTCTGTTTCACATAAATTAGAGCATACCTTGGCTCCTCAACTATTACCAGGTTTCGAAATGCTAAGCCAGTGTGTCATTGGTTGAACTTCTTTCTGCTTGTTTTATAGCAACATTTTTTTTGGAGAATGTGCTAGAAAAGAACTTCCTCAGAAGAGAAATTGTAGAAGAATAAGAAAAATATGTTCTATAGTTGAAATTCCAGTGGAACAAAATATTCTAATAATCAGAAGATTTTGACTTGCAAAATTCTCACACAAGTTGGAACCAAGGAGCACAGCCTTAGTTCTTAGAAAAGTTCACAAGGCTCCATGCATAAAAACTAACAAAAAAACCCCTGACTAAACTGGATCCAGTCAGAGATCTTAACGTTTTCAGAATTCATTGCTGCATGTAGAGAAGTAAAAATGCTAAATGAAGAGTAAAGGCAGCAGATCTATAACCAGAAAACTGAAATTACTTTAGATTTCCTAATTTCACATTGGATTAGCATTTCTGCTACTAAAACAATGGTCATGCTTGCATTTCTTTTCAGTAACAAAAAATTTATGTCCCTGAAAGCTATGACAGCCAACAAGACAGGATACACGTGAAGGCACAGATATATTTAATAGGCAAAATTCTGAAATTGTTAGATTTCCTCCTAAGCTAAAGAAATTAAAAAAACTCCAAAACAGGACTTCATGTCTTCCCTTTGAGAGAAGTAGTAAGTGAAGCAATTCAAATTGCTACTTGTTGAAAACGCAGAGAATAAAACCAACTTCTATAGGTAGGTAACCAGTTCCTTGAATGGTTCCAGTTCCTAGTCACCTGTTATAATAAAAACAAGTATCTATTTAAGAAATTAAACAATAGAAAGAGGGTAAATCTAACTTCCAGTCTGTTTTTTTTTTTTTTTTTTGCCAGCTGAGGGAAATCTTTTCACCGTATTTATCTATATAAGTCAGTGGCATATTATTTGAACCATATCACATTTCACACTGGGTTTTCTTTTTGTCATATTCTTCTAAATGAAATCAGAAAATATTCTCTTATTTGAGCCTTGGAGCTTGATTGTTGCAATGAGGTGGCATAGAAATACAAGAGAAAACACTCAAGTATCAAATATGTGACTAGAAGGCAGTTTATCTGATTTGGAATCAATGATCACCACTCCTTTTCTCTCCAGCTGAATATCTCCATCTTGCTTGCTCTTGCCTCACCAACTGGTCATGAAGGGGAGACATACTGCAGCCTGGGTAATGAAAGGGAAAGGAATAAGAATGCAACAATCTCAATTTAAATTATTTACTTACTGCAGAAGAGTGCCTTTAGAACCTTAGGAGGCACTAAAATTTGTTTAAATTGTATCCCTTTTCAAAAAAGTTCAGCATATGATGTTCACATCCTTCCCATGAGGCAATGATCAGACACCAGGGTAAATGAAGGCAGAGGAACCTCACCTCTGGAGCCTGGAGCACCTCCTGCCCCTCCTTCTCCATTGATCCTGGTGTCACTGTGTTGTTTTCTTTCACATGTCCTCACTCCTCTTCTTCTCTTACTAGGAGAAAAACCTGACTTTGTTTTTATTTTCTTCTTAAATATGTCATCACAGAGCCATCACCACCCTCTCATGGGCTGGGTTTTGGCCAGCAGCATGTTCATCTTCAGAGCCATCAGCCATTGGCTCTGCTGGACGTGGGGGAAGCTTCCAGCAGCTTCCCACAGGAGCCACCTCTGTGGCCACCCTGCTGCCAAAAACCAGGCCGTGCAAACCCATACACACGCATCTTAAAAATCTCAAGATTTTTTAATTTACCATTTTTAAAAAAGTACATATCAGTTTATTCTTGGAATATTAGTATTTATCAAAACCTAAACTCATAGAATTTAGAATACCGTTTGATCTTTCTTCCTTAAATTCAACAAGATATGTTACCTTACTCAAATATGTTTTCCATCTGTTTGGAAAAATTTCAGCTGTTATTTTTTGGATCTTACTTAAGAACATACTAAAAGAATACTAATGCATTTCTTACTAAACACTTCTGTTGTTTTCATGTGAGTTATCAAAAAATTTCAGTTATCACAGTCTTTGGAACCCCAGAATTATTTTTAAATCTGACCTCTTTTATTATTTGATTTTAAACTCAGTTTTCAGTTCATGAAGAGTGTAAAGACCTTCTTCATAAGGAAATAAATACCTAAGTATAAAGAGGCTATTATCCATTGTCTCAGTTTTAGTTTGCCAATTCAAAATTTCCCAATCAAGAGCAAAGCAGGCTTAAACTTAAAAGTAATAGAACTTTATTAACTAACAGTAAAAGTAAAAAAAAAAAAAAAATCAGAATGAAACCTTCAAAACATTTCTCCTCCCCCCACCAACTATTCACTTTCTTATTCCAATATAAAAAGACAAAACCTGGGATTCTCAGTCAGTTATCACCCTTAAAATAATCAGTTTTCAATTCATCAAGGAGAAATGAATCTCTCTTGGGTACCACAGAGTTTTTCCACCAGATACTAGTGCTCTTGCTTCCACACTCTACAATTGGCCCGCCCAAGAGGGAAGAAAGGTTGCCACTGTGAAGTCCTTCCCATGAAACAGCCTTCCACAGCAGTTCATGGGCCATATCAGTTTATTAGGGTACAGTTTAAGGATGCCTCTTCTAGTATAAAACAAAAGTTCTCTTCATCCCAAGAAACAGAGATCATCTTCCCTCAATGGGCAGGGCTTCATCTCTCACTTCTTTAGTCTTCCTCTGTTCAATTTTCTCCAGCAGCTCACAGCTATGACTAGAACCTTGCATCCCCCTAATAAAACACTCCATAGGTTACAGGGTATTTAAAAGAGAAGTCCAACCTAACCAGGCCACTCCTTTAATCCTCCTTGCCATTTGAGAATCTCTTCTCACTTTCTCTGATATCAAGTCTCATGCTCTGTCTTTCTACATTTCATCCGGTCTCCACTTTTTCTCTGGGCAAGACTCATGCTTTGGAACTTTCATCTGGTCAAGGAAAAGAAAATTCACACAGGTGCAGGTGGTACAACGCAATCAGGAGATGGATTGCAGTTGTGCTGGAGCTGGGCCAGGATTCCAAGGCCTGGCTGCCCTCCAGTTCCAGCTGTGCTGAGAGAGGGGGCCAGGATCCCCCTTCCAGCCCGGTCAGGCTTCAGATGTCCCACACCAGGGCTAAACACCCTCCCTTTCCTCTGCCGCCTGGCTCTGCCCCCAGTTGCCATGTGGGGCCATTCTGGAGTAACAGATTTCAGCATCCAAGGCTGGGCTGAGCTTTCCTTCTCCCCCACCTCAGCCTCTCTTTCTCCTTTGCCTCTCAGGGGTGCCAGGGGAGGGCAGGGGGAACCTCAGCCCAGCCGTCCATGGGGAACAGCCGGGCCGAGGCTCTGCCACTCACCCCACCAGAAACCAGAAGAGGGATATTTCCGGATTGTCACCTTAAAATGTGCATTCACTAGCAGCTTATCCACCCTTTTCATTGGTTTAATCAGGTGTCAATATTACAAAATTGTCCAATCAGAGCTAAACCTTGACATCCATTTTGTTGTGTAAGGCATAATCTTGCAAAAAGATTGAAAACAACCTCTTTGTTGGCCAGAGCTAACATCTCCTGTGTCTGGGTAATAATCTCTATCAGCATATTCCGAAATAAATCACAGCAATGAAACCTCAGGGACTCTTGAGAAAAGTCCGATTTTGCTAGCACCTCTTTTCCTTTTCTAGGCAGGTCTCCAAAATCAAGCTCTTATATGATTTGATATTCTCCTTCTAGACCTGACACAGAGTTTAGACCCAGCTAAGCATCTATCACTTGGTCTTGCATGATGGTTTTCAGTGATAGCTTTAAGTGTATGCAAATCTGAAGACTCTGAACTATTTTTAACTTTAAAACAAACACATAAATTACTTAACAGATATGCAGGGTTTTTCAACATTATAACCTTGGGTTTGATCATTATTTATCTAAGTCTCTGGTATTGGGGTACTAAAATATTTTACTGGATAAAAATATGTGGGGAGAAAATAGGGCAAGAAACTGGCCTTTGTATTGTATTCACTGTTGTAGAAGCATAGGGTTGAGGAGAAATATACTCTTTTTCATTAACTATAACACCATCATTGGGAACCTTTATTTAAAAATAAAAGTATTTTTAATACTTTGAGCAAGAAACTGTACACCTAACTCAGGAATGCAGAATTGGTGTCAGGATGTTTTACCTTGCTTCTCAGCAGTAGGCTTGCTGAAAAAGCTCAGCAAATAACTTGGTTATTACAAGAAGACAAGAGCCCTTTCAATGATAAGTAGTATTTTCATGCCAGGAAGCAGAATTACTACCACAGACCTATTAGTCAATATTCAAATATTAAAGAATTTCATCAAGATTAATTTAATTAATAAAAATAAATATTCCTATTAAAAATCCACCAACGTTTTCTACACTTTTTCTCCAAGATTGCTTTCTGACGAAAACCATCAAAATTTTTGTTCAGCTGCTACAGTGTAATAGACCATAGATCAGCTGCAGCCCATTTCTTAACATGTGATTTACATTATCTGTAATTCACAGATAATGCAAATATTGAATCTGGTTACTAAGGAAATTGTCGTTTATGTTATATCCCAGTAGGTCTTATTTTTTGTGACACTTATAAAAATTAAAATGTTCTAAAAATTAGATCTTAGTATGTTCTACCATCCCTGCTATGAAGTATTCTAAAATGGGCTAATTATTAGCTCTGTAAAATGTTTTATTAAATTCCTTAATGTTCTCAAATCACCTTTCATGCTGACTAAAAAAAAATTAGAGGCCACTTGCACAAAAAAGTCTGTATATCACTTCTTTTTAACAAAATAAATTCTTGGGATGGTAAACCTGCCCACCTGTTTAAATCATGTTAAATTCTGATTCTCATCATAATGACAAAATCTTTTTCTTATAAATAGAAGTGACTTTTAAAAATCTTTTCATTGGAATTTTATTTTAAACTCAAAACCAAGAGAAAAATATAACTCGGTGGCAAATATATATTTCCCTTAAATTTAGCTCTTAAGGTATTCAAAGTGGCACTTTTAAAAGAAATATCAATGTTTGTAATGCAAAAAGGTCACAGTGTCTGTTTTCATGCTACATTCACAGAATACCTCTTTAGAATGAATCATCACCTGTACTAAAGTGCACATTTTTTTTATTCTCTTTTTTTTTGTAAACACATAATTGACTGACATCTCTGTTATTTAGCAAGTCCTCAATTAATTTGCAAGAAGGCACCATACCAGTCTAGGAGATGAGTAGCAGCCCTGGCAGGAAAAACAGTATGCAAGAGTAGGTGTAAAGGCATGATTCCCAGCTTGAAATGCTTCTTTACTCATGATTAAGAGGTTGTGTAATCACTAGCCTAGCTCTATGCCCAATTAGCTTTGAAAAAAAACAATCTACTGTGCAGCCACATATGGTGAGCTTATGACCTTGGTGAATTAAATGGATTCCTGTGTGGTTTCATTCTTTGAGCTAAACCTCAGTTTTATCATATTGCATTCAGCTGAAAGCAAGGATGCAGTTCCAGGATAAATCAATAAAAGGTCATTTGTTAGACTAGAGCTTAGTCTTAGCAGGAAGCCATGTGAAAGACTTAAACAAACAAAATTTCTTCATATATCCCTTCAAATAAGCACAGGAGACTTGGAGACCCTAATCTTCTGGCCATGTATGCAACACTTCCAAATAAAAATTTTGTCTTAAAATAACTGAAGTATAACGAAAGGTTCCTTTTTCCATTCTGAAAACCTGTTTTAGGAGAGAAGGCTCAGTCTTCTCAGAACCTTATTTAACCTCATGGGGCTTTGTGGAAACTTGCTGATATACTCACAAACACACCCTGGGGTTTCATGAGACTGATTATCTCTCTTTTTTTTTTTCCCCTCCATTTGTAATATTCTGTTTGAGGACTCTGGCACAAAGCTGAATAATCTTAGGCCAGCTCAGCTGCTGCATGCATCTAAGGGTTGGCTCTGAACAAAAATGAGGTGGAATGTACTGACTTGCATATGAATCATTAACATATAAGTAGTTATAATTTCTTGCAAATTTGTGTGACAGCTAACATGCACACAGTTAGCAGGTATAGTTCAGCTAATGCTTATTAGTGTCTTTGCCAGATACCTAAGCCCTTATGGATTGTATCTTTCTCATAAGGGTTCATGATTTCATCTGAGAAGGATGGCAATGAACAGTATCTTGGAGGATGAGTAAATTTATTCCTGCGTATCTTTCATGTTCTACATGAGAAGTCTTCAGCCAGCAACCACAGGCTGTCTGTGACCCATTGTGCCTGCTTTTGAAATACTTCTCAGGAATAGTCCAGGAGCCAGGGGAGAACCACAGCAAATTTGGTAGCAGCAGCTATATTTGGCTGCAGCAGCAGCCTATCCATGAATGATATCTTACGTGGGCCCTACTTATACCTGTGTATCACTGCACTCAGGCAAATGATACTCAGCTGCTTCAAGGCTCCACCACAGGGCAGGAAAAGGGGTGCAGTGGTTTGCAGCCACCCTATGATGGTGCAAGATATTAAAAGTCCATCTCAAACAGGAGGATGTCATGATGGAAGTACTAAATGTGGAAATTAATTCATTCCCCAAAAACATTCCTGTTCTAGAAGAGTTACTGTTAAAATAATCAAGACAGAGAGAGAAAAGGCGCATAATTAATGCTGACAATACAGCATGACAAAAATGACAGAATCACTGCCAAGGATCTGTATCATTACTACTTGTGAGCTCAAGCATCAAAGTCACTTTCTTTTTTACAGGCTAAACTGCACTACAATAGTCATGGGACTTTATTGGCTACCTTATTCTGCAAGTGATTTAGGTTAGAAGACAATTTTGAGCAAAAGGGGTGGAAGTCACTTTAACTATTTTAGTGGTAGACAATGGCCAGGATATCATCATCAGTATCCTTGTTAAAGCAGTAGATAGAAACTATGCAAAGAGAGAGCATTACATAAATGTGAGTGGATGAAGTTGTAGAGAATGTTAAAAAGATGCATAAGAAACAGTTTCACTAAAAGGTCTCAGAAGTCTGCTGAATGTCACTTCACTAAGCAAAGATAAAGCTCTTAATTGAACCCAAAACCCAGCAATGACAATGCACTTCTGAAGACCTTGTAGGACATTACTCCAGACCCTGATGAAAAGTGTACTCAATGGTCAGAAAAAAGATTAAAATAGCCTGCAGAAGGAGTTATAGACATTAACTTAATGAAATAATGAAAATGTAATACCACTTAAATTTGGTATTGGAGAAAAGCCACAGCTATTCTGAAGTAATTTAGCTTCAAATTCAAAAGATACTAGTTGTTTTCTAAAGAACATTCTACTAGAAGTCATTTAAAATGGCCTGGAAGGGCTGAATTTCATTCTTTGCTCAGGCAGAGCTGAGAAAACCTTCATTCAGATCCTTAGAGTTTTATGACCTACCTGTATCCCCTGGAATGTTTTTCAAGCTGTTTTCAATTATTTTGATGAATTAGCTTTTATAGGTTTTCTTATGAAAAAAGTGTCATTTCATCATGTTTTTTAGCTGTTTTGAACTTAGGGGTGTTCTATTTCTGTCATTTTAGTAGTTATAGACACTTTTAAATTTATTAACATCTGGTGCCAATTCTTTGTTCAGGAATTATACATGACAATTGAAAGTCCCTAGGCATCCCACAGAAACTGAAGTGTAAGAGATTGATTTTGGAGTATGCAAAAGAACAGTTATTAAAACTGTCAGAAGACAGATGGGGATATATTACTTAGATGCCAAAAAGACCTTAGCTTCTTCCCTGCTGTATGTCTCCCCAACTCACAGAGTATTAACAGCTTACTTAGCTGACTCCTCATCTCTCCATAGCAGGTAGAGCTTATTTAGACTGGGGCCACTAGAGAGTGTGACTGCAGCCCCACAACACGAAGATTTTTGTCACAGGGTCTGCCTGCAACACTGTTCAGACTCTCAAGTCACATCAATTTTGGCCTGTAGACCTGTTGCTTTGACATTTGTATAGATATTTGGCACAAAATAAATTTGCTTGTGTTCTGTCTGGTCCTCAGAAGGCAGAGGGGCTAGGTGCATCTGGTCTTAATTTCTAATTAGAATCAGTTTGGCACTGTAAGTAGGGCCAGGTTCAGTAAATGCTTTCAAGATCACAGACTCCTGAATAATGCATTTTATTGAAACAACTGCCTATAGATTCTTGTTAGATTGCCATATAAATAACTAGACCTACAAAATGTAAGTGTATAGTGCTGTGTGCAAGGGTGTGCTCTGACATAATCAGAGGGGCAAACCTTACAAAGGTGTCGCTGCTAAGGGGAGGAGAAAGGTGCAAGCCCATGAACTTGTCTGCAGGTTGATTGCATTCTCATCTGCTGCCATGAAGGATTTCAAATGCCAAATTCATACTTTTAGAAGTGGATATGAGACTGTAGTTAAATATCCTAGTTTTGCCATCATAAATAAGGACATAAGGACAGATAGTGAGGAATATGGAGAGTTACAAAGAGAGATTACAAAGGCTGTGGATCTTGCACAAGGGTGGAACGGAACAGCAACATTTTGGTATCACTTGCTCTTTCACCTGGTTGATTGCAGTGATAAGGATCATCTGACTTTTGGCCTGACAACCTGTCACCCCCTCAGTATGGCATCATGCCCACACTACTCCATTCACCACATATCTCATGGCATATCTCATGGCTTTAGCCCTCATTGCCACAACATTGGTCCAGTTTATTTCAGAGCTGTGTGTTCATCACAGCATACAGACCCTACTTCTGAGGGTATGCTAGAATTTCAGAAATTAATTTAATTCTAAAGGAAAACATAATTTTCTTTCTCTCTCTCTTTTTTTTTCCTTTTTGTATATACATAAGATTATTTATACACATGCATCTGTGTATGAACATTTTATCACAAAAAGCAGTCTTACTTTCAAAAATTTTTAGGAATATATTTAAAAAAAAAAAAAGACTAATCCTAAATGCTTCAAAATATTTTTTTTAAAATTCTTTCTTTTCAAGGTAAATTTTTTTATCAATCAGAACAATTCCTTGGCATGTATGAAAGCTATGTACAACACATCCCAAACAGTTTTCCTAAAATTTTTTTTTAGTTTTCAAATTTTACAAATTGTAGTTGGTTGGTCAGCCACCTTTGTAGCACTCATTAAGAATAGTACAAATGATGGAATAATTAAAATACCTCTCAGTCAAAGCAAGACTCCCGGTAAAGTAGCTCTTTGAACTGTCCTTTACAATGGCTGTAGCTGTTTGACAGAAAACTTGCCTTAAAATATATGGACTTGTAAACATCAAATAGAGTTTACTCTGCCTACATTATGTAGAAACTTAAATTATGGGTTTCATGCCATACATTGTATGAGTAAGCATCAAGCATACTGATGATCAGATCAATAGGTTGGGATATTGCAGTCCTTATTCAGTCATTTCCTCATTGTGTGTCGTTACATGAAGGATAAAATAGGTATTTAATTTTTTTTTTGTTTTAATATTGATGCCTTCAGTTTTTATATTTTTCAGATTCTGTGCTGATTTAGTGTGTAGTTCTGGGTTTCATGTTAAGTTCTAATAAGCTCTCTTCACAGAGTAGGTAGACAAACAATTCCTTTTCTAGTTTGGGACAGAGGACAACTGATATAAATTTCAGACCCAAGAGCATAAACAACAGTGAAGAGAGAAAAAAAAGGAGGATGGAACTTCATAACCTGAAGCTATAATTGGACAATTTGCTCCAATATGCTAATGGACCAAAACTTATAAAAATGTGGGACCTCATGGCTGGTCATCCATTTTTGTGACTATTTTGGGGGTTCAACCTGGGTGTAGCCCAGCTGGGCTCTTGTACTGCACAGGGTGTATCCATTGAGGTCTTTTAATAAATACCTACTTTATCTTTTTGCTCTTTCTAGTCTCTGTTCCAGATCAGCCTTTCTAAGGCATCAATATCAGTGTCATTTTGGCTAGGGAAAATAAAGGAAAACAATAATGAAGCAAAACGTTTGGTTAACTCATTCTTTTCATCTGTTTGTGCACTGTCAGTGTTCTAGCAATAATGCAATTCTGTAGAGTATTTAGAGAAAAACTCCTGAGTTAGGAAAAATTTTTTTTGAAAAATTATATCCAAAGCACAGATTAATTAATTTTTATTTGGGGGAATTCTTCTGTGTTTCTGTAGCTATAAAAATCAGTAATCTATATATCCCACACTTTAGCATTTTTACTTGTGGATAACTGCTTGATGATAACATTGTAAATTCAGCTTTGTCCTTGCCTACACTTCTTTAAAAATTTGATCAACACCATGTTAGTTAACCTTCCTCCAAAGGTTGTGTTCTAGCAGCATAAATTCTTACAGTACTTTACAAACATTGTGAAGATACAAAGAACAGAGAACTAGTCCTCCTAACATTTGGGGGAATGTTGATGTGATAAATGACTGTCAAAACTTAATGGCTCTTACAAATGCGATCTTCACGTGTGTGCTGGATGTCAAACGAAAACTTTATTTTGACGTTACTTATAACCGTTGTTATTTGTAAAAATGCTGTCTAAAAGCTTTACAAACACTTTTGAAAATATATTTTTTCAGAGATCCTTGACAGAAGACATAGTGTAAACATCTTACAGTTACTTTGATTTCTTTCTTATTTATAAATTATATGGTGATGAGAGGAGGGAGTAGAAACAATTTTCTATAATGCACTTTGCCTGCTGGTAAATTGCCTGATAATCCCAAGATCATTTTTGTGACCCAAAGCTACAACAATAATGCACACACTTAAAAAGGGTAATGGTTCACCATATTACTTTGTGACATGAGAATATGACCCCTCTTGAAACAAAGTGATAGACTGGAATGGATTAGCATAAAAATTTTGTTGTCAGTTATGAATAATGAATATGCTTTTGAATTAATCTTTCTTATAAAAAAGTTCTTAAGGGATAATAAAATAGTTCTTTACTACATTCTTCTTTCTTTACAGTTTGTAGTGCTAACAACAGTTTGCACAAATGTCTCCTCCTTAGTAGTGCCTCTTATGGTGGAAGCATAAGTATAAAAAACACTTAATGAATTAGAAAATAGTTATCTAATTTGTTTTCAGTGCATTTTATTTCAAATTCCTTATACTGTATAAAGATAGATATTGTTATAAAATTATTTCATTTGAGTGGTGAGGGGAGTTCCTTGAGGGTAGGAAGGCTCTACAGAGAGAACTGGACAGAATCAGTGGGCTGAGGACAACTGCAGGAGATTCAGTACGGCCAAGTGCTGGGTCCTGCACTTGGGTTACAGCAACCCCATGAAGTACTGCTGGCCAGGGAGGAGTGATTGGAGAGCTGTTTGGCAGGAAGGGCCTTGGGGGTGCTGTTTGACAGCTGGCTCAGTAAGAGCCAGCAGTCTGCTCAGGTGGCCAAGAAGGCCAGTGGCATCCAGAACAATGCAGCCAGCAGGACCAGGGAAGTGATTGCCCCCTGTGCTGTGCACTGGTGGTGACACACCTGAAGCTCTGGGCCCCTCAGTTTAAAAGGGATATTGAGATGCTGGAGCATATCCAGCAAAGGGGACAAAGGCCCCTGAACAGTCTAGGAGATATATATTTTGAGGAATGGCTGTGGGAGATGGGTTTGATCAGTCTCACAAAGCAGAGGCTCAGGTGGGAGCTCATCACTCTCTTCAAGAACCAGAAAAGAATTTGTAGCAAGGTGGGAGCCAGTCTCTTCTGCTGTGCCTGCAGTGACAGAACCAGAGGTCTTAGGATGAGACCGGGGAGATTCAGATAAGATATCAGAAAAAAGTTTTCACTTTTAGGGTGGTCAGGAACTGGAATAGGTTGGCCAGAAAGGCAGTAGAGTTACCATCTCTGGAAGTGTTTGATCCATCTGGTTTTGGCTGTGGGTGTTGTGGTTTAGTGATTTAGGGATTACAGTGGTAGTGCAGGATTGATGTTTGGACTTAATTATCTTAAGGGTCTCTTTCATTCTTGATGGTTTGATGATTATATTTGATGATGCTTTTTTTTGTCATTTGATGATGCTTTGTTTGGGGTCATTTTTTTTTTTTTTTTGTTGAAAGCCAAGCATATTACTTTATCATATACATTATTCAGACATTTATTCATGACATTGATTCAATTGAAAGGATATATTTCATTTAATGATTAACTGCCAGATCATATTATTTGACAAAAACAATGATCTGCCTGTATTGGACTGACCAGTAAAAATCCATAAATTAACAACAGAGCAATAACTGTAGTGGGTTTGTTTTGGTTTTTTTCAATGTAGCTTTTACATTGATTAAGTTGACAGCAGTACATGTGACTTAAGGAATAAATTCTTACAGAAATAATGACAAGTCCGCCAGTGCATCGAAAAATAAGGGTTGGACAAGTGATTAAGTATGTACAGCTTTTGAAGGCAAGTGTTTTGAAACATAATGGCATAGATAAAATATATCTGGGGGGGAGGTAGATGTTATTGAAATGAAAAGGTACAAGTAAAAGCATTTTTTATTTTTTCGTCTTCACAGTGAAAGTAAGTGTAAGTACAAAGACAAGGGTATTGGGAAACAAATAACTGATTTGCTATCTGAGATCTTGAATGTAAAAACATTAATCTTTGAAAGTATACTTGACACTTATTTCTGTACAGCTGAAGAAGAATTATGGGTTTTACTTCTGGGGCAGCCTCTTTTGATTTGACATCCAGACAATTTTATTTTATTTATAACTTCTGAGAAAAAGATCCGCATGTTTGAGTGTTCTATTTTTTAAACACCTCAACAATACAAACAAATAAATGGAGAAAGCATTAGTGTTCAAATACTGAAAAGCAAACAACATCATCTTGGTGGCTATGTGAATGTTTCGTTTCAGAAAACAAACATCAAAATTTCTGACCATTACTTTCTGGAATGGATGTAGAACACCCTCTCAAAGGCATAGTAAATCTCAAGGAAAACTTTCCATTTCTGTGTCTGATGTCCAGCCTACAGGTAAACACATTGGCATTCATGATAAAAGTTTCTTTACCAACACAGAGATGATACAAGGTCACTCTTTCTAAATTTTTACCACCATTTCTCTCTGCTACCTAATAAACAAGAAAAACAAAAAGCAAGCAAGAAAATAAGGAATGTCTGACAATTTGCATAACACTTTCCCAATGACAATGAAGAGCTACAGAATATGTTTCATTACTACATCAGCAGGCAGAAAGAACTGAAACTATTGTGATAATATTGCAGATATTATGAAAAAACATTGTTACTGGTCTGCTGTGAAAGAGCATATTCATAGGTACAAAAGTCCCCATCCAGGAAGGACTGCCTTCATCATCCAGTCTCATTCTGAAAACATGTTTTTATTAGAATGACTTTTGAAATACTAGCAACAAAATTGTGTTTTAGGGTTTAGCATAAATACTACTGTGCATAAATAGTTAATCATTCTAATCCCACTGCTAAGAATATGTCTCTTTTCATGACTGCACTTGGCTACCCATAGCAGGCTGTTATACCTTGTCATAACTTTAGCAGGAAGCTCAGCACTATTGTATCTTTTTTCCGTCTTTAGATATGGATTTGTAATAATCTGTAGATTCTCTTGTCCCTTTAACCCCCCCACAAGCTGCCAGCCCAGATTTAGGGGGAGTATTGGAAGAGGGAACTACAGAATAGGGTGGAGAGAGTTACAAAAGAGGCCCTCTTACCCCAGGATGTATTCCAAGGTCTTTATTCCTTGAAGGGGATCCGGAGCGAGAGAGAGGGTCACATGGGGGAGAGGGGTTTTTATCACCTTTGGGGTCGGGGTCAGGTTACCTGTCCGATCCTATAGGTCAAGAGACCAGGGGGCAGGTAACCCAGGCCGGTTACAGTTTCTGGGGGAGGGGTTTTTGGGGGAAAGACATTCTTAAAGGGAATACAACAATAATCAAGTCACAAATCAGTTTAATTCCTCATTCCAATTTACATTAGCTATGTAAGCCATATGTCATAGGCCCATTTTCCAACTTAGTGGTAATAAATTCAACTTTCTTTCATAGGCAACAGAACATGAAATCTTTTAATGTTCCAGTTGGTCTTACCTGAGCCTCATAAAGAAGCAAAGAAATGCATATATCCTAAAATAAACTTTTAGTTGTTTCAAGATATGCTTCCAACTACAGGTGGCCAGTCTGTCTGATATGATGAGCTACACAGTTTTTATGGATCTGGAAAGTGCCAGACATTTTCCACATGCTGGCCACCCAAAGATGTCAACCTGTGCTACCTATGTGTCTAATTACTCTCTGTATTCAAGGTTGTGAGCTACCCAGAAGCTCACCATAGTACCCCTGCTGTTCAATTGCACAACACAGTGAAGGTATGAGATCCACACTTACACTAACAGGTAAGGGGCAGACCTACAATAATAATTTGGTACCTCTCTTCAAAATAAAATTAGTTTGTTTGTTTGTTCTGAATGTATGATCTTGAGTTTTGCTATTTAACAGGGAACTTCATATCCCTGTATAGAGGAACACAATCTTGATATTATTAATTACTCCAGCTGTCTCATGAAAGTGGAGTTTCCTTAAAACCTTTATGTTTGCTCAACCTGCTGATGCCCAGGAAAGCCAAGTCCCTTGTAACCTACCCACCTGTCAGCACCCTGTTATGGGGACTCCACTGATAGTCCACTGTATCTGGGGGCAGTTTGATTGACTTGTTCAGGCACATGCACCAATAGTACATCAGAGCCTAATCTTTTATAACAATTTTGAAAGAGGGGCTCCTTAACGGATCTTCCCTCTTTTGTTGAGTATGTTAGTGAACGCTTATGGCTGCTAGGACCCTGGCAGGACTTAGGTGAAACAGTTTACACTGTTTCATAGAATAACCCACTTAATTAATAGGCATCTGATAATAGAAAATTGTGCTAGGTTAAGGTTTGAAAATTCCCATTGATAGTAACTGACTGCAAAAATGTATTTAAAGCAATATACAGACAAGCTTTAATCACCTATGACAGTTAGCTTGAGATAATAATAGAACATGCATAGAGTAAGTTCCTTACTCCATATGCATCCTTACAAGGGAAAAGACAGGCTCAGCCTGTCACCTGACTCCAGAAGCTAGAACAGAGACTTCTCTAACTTTTCTCCATCCTTAACTCATTTTTATATCATTTCTTTATATTTAAGTGTAGCTTGAGTGACTATAGTCCTACATATCTGCTTTACTGACATGTATAACATTCTGTCACTTCTATGTTAAAAATATAGTTAATAAGATATAGAGCTCACACGCAGTGAGGAGTGGTTGCACCTTGCAGATGGGTAATGCTGGGATGGAGGCATCTGTTAGTATTAAAATTGGACTATAATGAAGCAATTTCATTTGCAGAAAAATATTTTGCCAGAGTTGCTGATTCAGCAAGACATCATCTCCCCTGGTTGGCAGGTGCTGTGCAGTTAATCAGTCACATGATGCCATTGAGTTCCCCTCCCTGAAAGGATTTCAACAGAGCCTGGCTGCAGTGTCTCCACTCCGCTCCATGCTCCATTCCATCCTTCTTAGGATGTGCTTATGGGAGAAGGTTGTGTTGCATGAAAAATCATTGTGGAATAGATTTCTTGCATGCCAGATAAATGCATTCCATCCAAGAAATTGCAAATTCACAGAAAGCAGTTTACCTTTTCATTCCCTATTATCTGCAACGTTATGTTCACATTATATTAGAATGCAAATATAAATTTGCAGATTTCTCTAATTTTACCCCCAGTCATCTTCGCACAACAAGTTTCTGTTTTGCAAATTGTACTTGCAGAGCATTTGTAGTCTGCATTTCTGAAAAACTAGGTAACAAAATATGTTTAGCATTCCTCAATGCAAAGAGACAGTTTTAAAAGATCTAAAATGTTATTTAGTTTGTAGGTAATTTATTGTCAACAAGATTAGTACTGCAAAACTTTTTTCTATACTCATCTAACAAAGACATATTTTACATCACAAAATCATTACTCAGTTTTGCATGTCCTTTATTTGAATTCTATATTCCAAAAGATTAACATATAAAGAAACCATCAGCTTTTGAGAGAAGCTGTGGGACCAATTTAATAAGTGATGGTAGAAATACAGCCAGGAAAAAATAAAAAAAGATGATTCAGCTTGGAAAAGTACAAGGTTATACATCTGCGGAGAAGTAATACAAAATCAGATTCTGTAGAGGAGTACTGTGGATAATAAGAATGCTCAGAAAGACATGAGGACAGTATTGTACACCAAATCTAAACTTTTTGCATTGAATTAACATAAGCAATAAACAAATCTTTTTCACAAATCTGCAAAGATCAGGAAGTATTTTCTAAGTCTTAATATAGTCTAGTGAGCATACTTTCCCGAAATAGTCCTCAGAGAGCACTGACATGGACATTGACATTACACTCTTAACTTTTCTCACATACAACAAACAAACAAACAAAAAAAAGATAAAAGAAACTTGTCTGGCATTACAATTCCACCAAAGTGGCAGAACATATTTTTAAAATATCCATCACTGGCTGCCTGGATAAGAACATCACAACTTGGATATGGCTTTCGAGCAGAGCTGAAAATGTGGAATAAACCAACACTTAGAACGAATGAAATAGGTTATCCAAAGGTTTAGCCCCAAGACAGCTGCCTGTAAAATGACAAACACTCATAAGAGGAATAGTTTCCTGTATTTCTCATACAATGTTCAGTATTTTCCCACTTGTTCTTGCTCTTTTTGCAGAAAACTAGCATAAAAGTACATTTGATTCTTCCTCAGAATCTTGCTTTCAATATTTCTAAAAAAGAAAAAATTTATGTAAATTCCCGAACTTTTAAGCTTCACTTAAAATTTCACTTTTAAGGTATTTATATACACAGTAGTATTATGTAGGAAATATATATGTCCTGGGAAAATTCTGAGATAGGAATAAACCTTTTGCTCCTTTATTTGGCATGGGCATGCATCTTACTATTTAGTGCTGACCAGAGGACCATTTTAGCCACCTTCTCCACTTCCTCTGGTAAACCTCCTCTGACATCTGCATAACTTTCCTTGATGAATATGGTTATGGAAGCCATTTAACTTATGCAATATTTTAGGAGTGAAATGTTAAGTCTGATTTTAGACATGGAAAATACCTAGTAATTGTTTTTGTTGATTATATTTAGTAATTAAATTAGTATTAGTTTTCTTATACAGTGTCCATATCCCTTTATCATGGTTACTGTGCCAGGATATTTTGCTAAAATTGGAAAATGCTGATTTACATAAACATTGAGAGTTTTCACTTAGTCATCTCATCAGTGTTGTGAGAATTCAAAACGCTTTAATCTGAATGAACATTAAATTTTAGCCCAAATCTAAATCACACACACACACACACACACACACACACATACACACACATATATAGTCATGGGTTTATGTGAAAGAAAAAAAAAAAAAGTATTTTATTTTGTTTGATTTGGTGTACTGTTTTAGTTTATTGTTTTATCTTATGTGATTAAATAAATTTTGACATTTGAAAGGCTCAATTACTTGCAGGTAGAAACTGATGAATGTTTGGACATGTTAAATCCACATAAATAGTTTCTATATCTGTTGAAACATATCATGTTCATCATTTTCATGCAACTTTTTTTTGATGATTTACCATTACTGCAACTGGCTATATATTAATTATTTGGACATATCCTTGAGGAAGGCAGAAGTGACTTGGGCAAATAGAGAAAACTTCAAAATGAATGTCACAACATCATGATAACATAACAGCAAGGGACTACTAAATTATAGTGGATGCCAGATCTCACATCTGAACTCATATCCTTCTGAAACACATAAAAATTCACAGTAATGTAGATAAAAATAGGCTTTATTATATATGGTAATTAAATACATATATTTTTAATAAAAAGATATTTTCATTAAAAATGCACATTCTTCTGAACTGAAAATAAATTTCATTAATTTTAATTACTTAAAGATAAAAGGGCTGAAAATATTGAAAGAAAAATAGCCCACTTACCAAACAAAAAAAACCCTGTACTGCAAATAGAGATTGTATGAAAAAGGAGATGAAGACACAAAACTCCTGAAGAAGAAATCAATACTATTGATACTATTATAAATGGAATGGCAACATGATCCCATTAACAGACAAATTTCCAACAACTTACTACCTAGGAAGTTTAGTAATATCAATATTCTCCAAACCTGATTTTCCAAACAACATTTTCTTGTGATGAACAAGGTAGTTTTTGCTGAGTCTAAGAAAGTTTTATATTTAATAAAAGGGGAAGAAGTATGAAAAGAGGCATAATAAAATAATATAGAGGTTAAATTACCTGGAGACACTGAGGTATATACATCATAACATTGCCTCCTAGATACAGGAAAAATCAAAAGGAAACAAAAAGACTCTATAAGGAGTATTTCTTACTAAAATTATCAGCACTGAAGCAATACATTCAGTGAATAAAAATTAGTCTGAAGCAAACCAAATTATTTTAATTATTAACAAGATACTAATCTCAAAAATAAGAGAGATGAGTACAGAAGAAAGAAAAAGAAAAAAAATTGTTTCTGTGTATTGGACCAAATTTGTTGGCCATTTTCCTGCAGCAAAATTTTCACTGATTTCAGCAATTGTTTGGATATAATGAGAATTGCAACCCTTCCTAATATCCAAGACAGTGACATAAGAAATAAGGAAAGCTGCAGCTCCAAGCTGATAGAGTACAAGAAGGGAGATATGAAGCATATGTAAGCCTTTCCACTTTCACATTGCTGTTATCACTCCTTTGCTGGGACAGCTTGATTGTTTTTTTTTCATCTGCTGTTTTCAAATGTAATTAGAATCTACTTTTGTTTAATTAAAAACATGTAAAAAGATACACAGAAATGTAATTCAGTATATTCAGTCTACATCTGCTTTAAGTAATTCTCAATTAAAGCAGTTTGAACTGATATCCCATTTTAATTTCTTCACTAGATATTGTGATTTACCCTTCTTTTCATTTTTGAAGTTGAAACATAAAAACTAGTTTATCTGTCTAACTAAACATTTTATCACCACAAATTTCTGTCAAAGCAAAAGTGCGATTCCAGTTTTACCAATGTTCATCAGTCATTTAAACCTCAGTTGAAACCTTACTTGAAAAAAAGTGTGATCATAACTCAACATTTGAAAGATGTTTGGATATGTAGCATAAAGAAACAAACCAGAACATACAGGCTGCATACAATCCTTGTAGCAATGAATCTGCTTAATTTTTTCCATTATTTCTGACTTCTTCCCTTGAATATGCTTTTTCATAGAAGACTGTGACTGTGAAAACTTTACCAAAAGCCCCTTTCACACCAACTACTCAAAAGACATCTTTACTCTTCATGTCATCTGGAAGAGAAGTCAAATATCCACTAAATTGACAGTATCATTACCCAGTTAACTGTGACTGAAAAGTGAAATTAGGAGAGGTCTATTAAGCTCAGACAAACCAAGGTATATCCCTGTTGTATTCCTTTTGGGAAGGTTCTCCCCCCAAAACCCCTCCCCCAGAAACTGTAACCTGGCCTGAGTTACCTGCCCCTTTGAGTCTGACCTATGGCCTTCGGCCAGGTAACCTGACCCCGACCCCAAAGGTGATAAAAACCCCTCTCCCTCCATGTGCTCGCTCCTTACTTCTTGGAATCCCTTCATTGAAAATAAAGCCTTGGAATACATCCTGAGGTAAGGGGCCTCTTTTGAAACTCTTCACCCTATCTGGTAGATTCCCCTCTCCCAAAATCCCCCTAAATCTGAGCTAGCAGCTTGTGGGGGGGTAGAAGAGAAATGGGTATCTTCATATCCCTACTTCTCCAGCAATTACAAAAGGCCTTCCAAGCGTAGATGGCTCTCTTTAGATAGCATTTCATATTTGCTTTCCCTGAAAGCTAACCCTTAGCAAAACTAACAGAGTAGTGGCATCCTGGTCGAGTAATTGAGTGAAAACCTTGTGTTCTCTGATAATGATAGCTAGCTGGGAGCCATGCTAGAACGCTTCTGTCTTTTAAGTCTTCTTTCAAGATCAATATTGCTGTTTTTCAACACTTAATTACTTCTAATTATCACAGAAGGAAAAAAACTGGTTTTAATTCAACAGCAGAGGTCCCCTCTTAATCACTCAAGGCTAAACAGGCCCAGCTCCCTCAGCCTTTCCTTACAAGAGAGATGCTCCAGTTCCCTAATGATCTTTGTCACCCTCTGCTGGACCCACTCCAGGAGTTACATGTCCCTTGTGCTGAGGAGCACAGACCTAGACATAGCATTCCAGGAGCAGCCTCACTATTGTTGGTCCTGCTGGAAGTGCTTATAGAAGGTATCAGTCACTGTACAATATTCTCATGACAGATGTAATCTGAACCATCCAATTCAGTGAAATCCTAGGCGCAAGGACTCATTTTTTTTTACTGATTAGCATTGTCCTCCATGGCAAAATTAGAAGTTATATATCTGGCCTGACTTACCTACACAGAGGTATTCTGATGAAAGATAACTTAGGTACTCTTTTATGCTAGCCAGGTGCCCTGATTTATTTTTATAGCTTGGATATTAGTTCTTTATCAATTAAATTATTATCAATTGTCATAGTTTTGGTTTGCCAATTTGAAATTTCTCAATCAAGAGCAAAGCAGGCTTAAGCTTAAAAGGAATAAAACTTTATTAACTAACACAAAAGGAGAAAGGGGAAAAAAAGGAATGAGAATGAAACCTTCAGAACACTCCTCCTCCCCCCTCACATTTTCTTTTCTTTCCAACTGGCAATGTACAGAAAACAACACTCAGAAATCTGTTTTCTACCTCTAAAATAGTCTTTTTGCAGTTCATTTAGGGAGGGAAGCATCTCTCATTTGCTATGGAAAATTTCTCCACAAGAAAACAGTTCTCCTGTGGTTTCATTCTTCACAAAGCAGCCACCAGGAAGATCTGCCTCATGAAACTCCTCCCAGGTGCACAATTCTTTACAGATGTGCCACTGGGTCATATCGACATATGGGGGGGGGGTTAACATTTTTTAAAAGATACTCTGTTCAAAGCAAAAGTTCTCTTTATTTATCTATATGATCATCTTCATCTCAGGGAACAGAGATTCTCTTCTTCTTCTCTCATGGCAAAAAAAGTCACTATCACATCATCTCTCTATTCAAACTTTCCATGAAGCACAACCACTTCAACCTTGTCTCACTTCAACACTGCATTCCTTTGCTCAGGTCTACAATTTGAACTTTCCAGCTTCCCATACTTCTCTATTGTTTAAAGGAAATATCTCAATATATTACAGTCAATCACCATAGCTTACAAGAGATTTTCAGCTTGAAAAGCAACTCCCCGTGCTCCTTCCATCTAAGACAATCACTCTTTCTTTTCTGACTTTAATATCTTCATGTTGATCTCTCTGCATGTCTTCCCTTTGGTCTATATCTCTCATTCAAGGGAAAAATGAGCTCTGGAGATCTCTTGCTCTGAAAGGGTTAACAGTAGGGCATCAGCCAGGTTAAGGAAGTCGATTGATGAATTGCAGTTGTGCTGGAGCTGTGCCAAGATCTCAAGGCCTGCTCCTGCCTCCAAATCCAGCTGCGCTGAGAGAGGGAGGCTAGGATTTTTTTCCAGCCCAGTCAGGCTTTAGATGTCACACATCAGGGCTGATCCCCTCCCTCTTCTCTGCTCAGCAGACACCAGGCCTGGCTCAGCCCCTGCTTTGCTGCATGGGCTGTCCTGGATTAGCAAATCTCAGCAGCCAGGACTGGGCTGAACCTTCCTCCCCCCTCACTGCCTCTCCTTCCCCTTTGCCTGCCAGGGGTGCCAGGGCAGGGCAGGAGGAACCTCGGCCTGGCTGTGGGGAACAGCCGGGCTGAGCCTCCTACCTCCCACACCACTGGAAACCAGAAGAGTGCTTTTTCTGGACTCTCACCTCAAAATGTGCATTCACTAGAGGCGTATCCACCCTTTTCATTGGTTTAATCAGGTATCAATATTACAGAATTGTCCAACCAGGACTAAACCACAACATCAATTTAAAAACTCTTAGAATTTTTACTGCCTCAGGTTTGCAGAAGACAGGTAAAGAAATTTTATGTATGAAATATTTAAGTTTTCAAAGATCATAATTTTGGTAGTTTTCAGGGAGGAGCGTACTGACAGTATTTCAAACATTAGCTATTGAAACATTTGTATAAATGTTGCTAATCAGCAACTTAATTCTTTGGGAGTTTAACCACTGACTCAGTAAGTTCATCATTGTGTCCAAGGACTTTGTGCACAAATATAGAACTTTGTGCTGCATCCATGACCTGTAATCTCTGACCTCTTTTTGTATTCTCTGTGGGCTAACTTCATTGATATCTGAGACAAATAGGCACAGACAAGGTGCGAAAAGATATGATACAAACTTTTCAAATAATGCTTTTCTAGCCAAAACATCTTCAACCATCACTTCAGGTTGGATGAAGCATTTTTTAGTCATATTGCTGTCAGCAGATGAGAATAACAGGAACTATTCTTTAAGGCTTTGATGGAAAAAAACTACAGTGGAAAAGTTTAACTTGACAGAGAATGAACAAATGAACATACCTGAAATATGGACAGAAATTTTTGTGTATAAACAAACTGGTCATGGAAAAATACCAATGTGTATTTTTCCATGTGTAGCAATTGAAGATAAGTAACACACTAAATTGGTACCTTTCACAACGGTGTCTGACAAAACTTAGCCAATGGCTTCTCATGGATTTACAGACATAAGGAAAGTGATGTCATAATGGCAGGTTTATATGTATTAGTTTGTCAATTATAACTATTCTTTCTTCACATATATTGTAGAAAAAACAAGAGATATAAATATTTCCTGAGGTTTGATCAGAAATGCTGCTTGTCACAAAATCAGTTACATTTCAAAATCTGGTCAATTAGAGATTTTCTTACAGCTTACAACCAAATGGGTTTTACACCGGCCACCTCCATGTGGATATCTGAGATGCTTTAGGAAGTCTCAAATGTTACTGGATGTGTCTTCATGGAAAACCAGTCTGAACCCTTGCTGTCTGACAATTTATTCGTTATTTTTACACTTTAGCCCTTTCCAATATTTTGTTATCTTTGTAAAAGGACTTGCTTCTTGTTCAAATGTTAACACTGTTAAAATTCTTTTTCCTAATTGATTTCCTTTTTGTCTCAGGTTTGGAGGCAGCTAATGAAGCTGAGCTGGAGGTTAAGGTCAACCTCATCGTTTGTCATTCCTCAGTTTTACAGATGTTGGATGCTATTAAAGGGACCTTCTCTTGGCTACTCTCACTACAACAAAAAGAAACCTGACAAGTCAATCTTTACTTGACCCAAGTTTGAGGGAACTATTGTATTATTTCTTAATTTCTAAACTCCTCCTCTCATCCGCACCCCTCCCCCTCCAGCTTAGAAACATACTTAGGTATGGTTGTAATAACTGAAGAAAAAGTGACAGGAGCAAATGTTCTGAGTGTTTTCAACCCATCTTCCCCTGTATTAAACTAGTCCTCTTTCCTATTTGTACAGTGGCTTTAAAATCTTTTCTTAGAGAAGCTCTGAAGCAATGATGGCACTCTTGAAATGTTCATTTTAATGTATTGACTTCCTCTGAACAAACTTTTGTGGTGTGATAAAGTTCTTAATACTTAAAAACAGATCATATTTGTCTTGAAGTTCAGTTGAAGATTGACAGTGTTAAATATTAACAGAGTTTGGTATTTTTATTTTATATAATTCTCTTACATTTAAAAAAATAAGAGTTTCAAGTTTTACTTTCTTTCTCTAAGATGACTTAATTGGAAGTAAAGCATAGAAACATACAGCTCTACAATATGATCAGTAATGCCTGACAAATCTGGTAATATAAATGTCTGTTAATAGATGAAAAACCTCTTCAGTTTTAACAAGCCTTTAAAAATGAGAGAAACTTAATAAAAATAACATTATTATAGAAAATATAATAAAAAAATATTGTTCTTAAAGCTAATAAAGTTTTTCTGTCTCATAAGCAAATTGATAAGACATATTTTGTTTCAGTAATAAGGTCAGAAACAATAGATATCTCTGATTTGCTGTCAACATTACAACCATAGACAATAAACTGCTGAACAACCAGGAATGTAATATTTGAATATTTATGTTTCATGTAAGCAAGTTCTGCTGCACTATGTTTGCATAAAATTGTTTGTAGTGATAATAAGTACATGGCAGCTCCTCAAATTCTAATAATGATAGTGTCAGAAAATAATTTTGCAGAACATTATAATAAAGAAGGAACTCGACACATGTTGTAAAATATTTGTCAAAAAGGTACCTGGTGTGCTGCTTGACTGCAGTTCGCAGTGTATCACTGTGCCAAGCCCTTTCAGTGGTGCCCTGACTGAGGACACCATGGCAGTGTAGGCTGTGGACACTGATGTCATTTTTCACATCACTAGAATATGGCAGCTGGCTTTACACTGAGCTTGAGTGCCACTTATCCTCAGTAAGTTCACCAAGGACACCAAGCTGTGTGGTACAGTTGACATGCTGGGCTGTAGGGGTGCCATCCAGAGGGACCTGGACAGCCTTAAGAGGTGGGCCCATGGAATCACCTAATTGCAGCCTTCCAGTAGATGAAGGGAACCAACAACAAAGCTGGAGGGGGACTTTTTGCAAGGTCTTGAAATCATAGAATGAGGTGAAATAGCTTTAAACTGGAAGAGGGTAGGTCTAGACTAGATATTGGTAAGAAATTCTTTACCATGAAGTAAGTGAGAAGCTGGAACAGGTTACTCAGAGATGTTGTGGCTGCCCCATTCCTGGAAGAGCAAAGTTGGATGGGACTTAGAAAAACCTGCTCTAGCCAAAAGTGTCTCTTCCCATGGCAGAGAGGTTGGAACTAGATGATCTTTAAGGTCTTTTCCAAACTAAAACACTCTGTGATTCTATTATAAGCTCTATCCCGACTTGCATGCCTGTTATTTTCATTCTAGACTTAAGGGTAGCATAACTGCACAATAAATACTACTGTAAATTTTCTCTAACATGATGTAGTCACAATATTATATATTGCTCAGTAAATAAATGGTTGTTTGACAGTAAGTTTAATCATCTGCTCTGATGTCTTTGATTAAAATTGTCTAGCAGTAATTCATGTGGAAAAAAATTCAAATTATTTTGTCCATCCTGGTGTAACTGATTCGTATACTAGTAGAAAACACAGAAGTATGTCTGAATTTATTTACCTTAAGCAGAGTATATAGTCAAAGAATAGTGACTCATACAATTTTCCCCATCTCTGTTCCCCTCCTCCAATGCAGTTTCTTTACTGACTTTAATGAAATGCACCTGCTTTCCTTCTTTCAATAACCTTTCTGCCATCCTTCCTTTCAATTGCCCTTTCTTTGAATAACCTCATTACTTTCTTTTTTTCAAATTTTAGAACATGTTCAGATTTTATCATCTCCCTCTAAACTTTTTACAAACAATAATGGATTTTTATATCTGTATTTTTCTCCAAATCAACTATTTTAAAAATTGTATATGTAAAAAATAAGGAATTTGAGCTCTAAGGCCACATAACAAACAAACAAATAAAACAAAAAGAAAGTGATTAACACCTCCAGGATTTGTACTACCTAAATTTTATCCTTTCATTAAAAGACAATCAATTATATTACAGTTCTGTAGTTCCCACTGTCTTAAAATTTAATTTTTTATCTAAACCTTTACAATATCTACCATACAGTTTTCCAACTCCCACTGAAGTTGAATTACTACTGCACAAATCCTGCTGGGCTTATAATGTTAAACTTGAAGAGTTTAATTTTATTTGTTAAATACACAAATAACATTTCGTTTCTGTAGGAATGGCACAAACCTCCTACAAGGGGTAGGAAGAGAACATTAATAGGAATCTTGGAGCATACTTTACCATACCTAATTGCCTCAGGTATCTCAGTCTGTGATGTGAATGAGAAATTATGAAAACCTGTCTATTTATTCCATTACACAATTTCACAGTAGCCACCAATTTACATCCATTGATTACTCAGAGTCAAAATTTTTAAAGCAGTGTTTTTGTCACAATTTTAATTTTGTTAATTTTAATTTTTTAATTTTGTTTTTACTTACTCTGTCAATCTACACTGAATTCAGTATGTTGTTTGAATATTGACAGGTTTATCAGAATTATCTATAGCTTGTGGGCATCTGTATTCTTTAATCAGCAGATCAGATCTCTAGTGACCAAAGACTATTTTGGCAGCTAAAAGAAAGAAATTCTCTGGTGTACTATAGTTAGTTTTAAATATGTGAAACACTGCTAGCCTTTGGCATGTTCTAAACAGGTCACAAAAGTACAAATGTTTCCTTGCCAGCTTTCCAATTAGACTACAACCTGAACACACAGCAGTAGGAACCAGATTTGCTAAATAAAGCCAACATATCATTATGTAGGTTGCTTGTGACAGACAATGTGCACCTGCTCATACTAATCAGGGCTCTCTTTTCTCCCCACAATTGTGCAATAAACCTGTCCCTACTCATCATTCACAATGTGTCCCTGAATGAAAAAGAAAAAAAAGAGATAAATCTTTAGCTGATTACGTCTTACTTTCAGCAAAAAATCAAAATTTTTTTTAACCTATAAAATAAAATAAAAAGCTTTTGAAAAAGATAAGACATTGTCTTTAAATTTAACTCTGAAATTCTTTTTCTAAATTGCAATTTCAAATTAATTTTCTTGCACCAGCAGAACAATTACATTATATCACTATTAACATGGTATGTTGGTATTTTGGCACATTCAGTTTTTACACTTGCATATCCATTGTTAAATAGGATGTAAGCAGTTTAATAACTTTTGGATACTCAATTTACACTAAGTATTTAGTTCAAGTATGAGAACCTTACAAGCTAAAGACTGATGGCATAATGTGTTTTGAATGGAAACTGTGGAGATATTTAACAATCGAAGTTTCTCACCTTCCTAAAAGAAGACCAAAGTAAATAGAATTAATTTTCAGATTTCTGATTTCACTGAAGATCTTTCTTCTTCATAGCAGATCTTTCTCTCCCTTCTTCGCCACAATTAGTGTCTTCTACTAACTTATCTGAATCTAAGGGGTTTTCCCTATTCCCACACATCTGCATCTTCGTACTTCATTTGGTAGCTTCATTTTTGGTACCTTTCTAGATTACAGCTAAGCCCAGTATTTTGTAATTTTCTCATCTGGACTTGGATCACAGAATTAGTAAGGTTGGAAGGGATCACTGGAGGTCATCTAATCCAACCTCACTACTCAAGCAGGATCCCCTACATCATTTTACTCAGCATTGTGTCCAGATTGTTTTTAAATAGCTCCAGAGAAGGAAACTCCACAACCTACTTAGGTGGCCTGTTTCAATAGTTTGCCATCTCTATATCATGATGAATTTCAAATCCTACATGTCTTAGTACACCCAGTGATTTTTTAAATTTAATATGGCATCTGGAAAACATTGGAATTGTTCATAATTAGCATAAATACATATATATTTTACTTTAAGTTTTTTCTCAGTTTTATTCTTCATTTTTACATTTGTTCAGATAATTACTTCAGCTGAGGTATATTACAGGTAGTTTATAACATGTTCTGTGACCTTTGATTAAGCAAAAGGCTTCTGAGGTTTGGTGTTATCTCTGATGGTCCTTAGTTATGCCAAAATTAATATCAAATAGTTATGGCTTGGTTTATTAGAGAAATATTAACAGTCAGACTGGGTCCTAGCAGTTTATTTCAAAACATGCTGTGATTAATTGAGGACATTGTCTAACTTAAGGAGAGAGACATGCCCTTTTAACCTGTTTATATCATTTTCTTTTTGCAGTCAGTGATGATTGATCAGCAGGACATGACGGCAAAGGCAGCTATTTGTCTTAGCTGCCTACAGTGTTGTTCTTTCTTTAGCACAGTGATGGCAAGTTCTAACATAGGCCTTTTCCTTTTATTCTCTGATTCTCCAAAAACACATTAATTTCATATCAAGGCTTTAAATTGGGTAATATTCCTTTTAAATCAATTGTCAATAAACATAATTACTCGAAAAGTATTAGCAATATTTTCAATACTACATACAGTATGCATGGTAATACGCAGTTTTCTATATATTAGTTTTCATTTAGATTTTTCAATTACAACTTGAAGAACCTTTAATTGAGTCACAAGTTAAACTGGCATAGTTCACAGTAAAATGGTATGTTTGGCTAGGTAGAGTTCCTCTGTGTGCAAATACTTAAGGCACAAACTGGGTATAGTAGGACTGGATTCACTATATCATCTCTCTGTTAAATTCCTATTATCCCAGTAAGATGTCTAGGACACCATATTGTACAGTATTTGGAAGGCATGTCATTATTTTCTTCTCTTGAGGCTGTTTTAATTTAAATATTTATTTTAAATATTCATTGATCCAGTAAAAGAGAATCTAAATTATGCTAATATCACACACATTTTTTTTTCCTGAGACTTGTTTTTTGAGTATTTTCCCTACCTTAAAAGCTTGAATGGGAGGTTTTAGATAGCTGTTCTACATCTGTGTTCTGACAGGTACTAATCAGAGGTAACTTTCTGTTATGTGTAAAGAATATTTAAATGGGATACCAGACCTTCAGATAAGGCCATAGAGAGGTGAGCTATATCAGCAGACACCATCCAGACTGTCCAGTGCATATGGAAATACTGGGTTTATTATGAATTCATGACAGTCATTCTGCCATTAGTAGGTTTGATGCTTCCCAAAAGTGCCAGATGTCCAACACATTCCCAAAGGACTGCACACATGCACAACCCAGTTGCAAAATGTATGTTTCCCTAGTTCAGTATTTCCTCAAATATTTCCTTCAATGTACTTGCTTTAAAATCTGTTTCATCTTTTAAACAGAGAAAATATTTGGCAGTATCTGCTGCAATGCAAGTTTAAGTACTTCATACAACATAAATCAGTGTCAGTAGGAAAATCTGTGAAAACCACCCATCTAGAAATCAAGAGGACTCATGACAAGTTTACTATTCATGCAAGCATAGTAAAGAACTGTATCTGGGACTTCTGCAGCCTAGGATATTTCTCCACATATTTAACTTATATAAAAGGCTTGTTAACTGTGCCCTTCTTTTTAACCATAAAAAGATATTACAAATTAAATTATGTGGTGCATTGACGCAGAATCTGTAAATAACTTGTGATTTACTAAACACACTTTTTTTTCCTAGTACATATTCCAAAAATAGTTTATAGATCTATAGATCAGTGAGGTTTTGGCAGGAAAACTCATTGGAAGTTTGAAAGATATATACCAAATTTCTTGTAACTAATAAAAAAGTCCTCCACAACCATAAGGAAATCCTGTGGTTGTTCTGTTATAAAATACTGCACTCTGGAGCTGCCTTCTCTATATACTGCTGCTTCATAGGTAGCCTGTAGATAGAAAGTACAGAACCAGCAAAAAAAGCAATACCTTACTGCACTTACACATGCAATACTTCATGTGTCCTAAAAAGTGTGCTCCATTAGTATCTGAGACTGTCCTTGGGCTCTAATGCAGGTGGCAAGCAAGGCCAGCCTTCTGTGTAATTCTGAGCTTGTCATCCTCTGTAGACATTAGGATGCTGGGCACAGTGTTATTCTGCAAGATCATGATTAATATATGCTTTAACTCACAAGTGTTTGCTTGTGAGGAATAAATATTTTTAAGATTTCAAAATATTACTGAACCTCAGTTTTGAAAGCCCTACTTAACTTTCTACATCTTTAAAGATCTCTGCCTCTTTACAGAATCTTATGTTTCTATGTAATTCTTTCCCTCATGTAATAAAATTCTGAAAATCATGGCTTTTTCCCACATCACAGATCAGAACACAAACACAGTAGAGCAGAACTATACTAATATTTGAAGAAAACACAAAGCTAAAGAGAGGTGTAGTAAATGAAACTAAATAATAAGTTATAATAATGTGTTTCATTTCCTCAAAAAAACCTCTCCAATATTTCAAATTACAGCAATTTTCTATGCAGCTGTTCTCACTACAGTTTATATAACTGATAGCTAATTGTATTAATGGACCTTGGCTGAATATAATTACCACAGCTAAGTAACATTCTGATTAAATAAATCATAAGAACATTTCTATTTTACAACACTCTAACATTAAAAAAATTACATTTTCAATTAATACATTTTGTTGCTTCTATTTACAAATGCCGAATTATGTCACAAGTTAATTTTAGCTCCTCAGTTAGTATGATACAGAATATTGATTATGCAGAACATTCAGATAACTCAGCACCTACTTATAAAATACAATTTATTACCAATTTATTTGTGAAGGTTGTACATCCTTCCTTAAGACCTTAAATACTCATGCAACATAAACCAGAAAAATGAGAAAGGAAACACTGGATTTTACATAGCTTTAGGACAAAAAGATCCTCAGGTACTTTAAAGTTGAAAGCAGAAATTCTCACAACCAAATTGTGCCACATCATTTTGACAGTTCAAACATAACAGACACATTAAGTTTTTTCAGGCCTTTGAACCAAAATGAAGAGGAATACAGTGGTCTGTAGGCATCCATTTGCTAATCACACACATGAAGGACAAAAAATAAGGATGGACCTCAATACTGAGATTGTACTTCTGACCTTAAACTGAGCTTTGGGCTACAGATGGAGTGTTGTCCCTTGAGAATCCCAGGACTCCTGCTCCTCAACCATAGGCTTCACTTGTGGTGCCTGAGGTTTTCTCCCCCTGCCTCCAGCTGTGGTGGGAGACAGCTTTGTGTCTCCCAGCTGCCAGCACTGAGCAGCTGACTTGAATGCTCTTGACCATCAAAAATGGGATGGGGGTTTGTTTTTGGGCAACTGAGTCAAGTTTTGTCAGTTAGCTGAAGTTTGTCCATATAAGTTTAGTAAATTTTCCAGGAACCACTTCATGGGAGTTTGGGCTTTTTTTACTTGATTTAATTATGTTCTGAACTATAAACTCATCTCAGCAATCTGGGCCTCTACTGAAGGACACAGAAGTTTTTGTCCCAGTTAGTAGTTCATTATGCCCTCAGAGCTGCTTGGAAGAGGGACGTCAGTTGGGCATCTGGGATGCTGTTTTCAGGTCAGTCAAACATGTCCAAATTTTATGTGTTATCAAAATCAGTAGATCTCTATTGCTGACAATGAAGTTCTGAAAATATTATTTTTTTATTACAGACAATGAAAAGTCTGAATTGTATGGCTTTAAATGAAAACTTTGCCTCCTCTGTATTCCTCAGCAAGGAGGTAACAAATAAAAAAGAGTTTTCACTTTTTGTCAGAAAACCAGTATTTCTTACATGGAGCAATCCTGAGCACAGCTGAAGTCCAGCACATTTGTCTTTCTATTTATTTTTTTTCCTTGCTCTCCAGCTCCAGGGAAATACTGTCAAGTTCACAAGAGTTAAATGGCCACCAAACTATAATGTGGCTTATCAATCTCAGTGACAGCACTGCAAGGGATCAAGAATGTTTCATGCTTAGTGCCACATCTTCAAACTCAATGTGCATGTCTGAAGAGACAGATTTAAAGTCAAGTCAGGAGAGAATTGAAATTCCTTAATGGATGTACATGAAGCATATACACATAATAGGGGTTTTCTTCCATTACATTTAATTAGAATCATGTAACTCCAAATAAATCTTTTAGAACCAGAGATTTTAAATTACTTTTTTACACTCTCACAGATACTTTAAGGTAAGTTCACATTCTTTTTGCTTGTCTTTTGAATTAATTGCTATGCAACATTCAAAACCAAGGTTATGCTATAAAAAAAGAGCAAAATAACCAGAAATATCTTTTAAAGGCACATATCTCTCAAAACTCAATATAAAATTTAAAATATTTTATTTAATTTCTTTTTCATTACAATTTTTTATTATTTTTTGTCTATTTTCATAAATATGCTGTATGTATGTCTATACATATATATATATAAATAAAATATATCTCTACATATATATATATGCAAGTATTCTGCTTTCATGGAGTCACAGAATTCATCAGGTTGGAAAAGACCACAGTGGCTTGTCTGTTCCAACCTCCCTGCTCAAGCAGAGTCATCCTAGAGCACATGGCAGAGGATTGCATCCAGAGAGTTCTTGAATATTTCCAGTGAGGGAGATTCTAAAGCCTCTCTGGGCAATCTGTTCCAATGCATGGTCACTGCACAGCACAGAAGTTCTTCCTCATGTTCAGGTGCTGAACTCAGCTCCTGTCCATTGTCTCTTGTCCTATTGCTTGGTATGACCAAGAAGAGCCTGGATCCACTCTCTGACACTCTCCCTTCAGATACTTATAGACATTGGTGAGGTCCCATCTCTGGAGTCTCAAGACTGAACAGGCCCAGCTCCCTCAGCCTAAATTCATAAGAGAGATTCTCCAGACCCTTGGCCAACTTAGTAGCTCTCTGCTGGACCTGGTCCAGGAGCTCCATGTCTCTCTTGTACTGAGCAGCTCAGAACTGGACATAAGGCTCCAGATGTGTCACACCACGGCTGAGTAGAGGGGCAGGAACACCTGCCTCAACCTGTTTTGACCTTCTTGGCCACACAGACACACTGCTGTCTCATGGACAGTTTGTTTTCCATCAGGACCCCCAGGTCCTGCTCCACGGAGCTGCTTCCCAGCAGGTCAGGCCCAGGCTGTACTGGTCCATGTTCCAACTGGGGCTGTCCCTCCCCAGGTGCAGGACTCTGTGGCAAAGGCAAGTGTCTTTGGTGATTTCAAACAGTTTTTCTCAGCATTCTCTCCAGCCTATCAAAGGCTGCACAGCCCCCTGGGGTGTCAGCCACTCCTCACAACTTTGTGTCATCAATGAACTTGCTGAGTAGGCATCTGATGCTTCATCCAAGACATTGATTAGCCAATTTCATTGTAAACTAGAAATTCACTTGCTCCCTTGAAGTGAAAAGCAGGTTAGCTTTAGCTGATGGAAATCTTCAGTGTAAGCTCCCCATCCTGTAATTCAGGAAAGATTAAAAATATTTATAACACCAGATGAATGAGTGTAGTGTTAAGATACATATTTAAAATTAATGATTTATTAATTTTAGGGGACTAAAACTGGTTTTTTTTTTTTTTTTTTACATGAAGATTTTTATATAGGTTGCTCTTTTCAAGCGTATGCTACTTTGAAACCCAGGTTTGATTGCTTTTATAGCAATATAGTACATTTTATTTTTAGCCTCACATCATCTCAATGTATAAAAATGAAAGAAATTGTTTGTTCTTGCACAAGCAGTCTTTTGTTTTTTGGCTAAGTCTTACAAAAAATATTTTGATTTCACCCAGTTCACGATAAACCAATTCATAAGAAAACAATTAATTCCATAGATTATATGATATGGAATGATAAATCTTAGAATGATAGAATCATAAAATATCCTGAGTTGAAAGAGACCCATAAAGATAATCAAGTCCAAATTTCTGCTTCTCACAAGACTATCTAAAGCTAAACCACATGACTAAGACCATAATCAAGATGCTTCTCAAACACTGAATTTCTTGTTTGTCATCCAATCTTCTAAACATTTTAAGTTAGGTCAAATATCCTGGATTATCTGCTCCTGCTTTCATTTTGTTCTGCTTAAAGCTTCCCCAAGATTTAAAGATAAAGCTTTAGTATGTATTTTCTATATGAACTGTATGCAAAGTATCAAGTCATTAGGCAATTAAATGTAAATTAAACTGCTAAATAGGACTATTGTATGAAATTTTCTTTGTACAAGTAAGTAGCTGCAGTAATCATGGTCTCCAGGAGAATATATGTGCTGCTGTAAGCATGTAAATTCACTCATCCATCTGACCAATGTGGGCAGAGGGGTGCTGTTTGGGTGAAGGTGTCAAAGGATGTAGTTCTGCCTTTGGACTTAATCTGCTGTATTTAAATGTAGGAAGGCGGATTTCTCCTCTGCCTTCCTTTTACCACATTTTTTTTTGCAAACTCTTGATACTGCTCTTTTCACAAGTGCTTTTACAATGAGTTGAATGCAGGGAAGCAAACAAGAAAGCCCAGGAGGTGGGGAAATGAGCCAGCCAGCATCTGTCAGGGATCCACATTTCGTTTACATAAGGTGTAATGAGAAACCACATAAATGAATGAAACAGAAAGAAAATCCAACACAGCCATCACAGGAAAAACAAAGAAATATAACTTATACAGAGAGAATATATCCAAAGAACATGAATAACAGGAAAAGTCTGAAGAAATGGCTCATGGAAGTGACAGCTTATTGAAAACACTTTTATTATATGCAGGCAAATTACTTTATGGTTCATTTCTCCAAAGCATAGATAAACAGGATTTTACATTTTTCTTTACAACTAGTCAGCTGCATCAACAAAAAATATAACTGATAACTGCTTTCTTCACTTAGTTGAAACAAATATGTACACAAAATTCCTGAGGACCTAAAAACTTAGCTGCTTTCTTTTACATATGCTAAAGTTATTGATAGTAGGATGAATGAATTTAGAACATATATATTAGATTTTTCACATATTTTGACTCAACATCTCACGTTAATTTTTTTAAAAGACCAATCTTATATATTCTTTTCTTTTTTCCTTTTTAATTGTTTTTTGTTTGTTTGCATTTTGTTTTGTGTTTTTTTGGTTTTGTTTGGTTCTTGGTCAAGTTTAGATAGAATCACAAAATAACAGAATCATAGAATTTTAAGGGGTTGAAATGCACTTTAAATATCATCTAGTCCCAAACTTGCCTGCCATTGGAAGGAACTCCTCCCCCTAGACCAGGTTGCTCAAAGTCTTATTCAAGCTGGTTCTGAACATTTACAGGGCTGGGGCATTCACACCCTTCCTTGGCAACCTGTTACAATGTCTAGCCCTCTTCCTATTATCTAACCTAAATTTCCTCTCTTTCGCTTTTTACCCATTTCTCCTTGTACTATCACTACAATTCCTAACAAAGAGTCCCTCTCAGGCTCCCCTGTAGGCCCCCTTCAGATTCTGGAAAGCTGCTATGGGGTTTTCACACAACCTTTTCTTCTCCAGCTAAATCCCCCAACATTCTCAGCCTGTCTTCCTAGGGTAGGTAGTCCACTCCTCTGATCATCTTCACGGCCCTCTTCTGGACTTACTCCAACAGTTATCTGTCATTTTTATGTTGGGGAAACCAGAACTGTATGCAGTAATCACAGAATGTTCACAGAATGTGGGAAGCCACCCACACGGATCACTGAATCAAACTCCTGGCCCTGCACACAACCATCCCCAAGAACTACACTATGTGCCCAGGAGCATTGTCCAAATAATTCTTGAATTCTGTCAGGTTTGGTGCTGAGACTGTTTCCCTGGAAAGGCTGTTCCAGTGCCCAACCACCCTCTGGGTGAAGAATTTTTACCTGATATCCAATATAAACCTCCCCTGAAACAACTTTAGACCATTCCTTCAGATCCTGCCACTGGTTGCCACAGAGAAGATATCAGTGTCTGCACCTCCTTGTCCCCTCATGAGAAAATTGTAACTGTGATGAGGTTTTTCTTCAGTCTCCTCTTCTCCAGGCTGAACAGATTAAGTGATCTCAGACACTCTTCCTACATCTTTCCCTCAAGGCTCTTCACCACCTTTGTTTCCCTCCTTTAGATGTCTTCTAAAAGATTCATTTTTTTCTCATACTATGGCACCCAAAGCTGCCAGCAGCACTCGAGGTGAGGCTGCCCCAGTGCAGAGCAGAGCAGGACAATCCCCTCCCCTGCCTGGTTGGTGATGCTGTGCCTGATGGACCCCAGGACAGGGTTGGCCCTCCTGGCAGCCAGGGCACCGCTGCCTCATGGTCAACTTGCCACCGACCAGGACGCTCAAGTCCTTTTCCATGTCTGTTTTTCAGCCTCTCATTCCCCGCTCTATCCATGCATCCAGGGTTGCCCCATCGCAGGTTCAGTCCATCCCAGCACTTTCCCTTGTTGAATTTCATGTGGTTTTTGCCCAGTCCTCTAACTTGTCTCTCTACTGGGCCTCTGCCTTTGAGAGAACCAACAGCTCCTCCCAGTGTTCTATCATCTGTGTACTTGCTCAGTGTCCCTTCCAGTCCCAAATCATGTATGAAGATGTTGAAGAGCACAGGGCCCAAGATGAAGCCCTACAGAACCTCACTAGGTACAGGTCACCAGTCTGATGTCACCACATTCACTGTAACCCTGTGTGCCTGACATTTGAGCCAGCTGCTCATTTACCACATTTATCCAGCTCTGTGCTGGATACTTTGCCCAGAAGGAGACTGTAAGAGACAGTATTGATAGCTTTTCTGAAATCCAAAAAAAGATGACATCAACTGGCTTCCCTTGATCAAGTATCTGTTTCAGATACTTAATTTATTAGACATTTCAGTTTGAATTTGAGTTTATTCATAATGTTATTTATCATTTAATAGCTAAAGTAGTTAGATTGATCCTAAAAAATATTTGTTCCAGATTGCAATTGAATTTAAAGTTCAGAATGATTTTGTGAAAATGAAGAGCACATCCTCAAGGCTGTTCAAATTTAAACAATGAAGTGTACATTGTCATGAAATTACCATGTGTTTGTATATGTGTTTGCTGTCAAGGTTAAAGTTTCAGCTGTTTCTCTTAGTAATTGTATTATTCTATTTTGTTGACTGAAGAATGTGATAGATGAGAAAACCTGAATGTCATTCAATGTTGAATCCAGAGAAACCACAGAAATTTAAAAAATACCTGTCCTAAACCTATCCTTTTTGACAAGTACCAAAGTCAAGGTTGACTAGTATTGAACACAATATAATAAATATTTGTTTGGTCAAGCTTTCAACTGTTCTCTAACTACATTAAAGTCTATAGTGAAGGCATAGTCCAAAGTAAGTGGAAACTTTCCAATTTCTTAAATAAATATAAATAGTTCTGTTTTTTAAGATCTTGATACAATTCCTCAAATGCAAAATCTTTATTAAATTAAGGGATTGAATATCTAAATATGGGAATGCTAGGTATTGATCCCAATTCAGCATCACTAAAAGCCTACAAATACCACTAATATAAATTATTTACTTCACAAATGAATAAAGCTTTACAGCAGTCAAAATAAATATTCAATTCTAATTACATAACAAATATATCAAAACAAGTTGTTAGACCAACATATGTTAACACGATTTTGCTGCTTTTAAAGAAAGCATATATGTACTTGTTTTTCAAAAATCAGAATATTATTTGAAAACATGTTTTCTTTCAAGAGCACAGAAAAGATATGTGCTACATTAAACAGTATTGAAAGAACAGCAGTAACTCTAAAACACCTAAAACTTTAGATTCACATTAGAAACCATAATACTGGAATAATTCCATAGAAGTTCACTTCTGTAAATTAAAACTCAAGACCACATTTTCATCTCAAGATCTTTATTTTACGTAATGATGAAAATCCCCATAACTCATAAAAGTAGAACTCAGGCAGCTATCAACCAACCCAAAGCAAACCTAGGTCAGGTAAAATTTATGATTGGAAGTCTGATAAATTGTAGCTAAGCTATTGACAATGTGCAGGCAATAATTGGCTAACTTTCACAGACAGATTAATATACATGACAAAAAATTAGAAATGACACATCAGCTTATAGGACTGTCAACTAACTATTAACCATGAAAGGAGATGAAAAAAACTCAGGATTTTAAGAATTTTTAAAACATGTCTGTTTTGCTTGTAAATTCTAACTGCTTTTTTTTTTTTTTTTTTTTGAGAATTAGAAAATCTAAGTCTGAATTAAGCCAGAAACAGGAGAAGTATTCTTCTATATAGTATTAAAAAGTGCATTATTATTTTTATCTGCTTTCTGTGCTATTCAATGAACCACAAGGGAAATGGAAATTTAGACAATTGTTCTAAAACCCTGGAAATAAAGAATCTTTTGTTTCATCTAGTTTTGTTTCTTTGTTCCATGTCCTTCCAAATCAGTAATATTGAAAGATTAAGCTTTTTGTATTACACAATTTTTCTTTCTTAGCTCAGTAAGCTTTATTTCAATGAACAATGTTGATGCAAATGAAACACATTCACCCCAATCACTATGTCTTTCAGTAGCCTTCCACTAACATCATTTACAAGAAAAAACAAAACAGGCTCATGTGGAAGCACCTTGCAAATCCAATCCAAATGGGTTTTTTTAATATTTAAGAATATAAATTACATATTTTTTTCCTAAATGAAAAAAGCAGTCTTTTAAATGTTGGAGTGAGACTGACAAAAATCCCATTTCATATAGAAGGCCTGAACTCCAGCCTTGTTCTTCAAGATATTATTTTCTCACTCGTTGCTCAGCCTACAAATACTCCTTTTCAAAGCATGTTGGTGAGGAGGGATCATCATTGAAGACAATGGAAAAAAGAAAATAATGTCTTTAAATCATGAAATTATATGTGTGACTTTCTGTATTTCTTTTGTTGTATTCAGGCAAAAAAGAACCCTTGAACTTAAATTTCCTTTTCAAGACAGTGCTTGAATTATTTTCTTCTAAGTATTTTCTAGTAAATTTTTCCCAATAGTTTAAGATGTTCCAACACATTTCAATAGCTGACTGCGATTAGATAGGTGACAGGAAACTTCATTCGAATATTTTATTCATTGTATTATGTAGAAAATTATCAGCATTAAAATTGTCTGCTCACCCTCAAAACAGGATCTCTTGTTTAGGTCCCTATTTTCTCACTTAATAGTGTTATCTCTCTGGCTAATGCTGCACTGTAACTCTCCATCTCTCTTTCTTGAATCCATATACTGTTGACAAGAAAAATTACATTCTCTGCATGCTTGATTGATTTTTTTTATGTTTTATTTTAAAACTTTGCAAACTATGCTGATGTTGTACTAAACAGAAAGCATAGATGGGTTTTGTCAATGGCTCACTGCTCTATGGTGATATTAGCCTCCCACAGAAAGCAGACATCACAAAATGTTTACCTAGAACTCCTTAATTATGCCTCTTTCAGAACATGGTGGAAAGTATTTGTGTTGAACAAGGGGAAAGTATCCCATACCAAATGCAACCTCACTTCTTAGATTCCTGTTATCTTCCAATCTTAAAAATATTAAAACCCAGTTTGCTTTAAAATCATGAATCAGTCTTGGTTTAAAATTGGGAATCAGTAAAAGTATTGGTGGCTCAAAAGCTGTAATTTACTTCCAAAAACTTAGACTTTGAATAAGTTTTCAATCATGAAACTAGATTCATGTGTATGTGGTCAGCATTATTAGTTCAAGAAAATGGATGGATATATCACAAATATGGCTTTTACAATCACTCTGTGTCATGCCATAGTTGAAAAAGAAGTACAAAACATGGCTTGTCTTTTTATAGACATTTATAGACAAACAACAGCAAGTTCTACAACCTTTTGGTATTTTTCAAATTTGTTCATATTCTTTCTACTTCAAGCACATAAAGACCTCATTTTTCATTCTTTCATAGCTAAAGATTAAATATCAATCTTTATAACTTTTTGTTTTTGAAAGACCTTATTTTGATGTTGAAATCTGGGTAAATGCAGAAATTGTTCCTTTCCACCAAAAGATAAGGTAACATATATTTAGAAATGTCCAAACAAGCTGAATTAATTTAGGTTTCCAGATTGCTTCAAATCTACCTGCTTTTCTTATGCACTAATAGCTTGACCTTTGCCTGTTAGTTTTCTAATACATATATTTCTATATGAAGTGCCTTTTAACATAATGCATATTTGACATTAGTCATATATGGCTAATGAAGGAACTTCACTGTTTTTCTTCACAAAGACCTGGATTAATTTTCTTTGTGCATCTGTATTTCTGCTATCCTAAGGGTCTCATCTGCAAAGTTCTTTGAGGCATGCCTTGATGTTCATTGCATATTTCTTCATTGTCTGGTGCTGGTCCAAAGCCTTCCACTGTATAAATAAAAATTAATGATAAAACCTACTCAAAAAAAGTAGCACACTCTCAGAGAAACTAAGATTAAAAGCCAAACGCAATGCATCCCTGGTGAGCCCAACTCCATCCAAAGTCCTCATTTAACATGAAATTATTCTAAATCTGCACCACTGTCTCAGAGTTTGAGATAATAAAGTAAGGAAAAGGCATGTAAAATTCAGCTCCTGGGTCAATTTAAAAAATATTCTGTCACACAGGTGCGTTCGTGCTCCAAACTGTCTGGTCCTGGTCTCTGCTAGGAAGAGTTAAGACACCTCTCTAGGGTTAAGCTAATCAACACATAATCAGACCTGTGACACATAAACAAGAGCTGTGCTTTTCATGGATATAAATTGTCATTTGACAGGAAATTTATTCTGGGTGAAATGCTTTGCATTTTACAACTGCAGATATGCCAAATCTTTTAAGTGCAAAGCTCTAAGGCAGAAAATGACCTTATGAGGCTTTCTATTCAGAGCTGTATGACATCCTGAACGAGTTCAGGAACATGCAGATGGCAGCTTCAAAAAGACAGCTGATTGTAAAGCTCTTCAAGATTACCATGAAGAACAAATATACAGTCCATTTATTTCAAAAAGTTTAAGAGCGCTTTCAATTTATTGGAATGCCTATTGTGCCTCAAATAGCAGTGCTATTCCAAGTAAAATATCCTGTCAGGATGCAGAGTAAAATGCTGAAGTAATATGTACTGACATTCTATCTTCAATGTGTAAAGAAAATATGTGAGAATTGTAGTAGTGAACATCATTATTTTACAGCTACCACTGTCTTGCTGTGATGAAAGTAATGGCTTTCCCTAGAAATTGCTGATTCTGGTTAACTGCTGTGCCCTTGCACAAGCAAGTGAGAAAAGGTTGAAATCATCAAGGAATAGAGAGGAATATGTGCCTTGTAAATCCAAGCTACTGGTATGAGACTCAAGAGGTATTTTTATTTAATATGAATTTTAATATGAATTTATTCTTAGATTATAATTCAAACTACTTTTTCAATTCAATTCAGGATTTTGTATAAAAATTTCCTGCATTTTCTAGCATGTACTTGAAGTGGATGCGGTGTTCATTTTTGGTTCTTTTAAAATGAATATGAAAGAATTTTCATAGCAAATGGATTTAAAAAATATTATCTTGATTTTTTATTTTAGAAACCTCATGTTAAAGGTACTTTACTCCATGCATGAGCTGATCAACCTCAGGAACAAATTCTGAATGAAAACAATAACTTTTCTTATTATTAAGCTTAAAATTAAAGAAATGAAGAATGGAAGTGCTATAAGAATGTTTTTCATAATGGAGTCTACTAACAATAATTTATTCTCAGATTCTTTTTCTTAATGAGGTTTGGTTTTGTTTTGTTTTGTTCTGCTTTGTTTTGTTATGTATTGTTCTGACAATGCAATGCTATAAGGCCTTACTTGGAGATAACAGTTCATAAAAGAAACAATATTTCTTGTCTTGAATTTTTTTTTTGAAAAACAGTATCAACATGGCTGAAACCAAAGACACAAAACGAAATGAGCCTCTTTCTTTACACACCTATACAGAGATTACACAGGGAAAAATGGTAAAAATCTGTGAGATAAGTTGTAAAAAAAACCTTCAGGGAAGTCAATAATTTACTGCCATTGTGTAAAAATGCAAAAGTGAAGCAGAAATTAGAAATTAAAATGATTTATTTAGAAGATTTTGCCTCAAAACATCATTACTTTTCATTAATTTTTCTCAAATAGTAGAACAGCAGCTTTTTGAAGAGACAATCTCAGGAAACAGAAAAATATAAAAACTGATTTTTTTGTGAAATGAATATGTTACCAATTTACCATTACTAACATGCTAGCAATTGCTGATACAAAAGTTTCAAGTAATGCATATACAGTGTGTGGACATTTTAATGTCCATATGTACTCATAAAATTCTCAAACAAAAAAAAAGCTTTTTTTCTTTTTAATTGGTTACATTCTTTAGATAGTATGTGTGTACTGATAATTCTCATAAAAATTATAATGTCTTCACATATAGAAAAAATACTAAACAAAACAATAAGAAATTCAGAAAAACAGGTCAAGGGCCCATATCAGTCTGAGCAAAAATGCATGTGTCATTATATCATATCATCATATGTCATATCAATTTCTGGATACAAATAGTTTTGAAGAAGTTCTGAGTTCTTGTATTCCTACTGTACTAGAGTTTATTTTGACTTGTGAATTGACAAATCCAAAAATACATAACAGGTTTTCCTCATATAATAACTCAATTAGAAAGGGAGAAATATTGATGGGATTTTTAGGTTTCTTTCTGTATTATGAAACCCCTCATTGTAGGTTTGATCTGAACATTTTTACTTCCACAACCATTTAATGAGATAAAATTGCATGGTTTCATAATGATAAAGTACTTTCAGAGTTTTCATCATGTTTGAGGCTTTAGGAATAACTTTTATTTAATTTGTTATTTCTTATGGCATTCAGCATAAGGAATGAGCTTCTCCGAAGGAGACTCTGAAGTGTTCCCTTTCTTTTAATTTTTTTTTTTTCCATTGCTGTTTGCTGAATTTTCTCAATTTACTTGGCATTGATTCATGAATGAGCTTTTAAAAATCTTAGAACCATGGATTTAGATGCTTTTAAAACTGCAGTTTTAGCGAAGGAGGCAATGGGCCATATCTAAATAAAACACTTGGGGCCTTTTCTCTGAAATCAATCATCTAGGATCCATTTCAGTTCATGCAGAGTCAGACCTGTCAGAAGGATATTGAAATCTAACAGCTCACTGATCAGCAACAGAAAAACAAGGAAAACAGATTTAGTTTTTCAGTCCCACTCCCAGAGGGACATCCGTACCTACAAAGATTACAACTCATTGACACAGGTGGGGAATCTTCCTTGGACAGAAACATCTTTTAGGAAAAGACAGAAACACTGGAGCAGGAAGAGGACAGGTTTTTGGTATTACTTTGTGAAGATCTTGGAGATAGACAGAGCTGTGCATCTAACTCCCATGCTGCTGTATTATGGTTCTCATTCTTCTTCATTCCCTCTCCTGAGTTATTCTCTCCTGAGTGTTGGATATTCAGCTCTAAAAGAGACTACAGTGGCATAGCAATGCAGAAGTTGTAATAAGGATGGTAAGATATGATTTATACAGCAAAGATAAAATCTAGTTATACTGAGCCTGATTTGGACTTCACGCATATTAGAAAAAGCATTTGATAAGAGTGAATGTGCAAAGAGTTGGCCCTGGAGGCACTACACCTACACTATGTATGTTTTCGGATGATTACTTTAGATCAACTCTGGTTTGATCTTGTGGATTGGATGTTCACCAGTAATTCATAGTGAAAGAGTTTATTAAGAGGCAATGACATATTGTTATTGCTCCTTTCTTTAGCTTATACCACTACCAAAAGTTCATCCCAGAAAAGATGCAACCCATTAAGTGTCTTTCAAGCAGTTTCATGCTGCTCTTAGACCACCACTTAACATCTCTTACTCAAAAGAAATAATCCCTCCTTTTAGGTCCTCTGCTCAAGGCCCCTTACCAGCACAATATCAATCCATTGCATTCACTCCAGTTTCTTAACACTCCTCCAGAAATGGACACAAGTATTCCAGATGTAACCTTATTAGCACAGGATAGATGTGGAAAATCACTTTGCTGAGTTTCTCCTAAAGGAAGTTCAGTGTGTGGTTTGAAATGTGGACTCTAGTACAGCATCCAGTTTTGTTCATGAAAGGTTCCATAAATTTTATGCTTGCTCAATCAAGTATATCAAGGTCCCTCAGAACTGCAGATCATTTTTTTCATTGTGGCAATTAGTTATATTGCTTCATTGTTTCTGCAAATTTCCTATGGGTGCTCTCTGTCATTGTCCACATCACCAATGAAAATAATGGACAAGATAGATTCTAGTGTCCCCCTGATACTATTACAGTCACCAACAGGACAAACCAACAGCTCCTTGATTTACACCCTTTAGCTTAGCAAACCATCCGTTTTTTATCACCCAGGACTCTGTTCAAAACCTCCAGTCCCAACTAAGTGCACAGTGAGAGACGGTATCACAAGATCTACCAGCATCCAGGAGTGTCACAGCCACCACCCTCCTGTCATCCATGAAGACTGCAATTTCTTTACAGAAGGCAAGAAGACTGAATAAGCATCATCCTTGAAAAATTCATATTGACTGCTCCTAATTTCTGTCCTGTTTTTTTACAACTAAAGAAATAGATTGATTTGTTTACTCCAAGATCTTTCTAGGGACAAAGGTGAGGCTTACTGGTCACAATTTCCCTTCTCACTCTTTTGAAAGAAATATACATTGCATTAACTTTGCTCTGGTTGTCATGAGCCCCTCCCTGAAATTCAAGGTTTTCCACCAAGTGAACAATTTGCTGTAGTTCTCTCTGTTTTCATTAAAACTCAAACAGCTTTTTCTCTCAATAGTAACTTCCCAGGTATTCTGATTAGATGAAACTAGCTGATGGCTGCTCTTCTAAAGCCTTTTCTAGCATTTCAAAACTCATATATAAAAATCTACAGAGTCCTCTTTTTTACCAGCTGCCAACAAGAAATTGGGAGGTTGCCAAGCAGAAGGGAAGTAGAAACTGTACTTTCTGTAATGCAGTCAACAGTCCTTAATCAGGCCCAGAACCCTGAGGGCTCTAAGGTAATTCATTCCACTCAACTAAATGGAAAATTACTAAAATAACATCACATACTTTTATAATGTCTTCTCTCCAGGGTTCTCAAAGTGCTTTGTAATAATTAATTAATTAACTAAACCTTGTAACATGACTTCGGCATAAAATACTACTGTACTCTAATCTACAAATGAATCTGCTCATAATGAATATGAATGTCAGCTGAAAAAAGGTGGTGTTCCTGTAAGCTTGCCTATTCTTTCAGTTAAAGTAAATGTTTACCAAAAATTAGATTAATTGGTTTTTATGATGACAGCATTTCTTCATCACCTAGAGACTAGAGGTAAAGAAACTCCCTTATATCCAAAATGCAATATTGTGCTAAATATCCATTAATTCAAAATGTAACCACATATTGTAGCAGGATACTTTAATAAATTCAGTGGTAAAGCATACAAAACAAAGGGGGATGAGATTGTGTTGTGGTTTTATTAAAGTTTTTTCTATAGTTATGGCATAAACTGCCAATGGGAAATAAATTTCAACTTCTTTTTTTTAAATTTGAAAGCAGCAAGATTAATAAGCAGATGATTCTGGCACTCAAACAGGAATTGGAACATACAGATTCTAGGAATTATTCTTCCAGGCTGGAGAAAAATCCTGAGCCGTAGTTCTCTATATTTGCCATAAGAAAATATGTTGGCTTTCTTTCAATAACTATTTCAGTTCTGATTAATAATAGCAATAAATAGTAATAAAAATAGCATTTGATATAAAATTTCCTGTGATATATCTACAAAACTAATAGATATGAAAAATCGGGAAATGTAGGAAACAGTTACGTGCAATAAATAGTAATAAAAATAGCATTTGATATAAAATTTCCTGTGATATATCTACAAAACTAATAGATATGAAAAATCAGGAAATGTAGGAAACAGTTACGTGCCAGAACAGTTTGGGACAGTACTCAGCTGAGACCTCTATCATTAAGTTTTGAAGTTTATTACGTAGGGTGTGGGTGAAAAGAGCCCAGCTCAGAGTTAGCTCAGAGCAGGCTAGAGGACACCGGAGCAGGAGAGAGCACAAGGCAAGAGAGCATAAGAGGATAAGAGCAAGAGAGAGTAAGAGCACGAGAGTAAGAGGGTAAGAGTAAGAATGTAAGAGAGGGAGAGTATAAGAGAGCGTAAGAGCAAGAGAGTGTAAGAGCAAGAGAGAGCAAGAGAGCGTAAGAGGGAGCTCTCCTTTTACAATGACTTATATCTCTTTCTATGTTGAATATTCTACTTTCTCATTAACCAATCTAGTACTGAATACAAATTTTCTACATTTACATACATCCTATAGGAATCGCTGCATTACCATGTTTTATTACTTTCTAATCTCTAAATCTTATCAGGGGTCCCTTCCTGGCAAGCCAGGGAAGAAGGGTCCATTCTGGTTTGGTATGTCTGTTAGTAAATCACATTCTTGACAAAGAGAGAAAGACCTTTGGTCAGCCAAAGCTGTTCTATAAACATTCAGACAAACACTGCCTCCATTTCAATGTCTCTTCTAGTTTCTGCATTCTTAACATCTTTGGATAAGTAGTCAGATTTATTGGATTCTCCTGTTTCTTCCTTCCCAACAAGGAAAACCAAATGTTGGCTATGAAACTAGGCCCTTCCCCTTGATACAAATCAAGAGTTTATCTATCAAATATAAAATTTGCCTTTTAAGAAAAGTATTATATATATCTATAAAATCCACATTTAGCATTAGGTTCCAAGATTTCATAAACTGATTTCTCCAGTACATCTCTGCTCTAGTGACATGGGGTAGCGCAATGTCTAGACCTACAGAAAAATCAGATAAACGATAAATATAAATTAAGCTTTATCATGAAAAAAATTAATTGCAGAATAGTTAGTTCTACTGAATAAATGTCAATCATGAACAAAATCAGAGAAGACACCTTATTATTGAATTAATAAAGCATTAAATCTAGTATTACCATATAGATCAATTTCATTTTCATTTGTATTGTTTCATCATGCCAGCCATAACCTTAAATTGAGATAAACATACTAAGAGGTTGACATTTTACTCTGTTTCAACTTTTATGTTTTAGAGAAAAACCTTAGCTAGTTTTAATACTAGTTTACCAATATTTCTTTTAGGCATAGAGGACAGGGATCATGATTATACCAGTTGTTAATATTTTTGTTTTATTCAGTCTGTCATCTGGGCATTCAACTCATTCTACTTAACTTGAATGAAAATATTTTCAAAAATATAGTGCAGAACTCTTTATATAACTATGCTGTTTTAAATGCTTTTATGAACAACATCTGCACACAGTATTGTATTGATTCCAAACTAACAGAAATTATCCACAGAATAATACTTAACGTGGCAATTAACTAGCTAACCCATACACAGAACAGCTATATTAAAAGACTAATAAAATAAATTTGCAAGTATTTAAAGGCAAAAGAGTGTTTCTGTTGAAGTGAAAGAAAGTTAAAGCAGCTGCAAAATAGAAAAAAACAGTGAATCAGTTTCCTTGTTTAAAAGTGTAGTGTGAGGTTTAATATTTAATTTTGTAATCTGCTTTCTAGCTTTTAATGCTATTTTTTACTCATTTTGTTGTTGTTAAATCTTAGAGTGTCTTTTTGCAGAAGGACTACATTGTCAAACTATTTTTTCTGTATTCCCAAATACACACTGGATTTTAATCTCCTATTTGCAGGCTTTTACATTTCAGATTTGTGAACTATTCCAGGTTGTCTTTCAAAGACTGCTGGTTTTAGCAAGCAGAGCTTTACATGTGGCCCTTATCTTAATTATTGCTGACACTTTAATATCTGTATTTTTCTAGGCTGAATGGGCTCTCATTATTGGTATTTTTCTACAGAGTTGCACGGTTTTTTTTCAACTTAAGAAGTTTTAACGTCATATATTAAGTGTGTAGCTAGTGTTAATGTTGTCTACAAGCAAATGTCAGAAAAATGTCATTTAATGGACAAGATTAAAATAATAACATTTTTCAAAAGTTATAATTTAATTTTTATGTATGTTGTTTAAGTATCAATTTCAAAGTAAAAAGAGCAACATACATAAATATTAAGGAAAATTTTTTTTTAATTATCGTAAGGAAGATTTAAATTTTTGTAGTTACTTTTCAAGGAAAATATGTGCCACATGACTATCAACTATTAGCACAGCTTTCCCTTGTGAGAAAAACTATAGTCTGTTGAGTTTTGGTTTTTTTTCCTAGAGTAAAGTAATTGCAAATAGAAGCAAAGGTGTGGAGAACATAGGAATTAAATTAGTGAAAAATTATAGTGTGTGAAGTACAAAACACATTCTCTAGTGATAATTCCATCACCTTGAAAATCACTAAGAACCAGCTCAACCCTCAGTTAGGAGTAATAATGGGAGGTAGTAGAGAATACATGAATAAATGTTGCAATTAATGTAAAAAAAACCCAAAACAATTAAAATCTGGCAGTTAGTTTTAAGTGACTAGCAGGAGGTAAATAAGAGGAGAGGAGAGATGATCATGCAAGAGAGAGGACATAATTAAATAAGTAAAGATATTGTGGGCTGACTTTCACATCTATGATTTTAGCTAGAATAAATTGCGTCGTGCATCTCACCACCTGTCATAGGTGGGAACAATTCATATAATTCACCCCTATCATGCCTGCAAAGGGACATGTGTGGAACTTGAGAAGGGGGAAGGCAACATGACCTGGGATATTTTTTGAAAAAAGCTACCAACATTTTACCAGAAAATGCAGACGACTGCACTCAATGTTCAAAAAGTTAGTGATGTTCTTCTGCTCATAACAGTAGAGAAGTGAGACTGACTACAGTGAGACCAAAGATGTCTGCAGAACAGTATTGTATCTGAGAGTGGATGAAAACACATATCTGAAAGAAAAAAACTAAACACTAAAGCAATTATGGAGTGATACTTTTCCAAATACCCTCACATCTTGGATTTGTGCTGCAGGGACTTAATGAATCACACATCATTTCTATAGCAACTTCACAGGGACTTTTTCCTTATTCTGGAAGCTTACTGTATTACCTTAAATCTTGAAGTTTTTATTGTACATCACAGCCAGTGTGGGGAACTTCCACTTTTTTATGATGGAAGTAAATATATTGTATGGTGTGTGCTACACATCAACGGCAGCAAAGTTCCTCATGTGCAGGTTGGTAAACATCATACACTGGGCATCAAGGTATGAAGGAAACCAAAGGAACACAAACCTGTCAAAACATTTCTGAGGTCACAATTTACAGATGCAGAAATACGTTTGGAGGAATTTCAGTGTTCAAAATAAGAGGATACACCAATAAAAGACCTAGTGTCTGACAAAGTGCAGCAGAATATACAGCCTGCATCCTAGGATCATACAAACCAAACCATAAAACTGCATTTGTAGATGTGTTGCAGATGGATAACCTCATGTCAAGGAACAAAATTCTGTTCCCATATTAATATATCACAGCAAAAAAACTAAACAAAGCAAAAAACAATAACAAAAAGTATCCATTTTTAGATCCACATGAAAACTAAGATTCTAAGTTAAGCTGAGTTCCTTATCCAAAACCCAATCCCCTCTTAAAATGAACTCATATCCATTTTATTTTTAACCAGGTGAATAAGTCATCAATGGATTTTTGATTGACCTAACTTCTGCATGAATACTAACTTCATCAACAAAAATGGGGACTGGGATTAAAGGAGATACAAATATTTGGCAGGAAACTTCTAACAAGGGTTAGAGTAGAAGCTAGAAGAAACATGTATGGTAAGTCAGGAGTACTTAGTAATACAGGGGAACTGTTGACTATTGCTGACTGTGAAAATGGGGGTAGGATGGAACATTTTTTATGAGAGTAATGACTGTTTTATCAGAGCAGAAACATTCCACAAAAAATATTGCAATTTCAACAGTGTTTTCTCTGCAAATTTTTCTTTAGTCCAAGTTGGAGATTCCTGTAAAATTTCGGAAAGAAATGAGTGGACAAGGAGGAAAACATCCCCAAATTTACTATTTTCAGTGAAAGCTTCTGACATAGTACACTGAAAATTATTTGGGAAGATTTTGTTTCAAGGCATTAAGGAAATACATTTTGAAACCTCACAAGTTAGTATAACATTTTCTGGATAGGTCTAATGACAGGGACACTTCAAAAACTGCAGCATATATGGACTATGGATGAAAATAGAAAATGCATCTATATCTAATAATTCCATGTGAACCAGACTAGTTTTCTGTCAGAGTGGTAAGAGACTGAATGCATGTGGTTAACTGAAGCTAATCAAGTGAAAACAAAATCTTGCAAAAGGCTGTTCCTTAGTTACTGTAGTATTTTCTTCATGAAAATATTAGAGAATAGGAACAACATTAAGTGTGTCTAATTAAAAAAAAATATGATGCACCAAAAGATAATCCCAGGAGACCAGTACCCACAGATTAATTTATTTACTACAGCCTGTGATCCATTTTACTATTTCTGACTCTTTTTGATCAGATTCTGATTTTAGAGATTACATGTTTTATGTGCTCTTTTTTTGTTACCTATTGTTTTACTTTTAATCTTGTCTGCTTCTGAAGCCTGTTTTTGAAAACCATTTTACCTCATTTTTCATCTTCTACTGTTTCTCCTATGACTTTGCTTTTCTTTGTCTAGAAAGAGAGTTATTGTATTGTATGTATTATGTCACTACATATGTGATATTGGTTGGTTATTTTTTCCCTGCACTCAGTCTCATGACGCAGGTCACTTTTTTAGCAGGTTTCACCAGTCACACAGTCAGAAAATAGTAAGTAGATGGCATTTCATAGATACAATGTCCCAGCATGAATATTTTAAAATGTGGTTTTTGAGGAAGTTCCTTAAAGGGACAAGAGTCATAAAAAAAATAATAGCACTGAAGTAAGACACTCTTCTCATTTCACAGGTTTTTTTTAAAAGACCAGTTTTAAATGCTTGGAAGCAATTAAGTGTAAAAATGGTATGATGTTCTTTTTACCTATTATAATTCATGGTCAATAATATTCAAAGTACAAATGTCCTGAATTTATATATATATATATAGAACAGGTCTCCCAAAGACTTCTGGCAATCAACACATTTTTGACAGGAAATGCTAATGATTTCTTTTTTTGTTTTGGTGAAAAACTTTAAACAACAATATGAAATGCTTTTTCCTACCAAAGGTGAAAATAAAGGCAACAAAGACGTGTTCAGATTTTCTCTTATGCTAATATTTTGCTTCAACTCCAGATAAACACAGTTTCCATATAATGCAGCTGACATGTTTATTAGAGTCTTCTGCAAGAGCAATTTCCTTTCTGACATTCTTTCACAGATTACATTATTGAAGATGGAAGAGGAATAAAGAAAAGGGAATCAAGATCAGATCTTTAACTGATAGAAAAGGATAAAATATTTAAAAAGTTAGGAATATATACAATATTTTCACAGGTATCCTAAGCAGTAATAGCTATATGAAGATGCTATAAATTCTATTCACAGTACTAGACTCTCAATGGCAGACTTGAAAACATAAAGCTCTAGACAACTCCATTGGGATAAGACAAAGAGAAATAACATTTGGCCCAAATTAAACCAGCACGTAATGTATGACACCAATCCAAATCAGCACTAGGCTAAAGCTTCTTAATTTAAGCTTTTATGCCAGTTTTCACCAAACATAGATCCTTGTTATGAGACAGACTCTAATGAAAAGGTCAAAACACAGATATGGAGAAATGACTTCCAATACATGTTTTCAAAAGTCATGTTGTTATAAGACCAAGAATCAAAACCTCTAAATTAAAACATATGAACAATAAAACTTAGTGTTTCATATGAAAATAATTATTAACAACACTTCCTAAGGGCATTTTTAACACTAACAAAATAACAGTTACTTGCATGCTCCCTGTATTAATATTTTAGTGCAAATAAAAAGACCACTTCACTTCAAATGAACACTTTTGGAGTTCACAGAATATATGTATTGTGTTTTATATAATTTTCTAGGACAGAAAAATGATACAGGTATTTCATTTTTTCATCATTCACAGTGAGCTAGCTAAGTGCCATGAAATCCGTTATCAAACAATCCATTTTGATTCCTGCATGTGTAGGATACCCCAAACTGTATTCATGTTTAACTACATATATTAAGAATTATTGGAAATAATAATTCCAATAAGAATTATTGGAAATATAGCAGCATATTCTCTTAGTCTCTTATTACCTTAAGAGTAGTTTGCTAAGTTCCAGGCTATGATACGGTCAGCTGATAAGAGAGAAGATTGCAGTTCTTGCACATTCCATAGAGCTAGCAGCATTTCTGATTTGAAATTAAGGAGGGGAAAATGACTACAATTACCCAAATATAAAAATTCCTGTGGGACAGTATCTCTCTCCTTTACTTTCCCTCTTTGCCCCCAAGAATGGTGCAAGGAACATTTCAGGGTGTATTTACAAAAAAAGCAAAGTTAAGCAAGTAGCATGTCATCTCACAGTATTTGTTGTTAAAATTAGTACTGTATGCTACAACTCACTATTGAAAACAATGGACTCAAAGTAATCAAAGATTATTTGATATTTGCAACAAAATATTTTTCAGAGAAGTTGTTTCTTAATTAGGACTAACAAAGCCTACTTCCTACAGGTTTCTTCTACATTGCTGCTGTTATAAGTCCATTAAGACACTTCCATACAATTCCCAATTTGATTCCCTCTCTTAGTCTTTAATTGGCATCTGTTCTCTTTCTCATTCCTTGAATAATGCCAATTACTTCACCTGCTCCCTAATTACTGAGTGAGAGAGTGATAATTTTATGCCAGTTTCCAAACTATGCATGTACTAACTGGCCTGCTCTGAGGTGGAAATGGTTGGGGGAAAAAGATTCAGTATCAACTTGTAAAAACCAGAAATTTTCAAAAACTTCACAAGACCTTTATATTTCAAGATGTGTTTGCTTCTGCTAATGATCACTCCACAGATAAACAGACAGAGATTCAGCAACTCCATGAGCTTGTTTCCTGAGAAACCAAGGCATAGACAGACTTCTTGGCACCAGCCAAGATCTTGTCTCCTAACTTCAACTTTTATTCTGACTTCTAGCCTTAATTTATAGTCTAATTTTACTAAGAATTATAAATCTTTTTTTAAAGATCATAATTTTATTACACAGTTTAATTATGTTCAGATCAGAGTCAGGTCCACAATATTCCATAACAATCCATAGATTCCTCTGTGTTTTATGTGCCACCAGAGAAGTTTACCTTAAGATAAACTTAAAAAAAAAAATCTGTAGTTTCCATATATATTTTTCTACATCGTCTGTAGATATGTTGCAGATTTCCAGTCTTGAATCTGTCACAAAACAAAAAATTATGGCTTGATCTCTCCTATAAACATTACTTTTCCCTGCTACCAATTATTTCACTACAATCAGAACTCAATTCATCATAGCATACATTTGCAGAATGGGATTTCCAGACTGGGTCATAGATATTAGTGCTTATATACACAAATATGACTGCTAGATTCTAGGGTTTTTTTCCTCTCTTTTGGATAAGCAATCAGTTCTGTCTCTCCTCTAATGGGCACAGAGTTCAGCTGTCCCTCTGCAGCCAGCAGCACGGAATTGTGCTCTTCTGCTGCACAGCTCCAAGACAGCCAGGTGGCAGGTGATTAGCATGAGTCAGATAAGATTGTGAGCAAGAGATTGGCTTGTATGCTTGTGCACTCTGATTCTTCTCTCTGCATGATACTTGGTTTCATTTTTCTCTAACCCTAGTTCTAACAGAAAACATCTTGATATTATGTCCTTTAGCCCTCTTGCCTCAAGAAAAAGGTCTTATTTTTACCAGAGGCTTCTGAAGCCTGAAATCTCTTCTCTCATTTTCTCTTTGAATGCTTCCAAGAGGTCACATTATCAGAACACTCAGTCTGAGCCAGAGGAAGCAGCACATTCTCTTAGTCTCTTATTACCTTAAGAGTAGTTTGCTAAGTTCCAGGCTATGATACAGTCAGCTGATGAGAGAGAAGATTGCAGTTCTTGCACATTCCATAGAGCTAGCAGCATTTCTGATTTGAAATTAGGGAGGGGAAAATGACTACAAGAGAGGCACTTTCTAAACAGAAAAGAAAGAAAAACACAAAGTAATCAGTGCGATATTACAGAATGTGAGGGAACTACACTGCCCTGGATGAGTGGAACCCAAGAGGAATATTTTCTTCACTGTATTTTCATTGATGCCTAGTATTATGCTATCCTTCTTAAAAGTTTTTCTTTTCAGCTTTTGATCAAAAACTGAGGTTTTTTATGTTTGGTTTGGTTTTGTTGAGTTTTTGCAGACTTTTTGATAGGTTGGTTGGTTGGTTGGTTGGTTGGTTGATGATTTTTTGGGGTTTTTCTTGGTTTTTGGGGGTTTTTCCCAAAGAAAACCTAATTTTTCATTTCTAAGCAGGGACTTTCATGTTCCTTTCAGAGAGATACTTTCCAAACAGAAAATACATAAGATAATGAATTACAGGTGAAAGTGATATTATTTGCAACAAAACTACACTAAAGCTAATATTCAATAACTTCTGCATTTAAAAATCAGTGAAGGATTTCAAAAGGAATTACAAAAAAATTTAAAGCCATTCTAAATATCAGTGGGCGTCTAGAAGAAAATTAAAAGGTTTTCATTGGTCCAACTTTCAGAAATGTCTATGGGTTCTGCCCATGACTTAGAAAAACTGAAGTCTGATTTTGAGCAACAGTGAGCAAACAAGATGACAGAAAAAAAGAAAAAAAAATGTTTACTGAGGTCAATTTTTAAATAAAATAAAGTTATCCATTTTTTTATTCCAAATAAATCCATGGATCCCTTTAGACATAAACTTAAAATGTTCCTTTGAAAAAATACAACAGTCACAGTTGATTAAATTAAGAAATCTAATGCTATAAAAGACAAGAGCTCATGCATTGGGGGGTGGTATTATCATTTGTCAGCATGTTATTAAGAGGTTTTCAATTAATTAATTAATTTCAACAGAATCAGATTTCAGCAGTTCTGTTACTTTGCATACAAAGAAAATAGCAATATGTTCTCTTTTTTTGCTTTCAAGTTTTCTTTTGTAGATAATGATTTCTTTTAGATTAGTTTAGATTTAGTATATTTGTTTTTGAATTACTTATATAGATAATTTTTATAGAGGAAAATCTTTGAAATAATGCAAATATCAAAATTACCTAAAGCAGGAGTATTTTTATAACTTTTATATTTTGCAAATAAATTCAGATAAGCAAAAACGTGGATTAATGGTGATACCTTTCTCAAGATTTCCTTAAGAGTGTGAGTAATGCAGCTAATACAGTTTATTACATCTCCCTTTCAAAGAATTTCCTCAGATCTATTCCAATTTTCTCTTTCCTTCTGTTAATAATATATATTAACTAGATAATGCAGTCTCTTACCTGAAAAGTCGAAGTTTTCAAACTGCAGACTATTAATCTGCTATGAGACAAAATCCATGAAGGAGAGTCTGAATTTTATATTGCCATAAGGTTTCTTTCCCCTTTTCTACAACAAATATTTGCAGAAAGGAATTAAATTCCTGAAAGTGAAAGATGTAATAAAATCCATTTGAGAACATAAATGCAGTGTGTGAGTTTTCCTACTTGCCTAAGTAGGAAAGCTTGTGTTTTAAGTAGCTAGCTTAACATTTTTTACTTTTTTTCTTTTTTTTTTCCAGGAGGAAGGTGATGGGAAGAAGAAACCGTTTCTGCAGAAATTGCATCCCACAACTAAAATATTTCATGATCGATATATTCTATTAAAATTACCTGTTATACTATATTTTAGGGACTGAATGAAAATAATTTACTGGTAGCACTAAGAAAAGGGTTTTTTTTTTTCTTTTTTAGTGCACGAAAAAGTTGATGTCCTGTGCAGAACATGAAAAATCAAAGTGTAAAAGTACAAGCCCTGTGTATTTTCCTTGGAAATTCTCTGGATATTGCAGGAAATAGTGTTCTGTAAAACAGCAATTCAGTTTGCTTCCTCTCTGTAAACATATTCAATACTGCTTATATGCTTAAAATTGCTCAGTTCTTTTTAAGCCATAATGACCAACAGCTTTGAGAAGTGCAGATTACAGCCACTCATCTACTCAGTAATGAACATGTTTATACATGTCACAGGCTGACACCTACTCAGATGTACCACTAAGAGAAAATTAATCCTTAGCTGTATCCGCAGAAAAGAACACTAATTGCCTTTAGATATAGACAAAATAAAAGAGGCTGATCTGGGACTACATGACCAATGAAGCCCTTGGCAACTGATGTCACCCATGAAAGTTAGAAAGTGACAAATCATGAAAATGTTAACACTTTAGTGGGAACACATCCATGTGTGTCCATCACTGAGGAAGGCTGAATCCCAGGAGGCACTGCTAGGCCAAAAGCCAGGGTTGGGGCACACATACTGGACCCAAGGGAACATTCTGGACCCCAGTGCTATTCACAGCCAGGCCAGGGCAGCAGGGTGGTGCAGGTGCATTTTCAGGGCAAATTCTGGTTTAATATTTGCAAGATCCTCAATATTAAAGTGTTTCCCACTATAAATCTCAGAGTGAACTGCAATATTTGTGAGAAAAGACTGCTCTCCAATGCATAATAGGAATCAGTGAAATAGAGTCCAGTTTGACTGCTTTCAGAATAACTTCTTGGTACATCAGGGGCCTACGTTTTTGGGCTTATTAAAGTGTTAAGACTACTGGATGTGAGTCATTAAAATAACTCTGATATATCTATGAGGAATCTGCTAGTAACGAAAATTTCTTGAATTTTATGTACCTAATATTTTCAGGACAACCAGGGGACCAGACCCAGCCAGTATGGGTTTAGGAAAAGCAGGTCCTGCTTAAACAACATGATTTTCTTTTAAAACCATCCGGTTTTCCTTTTATGACCAGATTATTCTTCTAGTTGATGAGGGAAAGGCTATGGATTTAGTCCACCTGGACTTAATTAAAACCTTTGATACTGTCTCCCACAGCACCCTCCAGGAAAAACCAGCAGCCCACTGCTTGAGCAGATGCACTCTTTGCTGCAAGGGCTGGGTCCAAAGAGTGGTGGTAAGTGGTGACACATCCAGTTGGTAGCCAGTCACTAGTGGGGTCTCCAAGGCTCAGTATAGAGGCCAGTGCTGTTTAATAACTTTATCAATGATTTGGATGAGAGGATGGAGTACATCCTCACTAACTTTGCAGAAGACTCTAAGCTGGACAGGAGCATTGTTCTGCTGAAGAGTAGGAAGGCTCTGCAGAGGGATTTGGACAGGCTGGATCTGTGCAGAAGAAAACAATATGAAATTCAATAAGGCCAAGTGCCAGGCCCTGCACTTGGGTCACAGCAATCCCCTGAAGTGCTACAATCTGGGAGCAGAGTGGCAGAAAAGCTGCCAGTGGAAAAGGACCAAGAGTGCTAGTTGACAGCAGATGAACTTGAGTCAGTGTGTGTCCAGGTGGCCAATAAGGCCAAGGGCATCCTGGCCTGTTCTAGCAATAGTGTGGCCAGCAGGATTAGAGAAGTGACTGTCCCCTCATACTGGGCACTGGTGAGGTTGTGCCTTGAGTGCTGTGTTCAGGACAGGAGGACATGGTCCCTAGCTGTGCCAAGGGGGATTCAGGTTGGACATCAGGAAGAATTTCTTCATGGAAATGGTTGTTAAGCATTGAAAGAAATTTCCCTGTGAGGTGGTAGAGTCACCATCCCTGGAAGTGTTCAAAATATGACTGGACATCACACTTTGTACTATGGTCTAATTGTCATGGTGGTGTTCGGTCAAACTGGACTCTACTCTTGTAGGTCTTTTCAACCTCAGTGATTGAATGATTCTATGTTTCTGTGTTCTTGTAAGCAATGTTCCTGTGTTTAAGAGTCAGCAGAATGGCAGGGTGCATGTATGCCCATGAATATGTGCTGAACTGTTGTTAGAGGCTAGTGTTTTAGCATATATTTATCTGATGATTCTGAGAACAGTACCTTTCCAATGTAATTTTTCAATTAATCTTACCTACAAGGATAATATATACAAGTATTTTAAATGACATTAATAATTTGCAACATGAAATAATAATGATTAAATTTTGGGCTTTCTTGGCAGCACTGGATAGATTTTTTTAATATATTATTTGTGAATAATTCAGTAGTTTCTGGAAAGAAGGATGAAAAAAATTTGATTCTAAATAAAGGGAATAGTTCATACAGATTTAATTGTACTGTGTGAAATGAGGACATATGTATGAAAACCTGTTTTGGAAATACTTGACTTTTTATTTTTATCTATAAAAATATAATTTAAAATCAAAGTTATAGCTTAGATTCTCAGAAATTTGGCTTAGAAGGCTTCTTAGCTGCACAAATGCACATAGAAATGGACACACACAGAGTGATCATCTCAGCTGTGAACAAGCATCTATGTCTGCATCTCCATCTACAAAGTGCTTGTGGAGCTGTACAGAGGTGTGATCCAGGACAGTTCCTTGTCTTTACAGTGTAAGGTTGTTTGGAGACAACCTTGAACTTTCCACTAAACATCCCTTATAAATGAATTGAGGATAACTACATTCTATATTCTCTGCTGAGCAAGAGTTATTAATTTTGAACAGCTTTTGAATGCACCCATGTGTGTTTTAATGATATATTCTTGGTACCTCATTGCTCTGGGAATACAACTATGATTTTGTGATAGTACTATTTTGCAAATCTTCCATACCTCTCTGCGCTATTAAAACATTATCCAAACACAGCTTGGAGTTAGAGAGTATCTAAGTGCATTCTATATCACATGTTTATGTTATCTATTACAGGTTATAAAAAACAAGGCAATAAAATAATTTATTATCAAAATGTAAAATATTGCTTGGATATAAACTTGAATAAATGTAATTGCTTCTTTTGGGAAAGAAAAAAAAAAAAAGAAGCAGACAATTTTTTTCAAGGAACAAAACTGATTTTTAAATACTAGAGCTAGTTTCTTCTGAGTAGATCAAAAATATGTTGAATAGTCTTCTAAACTACAGATCTAGACTAAATAAATTGCTTCAAAACAGGAATTCACAAGTAAATAATTCACAGTTGAAAAATTTCTGGAAGTACTGGGAGTAAAAATTTTCCTCATAATACTGGGACAATATTTTCTTAAAAAGAGAGGTTGTGGCCAGCTTTTACAAAGGATTTTGAGGCATTTCCCCCTCCATCTCGGCAAGAAACTCTCTTTAAAGAAAAAAATCATCTGTAGAAATTCCTTGATGGCACTTTCTTCTATAAAAAGTTTCTAAACACATAATAAGATATTTGGCTTTTTCTAGGTTTATCATTGTAATTTTTGCATTTATCAGAGTTGGAGATGTTAAATGAATTTTCTGTTAAATATTTGTCCTGTTTGGTACTTAAAACACATGGGTAGAACTTTATTCACATGACTCTCTTTTGAGATTTCTTTTGTCACTTTGTAGAATGGCTTGTTAAGAGTCTATTTTTGTAAGTGTGTCATAGGCTACCTAACATTTAGTTCCACATGCTGAACCATTTTCTATGAAGCTTGTATATTTATAGGTACAATACTATATCCTGATACAGAAAGATGTCAATGAAGCCAACTGGAAACTTATTTTTCTTTGTTCACTGGCCTTCTACTCAATGATTCAGAACATCACAGGTGCAAAAGAAAAAAATATCTACTTGATCACACCACCACTAAATTTTTTTAAGTGCAAAAAATATGCAAAAACCCCCCCCCCAAAAAAATCCTATAACAGTTGAAAATGTTATAGACAATATTAATATATTGAAAGGGAAAATACAGCTTTGGAATAAGAATTCAAGAATTCGCATTCTCATATTGAAAAATATGAAATATATATATAAACATTCTGACATACACATTTTTATTATCCAGGCTCCATGTAATCTGCCCTAAAGACTTAAAGGCCAACATTTTGCCTGAAAGTAGCCTTTAGGTATAAGAGAATTTTACATTAACTGATTGAAGCTGAAATGTTTTCTGAATCAGTGCCAGCTTTGTAATAATGAACTGAAGAATTTTTGCCACAAAGAGAATAACATATTTTCATCTTCCTCAACTCCACTTCCCAGATTCCAAGATGCCTAATAAACTTTTTTTAAGATTTTATGCTAATAAAAGTTCATCTGAATGTACATTTCAATTAAATTCTATGTCTATTTGTATGAAAGGCTATTGACATTTTTGAAAAAAACCTGTAGTATCTATAAGGTGATGAAGAAGCTCCTCCTTTTAATTTTGATTATTTTGCAATTGATTACAAGAGAGAGCTAACATCAATCTTATTTTGCTCCAATGAAGAAGACAAACTATGAAAGTAACTTGCATATGACATTCCAGAAACTATTTTGTCCTACTGCGGAAAAAGTATTTCTGTGACAGTACTGTGCAGTCTTCTGGCCTTTGACAAAATAGCACTAGGAAGTGCTGAAATTTTTAAATTTTGAGTCTTTTAGCCATGGCAGGAACTTTTGTTTCTTTTGGCATTTTTTTTTAAAGGAAAAACATTCAAGCTGTATTGAGAACAGCTGGATTTGGGGTGGATTGTAGTAATTTTATTCACAGCCTTGTTTTCTTTGTCACTCCTGCACACAAAATTTTGCTTTGAGCAGATGATCATGTGAAACCAGAAGGAACTTTTTTATCCAGTCACTAGTAAGAGTGGACAGAGGCTTCCTACTTTTGTGAGTTAAGAACTAGATGAAAGACCTGGCAGCTTTTTCAAAGCTCTATTTTGATCATGCTGTACTTCTAAGAGTAAAAGTATAACAGACTCGGATGTTGTATCGGATTGAAGTAGCCAGTACTGAGAAATTTGGAAAAAGAACTATTGCAAAGATGTACTAGAAAGTAAAAGCAGTAGCTGAGGACAGGATAGCCTCCTGTAAAGGACATCATGTTATACTAGAACTGAGGTTTTACAGAGCTGATAAATGGGAAGAAATAAATCCACTAAAATCCACCAAGAGCTATGCTGGATATGTCTCAAATACAGAAAGAAGTATCAAAAAATGAGGAAAGTCTGTGAGGACAAAGTATCAAAAAAGAAAGTGTGATTTATCAAGCCATGAATCAGTGTGAACATGAAATTGAATTAAAAGACCTATCGAGGAAGGAATCATTGTACCTACAGTGTACTAAGATACCCAAATATAATAATGAAGACAAAAATTAGAAAGCTCAAATAATTGCAAAAGTAAATATACATATATATATATATATATAAAAACTATTTTAGAGATTTCTAACACTGAATTTTTTTATTTATTCAGTAATAAAATTAAATATTTTACCTTTTAACTGGAGGAATAGGTTAACTTCTACTTCCACATCTTAGGATAAATATACCATCACCAAAAATCTGATTTATATTGCATAAAATGAGCAAAGAGGAGAGACTAAAATCAACGTATTTTTTTTAAGGAAAGGTTTTCATTGAATATAATATTTTTTTGACTATAATAATTTTTATATAGCTCTTTTTTACTTCATTTCTGAGCAGTTTTAATAAAAGCAAATGAATATATTAATAATGTGAGTATATACTGGAGCAAATTTTTAAAAAGAGAGACAATAACTTTGCAGCTTGGTGACCAGGGCACTGAAATTATATCCGCTATAATACTCTTTTATACCAAATGGAGAAAATTAAACAGCAGAGACAGAGTACTCAAGAGTCCATTAGCTCGGAGGCTGCAGTTAAGATCTTGACTTTTGCAATTGTTATGATGTCTTTGTTCATACGGAAAAAGATATGCATTTGACTCTCCCATAAATGTGTTATAATACCTCTCAGAGACTATAAAAGGAGGAGGAGACTATAGAAGGAGAAGAAGGACTGTAATTACAAGGAGGTTCTCCCTCAATGACCTGACAAGGAGTTACAAAATCCTCTTGTGAAACCTCATAAAGAAAATTCCACAAGTTTGCCTATTTATCATTTTTCACCTGCTTCATGAGGTGTTATATCCAAAGTACCACACCTGAAGTGTTTCTAACAACAATGCATGCAGCATGAGGAACTGTTGGTGTCTGCTCCACGGAGGAGGGTGAAGACTTTGGCTTTAAGCCATGGGGAAGCTTCTCTCAATCAGGATGAGCTAAGACTCACCCCTGAATACCTCATTTGGTATATGAAAATTGTTTCCAGAAAGTTCTCAATTTTCCTTATTATTATTGGTTGTATTTTGCCGCAATATTTTTCATATTCCTAATCCCTTTCCCCCATTGGACTGTCCCCACAAATCCCCACCTTAACCCCGTTCTCTTGTACGTGCATAAAACTGCTGTCACCCTGGACCCCGCGCTTTTTCGGTCTGATCCCTGTACTGTGCACGGCATCTCGTTTGTTATTTTTCCCTTTTAAAAAGTTCTGTTTCCGGATGACTGAGTCAGTGTAGTCTCTCTCATAAAATTCACTGAGGGTGGGTGTCCCAACGAAGCCACCGGTTAAATTATCCGAGCTAGAACCAGACACTTCAAGGAACAAACAAGAGGAGCTTAAAGTTTTGACCTAGTCCAGGAGCTTAAAGTTTTGACCCAGTCCCAGAGATTTGGTATCACTGGCAAAAGTGAAACCTGGTGGGATGAGTCCTTTGTCTGGAATGCCTGGATGGGTGGTTACAGTTGATCACTGTGTCTCCATTTTCCCATAATCCTGAGCTTTTAGTTTATCTATCCCACCTAAAACTTACACACTTGATTTTTGAGGCGGCTGTCTTCAGCTGTTTATTCAGACTGTTGGGAAAATGCTCTACTTCACCGGATCAGGATGGATCCAGTCTCTTGCAAGAAGGATTTGACCCTTTAAGAGAGCTCAGTGGTTCTAGAACCTGAAGCCCTACTCAAACACCATCTGTGCAAACTACTGTTGAGCCATAAAGTCTGCTGAGTCCTCCTAATGCCCTACCTCCTCACTGGCTGGAGGCAAACATCATGAGTGCGCTGTTGAACACTGCCCACAGAGCCCTTTACACACATTTTGGCAAATCCCAGGTCACTCCTTTCTATATTATTGGTGCCTATGTGGAACAACAGTAGAACCACTAAGCTGGATGAGGTACTGTCCAACTCTTAGGGAAGTCATGAATGCAAGCCCCCAGCAAGAAGAAAACCTCTCCAGGGGACAAGTCTGGTCAGCAAGTGAGGGTCTCTGCCCCCTGCATAGTGCCCCTCTTGCCGCCACCACCACACACCACTGTCTTCTCGTGGTCCTGAGTGGCTCAGACTCAGCCACCAGGGATGCTGTTTGACAGTATTCCCACTTCCTCATCAGCTACTAGGGTGATGAGCTGATTCTGCAGCTGCAAGTCATCAGAAAAAATGATGGAACAATCCTGCCAAGATTCAGCTGTTAATCAAACTCACATGCAATTGTTCTGCAGAGAATAATAGGGGTCCTTTTGTAAGTGGGAGAAGGAAAAAAAGAATGAGAGAGATGTTAGCAGCTGATCTGGCTTGGGTTTGGAATATTTTTTCTAGGGCAGATTGGAACTGAAGTATACAGACAAATCTGTCCATGCATCAAATGGAGGAAACAGCTAAAACCAGCAGATAGACATTTAGATAGATAAAGATACATAGATATTTATTTCATGTTAATGATCCATTTACAGATCATGCCGCTGCTTGATACATAGTAAATTGAGAAAAGATTACTACAAGGCATGTTGCCTTGTTGATTATAGCCAGAGCAAAGCAGGGATGCTTTGTTCTCTGTGGTACTGTATTCTGTGAACTCCATGTACTCTATTCCCATGGTGCTTATACAACATAATCATGTCTGTCTTCTCTCTCTTACAGACAGAGGTCATTGAAAATTCTAAAATCCACACGTAATAACAGAAGCTTCAGCTATCTAAATACTTGAGATACACTTCAGAAAATGAAATGGAGGAAAAAAATATCTGTGAAAAGTGGAGGATTTCATTGCGTTCATCACAATAAAAAGAACCCCTTGATTTGTTATATTTTTTTCAGGTTTTTTTTAATCTATGCTGGTGGCAACCTTAAAAGCAACTTTTAAGACTGCCAAACAGGTGATAAAAGTCATAAAATAACCAGTGTATTCTGGTTTTCCATTTGCTTAGATAATGGCAATCCTAACATTGGTAAATAAATACAGAGATATGGGGAATTTTATTAAGTAGGGTATTGCAATTTGTTTATTTTTCCCTATACCTTTTCCATCTGGTGTCAAAAATAAAGTGCAAAGAATCTCATACTTCTTTCTGTAAGAGTGGGTTAACTACTGAGTTTGGTGAGAAGATTGCAATTCTGAAAGGGGTAAGAATGAGAGAAATCACACATTGCTATGTGTTTACCACTGCTCTTAGATGGAATTATTTCATATAAATATTGTAGCCTTTCTTAAGTAAAGGTTTCAAATTCACTACAGTTGTGACCTCAGCACTGCAGGCATGTGTTTTGGTTACCAGTAATTTAATATAGACTTGCAACTTAGCGATACTATTGATACTACTTAATTGATTTATTATTAATTAATTAATTATTGATTTAATACTACTGCATTAAACTGCATATTTGATATATGAATTCATGTTTCAATATGTTGTTAGTTTGCAATGGCTAGAAATTTGGGGGATTATTTTATATGCTTGAGAGTTTTGCACATCTTTATCCAGAAGTGCAACATTTCTACCTCTGTTTAACTCCTGTGTTTTAAGCTCAGCTCCTTATTTGATCTATCTCTGTATTTGTTTATTGCTTGTAATTACACAGCCTCAAGTACATTGTTAATATTATTGCATGCCACTGGAACATGATTTTTTGGACTATAATATGTTCATAGCTGTTTAGCCTAGTGGTTAGAATTTCAATTTACCAACGGGAAGAGGTCAGGATAGTCTTTTCTGAATTTTGGACCTTAAAAAGCATTTGAAAGATCTTATGTGACATCTTTTCCTCACAGGAGAATAAACAGAATTATCTAGTTAGAGCTGTGCATACTGGTTTTCTATATTTATTTTCTAAATGGAACAAGATCTTCTTATTAACTAATGCCTTAAGACATATTTATTTGCTTATACTTCTAATTCTATATGGTTTAAATTTATGTCTAGAAATAAAGGAAATAGAATTCTTCCAATTTTTCAAAATATCTTAGAAAATATACAGTTTTTTATGTAAGTTTCCTATCAAGGTAAATGCCAACTGCATGTATATTTCCTGAGTAAAACTCTTGCCTTTCTAAAGGTACTGGTGTTACATTTGTTTACTTGGGAGATGCTGGCCAGCTGAACTCAACCATTTGAAGTACCCAAAGACTCCATTAAAATGCCCTACTAGTTATTTCAAAAAATTAAAATAAATAATTTTTCCTTTTTCTCTGGAAAATAATCCTATTTTGTAACCCCAAGACTAACCCCAAGTTATTGCTGGAACATTATTATGATTCTTTGTATTGCCTCTCCAATTGGACCACACAGTTACTTAACTGTTAGAGCAGAGACTGGTAGTGGTTCCATACTTGACAAAACAGGCACCCAGCTGCAGAATTATTTGATTCATAAGTGGTCTCAACTAGAGCTAAGAAAAAAAGAAAAGGCAAGATATCTGGGACATAGCCACAACTCGTACTGTGTAACTGAGCAGTTGTATGGGAGGTGCTGCAGCTGTGGTCTTTAGTTTGGTATTATTTCTCTTTTCTCTCTGATATAGCCTTCAATTCACCAGAGGTATGTGAAGCAATGCAGACACCTATGAAACCTTATAAGTGGTTTAAAGAATCAGCTTTTTTGAAATACCAAGGAGAATTGTGTTTTTAAACTTCTAGGAACTACAAATTGATATAGAACAAACCAAAGCAAATTAGAGAAATTCTAACCAAATCAGACCAAACCAAACCATGTTTTATGACAATTACTTTGTGCTCACTCCAAAACTGAATTCTTCAAGACAGCAGAAAGCTGGTAAGATACATTCATGTTATTTACTTAGTTCTGAAGAAGTTTTACCTTATCCAGTACCCAGTGGTATAACAGAAATAATATTAGCCACTTTCCCTACTGTCTTTCATTCACTTCTGCATCTCTCCTGTATGTTTTTGGGTTTTTTTTCTGTGTCTCAGTCTTTTGTTGTCTACTTGCTCTGTCAGTTAATTTAGTGAAATCAGGAATATTTCTTCATTTCTTAAAAATGTGTTGTTTCGAAGTCTGCATTCGTTATTTCTGCTTTGTTTTCATTAACATGATCAAACAAAACTGGACATTATCTTTCAATACAAAGGGACTGGTTAGAACTGGTGTAGTACAATTAAGACAAACATTAACCTGTACCTGCTGAAAGTATACATAAAGAATGTTGTCCTACAGGTTAACAAAAAAATCCACAAAACATATGTCTAATATCTTATCAAAAAATCTAATTCAGCTAACAAGCACTTTTACATTAAAGCAGATAAAGGGAATATTACTATGGAAGATGTGATGGCACAACAAAGAGCTACGTCTACTCATTTAATTAAAGTTTGGATTACTTTTGTTCTAATGATTTACATAAAATCACTCCTACTGGAATGCAATCTTAAACATAACTTTCAAATTAATAAAGCTTTGGAGAACTGCTGATATTTCTAATGGAACATTTGAAATCATATAAAAAGTATATTTTGCCTAAGAATTTAGGGTGATCTTTGCTCTCAGTGACATCCCTTCCTGTGGAAAGAGCATTCTGTTATGCTGGATATGGGTTTAAGGCTACATTAGGACTCAACATGTGGAACCAGATCAGATCAGATCAGATTAGAGAACTCAGATAATTCAGTTAAATTAAACGTAACAATTTTATGCAATTCAATAGGTCATAAATAAACCATTTAGTAATAGTTATCGTTTTCTCTTTTGCTACATACCTACACTCAAAAAAAATGAAGTATTTAATAAAAATAATTGTAGAGTTCTTTGCATTTAAAATTCTTTTCATCAAGAAGTCAGTATTTCAAAACTTTTATATCAGCAGTAACACCTGTATTGAGGATATCTTACTTTTTAAAGAATGATAGTAAAGGGTTGTTGAAGAACAACAAGTTTGCTGAAAATTTAAGGAAATTATGACTGACAGATATTTTTTACTATTTAAACCTTTTGGAAAAAAAAAATATTAACAGAATGGCAATGGTGATTGGTCATATATAGAAAATGGTGTTGAATTAAAAAAAAAAACAAAATAAAAAACCCCATCCCATAGAAAATCTAGAATTATCTGATGGATGTCCTATGAGTGACCAGTGCTTGGCAATTATGAACTTTCTGAGCCAAAGATTATATTTAGACTATTGTGTTTAGCAGATAATTAATTGCTCTTCAAACCTATTCATATTTTTAGTTTCTAGATAATCCTCTGACAAGGACCTCCTCTGTTTTATTTCTACTTTTTTTCATCCTGGTATCTATATTAAACCCATCAAAATGAAACATGAGTTCTCATTTTATGTAAGGTTATTAAAAGATATTAAAAAGGTTTTCATACAGCTCAGGGAGAGCAAAATCAGACAAAGTCTTTTAAGATGCATACCTTTTAAACCACTGGGAAAAAAAAAATGTTCTAAATAATAAAGTAATACAATTGAGTTATATTTCTTTCATTTTTCTCTCCATCACAAAAAATTTAAAGTTATTATAGATAAAAGCTTATTAAAGAAATTACATGTTAGATATTATTCTTGATAAATTTTCAAGTGAAAAAACTACAGAATAGGGGAAAAATGTTAACTGTAGGGGTTTTAAGCTCAAAAACTACCTAGAATTAAAAGAAATTCCCTCCTTAAAGCGTTCTGGTACATGATAAGGATAATTTAGAACTGATAATTAAATGTTGTGTAGGCTTTTCTTGTTCATTCTCATCTTTTAACAATCATAACCAAGAATGTTAAGTGTTAGGCTTGTTTGCATCTATATTATTCCAATCCCTTATAGGCTTTATATGTCATCAGATGTAAGTCATCATACATTATCACAATAAAGTTTTCCCTATAGGTGTGCATTACCACTCATGCTATGTAAAGGACATTGATTTTTCTCATCATTTAAGGACATTAAGTTAAATCTTTCTTTGAAATTCACAGCACAAACACTGTTATAAATACAATTCAGGGGATCCTTTCTATTAGAAGTTTTGGGTTTTTCTTTCTATATGAAACATAGATGACAATAAATATATATACAAAATTGAAATGTAATTGGTATATGATATCATAGTTCATCCAAACTGGAATTTTGCTTTAGGTGGGAATTGCTACTGGGTAGTACAGATACAATGTAAGAAAAGGGACATGCTGTTCACCTCTAGAGAAGAATAGGTAGTTAGCACAAACTGAGTCTTGGAAATTTTGTTTAGTTCAGATGTCTCAGTGAGGTGGTGCTGAGCAATTTACTTATTATTGTAGGTGCACTTATATATATCTAATAATTATCTTAGTCTGGATAATTCCAAAAGTATCTTGAACAGTGCCATGATGGCACAGAAATTAAATTCATCTTTGTAAATGTAGTGGAAATCTATAGAGACAGGTGGACAAAAGCTGAGGTATGAAGGCAGAAAAATAGTAATAAATTAATATATATGCCTTCTAATATTAGGGTATCGAAGACAGTCTGGACCTTCTCTTATAGGCTGCAATTTAGCTTTCCTCAGTCTTTTCTAAGGTAGTGTTAGTTCCAAATACCGTAAGTAGCTTTGTGCTCCTGTTTGTAAGAACCTTATTTGAGAAAAAGTTATTTTGCCTTTATCTAAAGTTTTGATTCAAGTTACATTAAAACCATTAAAGGTGTTTGCAGACATAATTTTAAAATTCTGTTATGGAGAAAAATTATATATGTAGAAAGTTTTGTTGATTGTAGAGATCAAATACCATCTACTTTTCAATTTTGCTGCACGTATTCAATTAAAACAGAAGCAAGCACAAGTCTACAGAGTACAGTGCTTGTCTTCTAGAATTTTCTTATGCTGCACTGCTTTACATTTCTCATTTGAATTTATAAGTGTTCACTATGAGGCCATCACAATAACATAATTATATGTGAAATAATGCAGAACCCTACAAAAGAAGATACTTGGTACAGAATCACTATTAAATTAAGAAAAAGAAACAAGAAACAGCACAGTTTCTAGAGCAAGTAATGTGGCTTGGGAACAATAATAGTAAAACTAGATATAGAAACTGCATCATTAAGTACATCTGACCTTACTCCATTGCACAGGATATTGTGCTGACATCTGTACTAAAGTAACTTTGAGTGAGAAAAAAATTACAGTCTTACTGCTTAACACTTTCTGATCCACCAAAAAAACCCAAAACATTCTGTCCTAAGACTACATCTCACATACACTTTGTCATTCCTGTAGCAACATGCAGAGGTAAATCCTCAGTCATTTTCATTCACTACAGCTCCACTTAAGATGATTAGTGCAAATGATGTGGCAGGATTGTTATACTGATGGTAAGAGCATTTAATTTGCCACAGAAATAGAGATGTGTTTGCTAGTCATGTCCACTTTGGAGACCTTTGAAGTAATGCAATCTGATGTCATCACTATTGCATCAGAAATTCATGGTGTTATATTTTTTCTTGACTAGTGTAACTTCACCAGTTACATTAATGAATAGTAAATTCTTTCCTGTGGCCATTGCATCAAAGAGTTACAAGGTTGCCAGCTTATGACTGCTACTGTGCCAAGAACATTCATTCAATGCAAAAATATGCACAATATCATGATTATGCATTGTCTCTCCTTGGCATATTTTTAATATCTCATCTTGCACGATGTCCTAGTAATAACATACTTTTATCAGCTCTAACCAAATTAGCTTTTGCCTAGGAATAAAAGTACAAAACTGGTTATTCAAAAAAAAGGGCTTTGTCTTATTATTCTGGAAGATAAGCAACTGCTAGTGACTTGGGATTTTGCTGGTATCCTTGATATGATTTGAAGACTTCCACCTAGAGTATGCTCTGACTTTGAAGATACTGTGAGGGTGCAAACATGGGATTAATTTCTGATTTAACAGAAAATCTTTATTAGTGTACAGTTCAATGCATTTCTGAAAAAACACCTTAATATCAGAGGCAATAAATATTTATAATACTGATATAATTATCTGTGACATAATTTTTAATTTGGTAACAACTTGATTTAGATTCAAATATTTTTAAAAATGTTTTATGAGTTTTATCTAATCTCATTTTCCTACATTTAAAGTAATCTCTTCGCCAGTACAGGAATCTCATTATTACAGAACATTTCACATTTTAAAAAATTAAAAAGATAAGATTTCTTTTGTATAGTTTTGGTTTGTTTATTTTTTTTTTTTTTAGGGGTTTTTTGTTTTATTTTGGGTTTTTGTTCGGTTGTTTTTTTGTTTTTTTTTATTATTATTATTGGTAAGGAAACAGTCAATCTGAGAAAACTGCTTCCAGAAATTGTTCATTTCAAATATTTTTTGATCACATATTTGTAACTATGTTTCACTAATACCTTTGGTTAAGTATAGGAATATCTTTGCAGAACTATCTGGTATTGAGAGTGAAATAAAACTCTATTCAGTCTTCCAAAATTAGAAATCTGTATTTCTGCACAACAGTTTACTTTAGATATTTGAGGCAGGTTTCCTAAAATGATCTCAGATATTTGTATTTAAAAGATATCAAATAGATTTATGTTCAGCAAAACCATATTTTTGAATAAACCCCCCAACCTGAACTCCATATTGGTATAGGCAAAACTACTGGCTTTTCTTCCGGAATTTGAAAGTCCTTTGCTAACACATGAAAGATTTAAAAGCCATTTTAACACAGCTTAATTGTACTGAAGGTGACAAAATTTATGCCATCTCCACTGTTAATTAGCAGTCCACCTTGAGTTCACCTACTTTGCTCAGGTGCTGTAAAGGGAACCACTTGTCTGACTTACTGAATGCCTGAAGCTCATGGAGAGAGCTACATTCCCTGCTCTGACATGAGCATGGGTGATGTGCCTAATCCCTTGGACACTGGAACCATTAAGCTGCCAACTGCTGAAAAATCACTCAGAACTCACCTGACAACAAAAGCAGTACTGAGTTATCCGTCATCTCTTAAATAAAGCAATTACAACTCCTCTGTACTAATTATTCATTTCTGCCCAACTTCAAATATTTAATGTTTCCATTCTCATGTTACTCTCTCATGGCAGATATTTCCTCAGCAGAAGGCATGCAGTACCTGTGTTGTGTTGATGCTCACATTGTTCAGTATATATTGATTTCAGGCTGTTATGTACCAAGTGTTATTTGTCACAGGGTGTCACAAAGGGCACAGACGGCTTATGAGACAAAAAACCCTAGATCTATTTGTGATGAATCCTTGACAGTACATTAATAGTTCAGCAATTAAAAATGCAAATACAGTTAAGGAATCAGTATTTAATATTTCAAGAGTGGTTTGTGCGAATTGTGGATTATACATGAATAAACTACAGCCTTGAACAATTTCATTCAATAGAATTGTTCAAATTATATTTAGGGAACAAAAAACCCAAATACTAGGAAAAAAAAAAATCATAATATTGAATGTCTTTTTCCCACCAAGAAAAGAAAACTAAACTTGCACTTGCAAAATCCGCAGGATAGATTGGACTGCAAGACAGCACAGAAAAAGTTGAACTAGTTTAAATTACTAGTTTGGGTACTGGAAGCAATAATCTGTACAGTAGTTTTAGCTGGGCCAGCACTAAGCAGGTGACAGAGGAGTGGAGCAAACCAGTCAAGATAACCTACCCTGTGCTCCAAGTTCCTCAAAGGTCTCTGGTTCCCGATAGAGTCAGCTCAGGGGTGGTCAGCCTCCAGACAAACTGCAACACAAAACAGGCATGGTTTCCTTAGCTACTATTCACAGGTCTGCCTCAGCATAATTACTAGCTCCCCCCAGGACTCCAGGATGCAGAATGGTAAACCAGGAACCATGGTTCCTGTTTGACTGTGACAAAAAGCCCCAGTTTTATAATACTGTCAGGGTTCCCCCCTCCTTGTGTCTTGGCTTTGCAGTTTCTTTCTGAGACTACCAGAATTTATACAAAATTAAGAATAATAGAGAATGAGGACCAAAAAATATTTTTGCTGCATCTATTTATTTAACATGTGTTGATTCATCTCCCTAGTATCAGTGTGTATTAAAAATTAGAGATTATAGATAGTTGAGGAGAAAAGTTATGTGTAACTTAGTGTTGATATGCAGTAACTAAACTATCCTTGGGGTCTTCTTTAAATATAATGTAACCATAGATTTAGTAATTCTGAACATAAACAGCTATTTCATTCACAGTATGAACATCTGAGTCTCTCCCTCATGATCATATGGATCGCTGCAAATGAGCTGGCATTAAAAAACACAATATTCATAAAAATGCAGTAACTCAAATTCTGATTGTATTTATGAAAGCTTTATTGCATCAATTAGCAAAGTTATATTAAGCAAACTAAATCCACTATGTAAGAATTGTGGTGTATTAACCTTGGTTGGGTGCCAGATGCTCACCAAGCCACTCTATCCCTCCCCTCAGCAGGATGAAGCAGGTAGAAAATAAGTTCAAAGAAAATTCATGGGTGAAGATAAAATCAGTTCAATAAAACAGTAGCAAAATAAAAATTCTCATGTGGAGCCAAAAAAACCTTGAAATAATTATTCTCTACTTCCCATGAACCAGCAATGTCCAGGCACATTTTGAGAAGTAGGCCTTCAATATGTATAATGGTGACTCTGGAAGAAAAGCATAATAATAATGCTCGATGCCCTTTCTTCTCCTTTTTCTTAGATTTTATTGCTGATCAGATGTCATATTGTATGAAATAACCCTTTGATCAGTTTGGGTCATGTGTCCTGGCTATGTCCCCTTCTCAGATCTTGCCCATCCCTAGCCTGCTGGCAAGGGGGAATGTTGGAAAACCAGCCTTTGGGCTGTGTAAGCACTGCTCAGCAGTACCAAAACACTGGTGTGTTATCACCACCTTTCTAGCTACCAAAGCAAGCTCCAAGGGTACAACTGTGGGGGAAATTAACTTCATCTCAGCCAGATCGAATTCACAACTTATTATGGAAAAATTATAATAGTACATTTCACTCCACACATAGTAAAAAAACCCACAAAAAACCCTCCCAAACTTTTTTTTTTTTTTTAATAGACCAGAAGATATTTAGTTAAAGCAGGAATGCTTTCGCTTCCCCTGTTGCCCTCATTATATGTGAATATAGAAAAACAATAATCTATAGTTTCCCTTTAAAGTATACACATAAACTGTTATTTAATATCACTTGGGGTTATTATAAAATTCGAATATTGATGCAGTGCAGATTTAGCTAGATGCTTGATTTTCAAGATAAGATAATAGGATAACTAGTGTTGAGTTTATACCCAGACATGTGAAATGAAAAAGGACTTCTTGAAAGCTACAAATGATAGCTCCTAGGCTGGTTAAAGTCAAGCAATCAGAAATAAGGTGAAAATACTACCTTTATCAGGTCTCAATATGTCTGGTCATTGTGTTTCTTATGGTACCTAAGAAGACCCACTGTTCTGAGAGTGCTTAACTTTGTAGCAAAACAAGATACACTGCTCTCAATTGAAATTATATATAAATGCTGTATTCCTTCATAAGTTTATATTTGAACTATAAATTCAGGTTTACCTTTTTTTAAGAGTGGTATTCTCTAGCCTGTGGGACAAGACAGGATGGGTACCAAAGTGCTGAGACACAACAGATGTCATTGTGACGCTTCTTTCTATCAACTTTAGACATTGTGGAGAGAAGGAGAGGTCCGTAATAACAGAATAAAAAATTTTACCTATCTTCAAAAAAGGACAAGAAGTATTAGTGAGGAATGAGGGTACAAGAAGATTGATTATCTGAACTTCAGTCTATAGAAAATTCCAGTTCAGTCTATCCTTCTCACATGATGGAGAGGTGGGTTAATAGGGCCAACCATTATAGGTTTATCAAGAACACAATCATAAAGCCATCAGAGTAAGGTGAAATGAGCTATGACAAAATTACTGAATCATTGCATTAATGTAAAGCAGTTGAATTTTCTTACCTTGACTTTAGTGAGGCCTTTGACATTGACTCTCACAATATTCTTGTATTCAAGCAAAGATGTCTGAATGTGTGGACAACAAGGAGGGTAAAAATCTGTCTGGATTATCAAGCTCTAGGTAGCAGCTTTTGTTTTGTACTCTAGTTGGAAAAAAGTTCAGGGGATTTCCCCAGGGAGTCTATCCTGGTACCTGTCCTGTTTAATATCTCTAAAGAGTGATTTGGAAGAAAAGATTAAATGCACCCTCATCAAATCTGACTATTACACCAAACATGGGATGATGACACCAGCTGCCAAGTTCAGAGAATGAGCTGCCATTCAAAAGAACCCAGACAATCCTATCCCGGAGGGTCATACAGGAGATTCAGCAGGAGTAGAGGTATGGTCCTGTTGAATGTCAGGTCATTGTCATTGTATTGTACGGTCCTGGTCTTTGTAGATATAAAGAAGCCAAACAATACAGGTCAGGCACTCATTGGTGGGAGAGTAGATCTGCTGAAAAGATTCTGGAGGTCCAGGAGGTTAACCATAAGTCAGCAGTGTGACCTGACAATGGTAACAGTAACATACAGTGTCAATGAGGAGCACAGCAAGGAGCTCAAGGGGAGTGACCTGCCCCTCTTGACTCAGAGCTGTATAAACCACATTTGATACTCATCATACAGGCTAGGGGCTTGCAGTCACTTACTGAAAGTCTACTGAGTGGTGGATAAATAGAATTAGATTCATTGAGGAGCCACAAGAACAGTCAGCACTGGAGCATTTCTCCTGTGAGGAGACACTGAGGGAGTCACACTGGTTCATCCTAAAGAAGGGATGGCTTTAGGATCATGTATATCTCTTGTAAGGGCCTATGAGGAGCCAAGAGGGCAGAGACAGGCTCTTTACTGAGGTAAATTATGGGTAAGAGGCAGTAATTATGAAGGAGAAATAGCACATTACAAGGCTGACCTGGGAAAAATCTTTTTTTATAATGAGAAGAGACAATGCGTTGGTCAGGCTGTACAGAGATGTTGCACTGTCTTCATGCTTGGAGGTTTTACTACAAAACAGGCTACAGCCTTGTGCATCCTAATCTGAATTGCATGTTGCACCTATTTTCGTCAGGAGGATTGGCTAAAGACCTCCTTAGACGCCTTCCAGTCAGAATGATTTGATGATTGATGCCCACAGCTTCCATCGTGAAAAAAAAAAAAGAAGTTTATGTAGTGGTGTTTTCAGGTATTCAGGTAGTCTATACAGGCAAGAGTCAGTACCTTCAAAACTGGTAACTCATAACTGATAAAGTGTAAGATTCACCACACCTAAACAGACCTGGGTAAATACTTAGGTTCTTAGTTTATTTTCTAGTTCTGCTTTCTAGTCAACAGAAGAAATGCAGTATCTCCAAAAGATAATGCTTCCTACTTCTAGATATATATTTATATTGAGAATGGATCATTCTCTGAAGGTCCCTGTATGTCTTCATTTCCTGCAAAGAGAACAGGATTATCTAGATTCCTCTGTATGCTCTACACTTAAAAATTTCTATTATCAAAAGCAGGAATTACTGCCCTAAATTCATTGTCTTTGTAACACTGTTTCTGAATCAAAATGCATGTAAGCTCTTCCTTAATATATTTGAATAACACACTTTACCAATGAAACACAATAAAAACAGCAAGAGTTCTTTTACTTATTTACAGAAGAAAACATAATAGAATTTAAATACCTTTATTTATAACATGAGCTTATTGGAGCTGTAATTAAATACATCAGCTTTCATAATAAATGATATTGAAGCTTATATTTTCCAAGTTATGACGTTATTTGGGAGGAATCTGCTGCCTATCTGATCTGTTTCCACATCAGACATTCTGATGTTGCAGATATAAATCTGAAGTTGAAGATGAGTACCTTGATATTAGAAACAAAGTTGGTCCTCTGTCTCAGTTATGTCTATTGATCTCCATGTTCCTCAGCATTTGTAGCCTAACATTTAGATTTGCCTGACTTGGTCTTTGGTGCACTGACATAACTGAGCTTGTGCGACAGAGCTCAAAGTGAAGAACTGCACTGTCTCATCCAATCCTCAGAATAACACAACAGATTCCTTGTCCTGGTATAAATAGGTAAACATAGATCATATAATATCCTGAGTTGAAAGGGACCCACAAGGATTATTCATTTTAACTCCTGGTGTTGCACAGGACAGCCCAAGAGTCATACCATGTATGTGAGGGCATTGCCCAAACATTTCTTGAACTCTTCTCAGTGCTGTGACCACTTCCCTGGGGAACCATTCCAGTGCCCAGCCACCCTCTGAGTGAAGAACCTTCTCCTGATATCCAATCTAAACCTCCCCTGACACAGCTTCGGTCAATTTCATTGTCACTGGTCACCACAGAGAAGAGATCAGTGTCTGTCCCTCCTCTTACCCTCATGACAAAGCTGTAGACCACAGCCAGATCTTCCCTCAGTTTTCTTTCTAGGCTGAACAGACCAAGTTACCTCCACCACTCCTCTTATGGCTTCCCTTGCAGGCATTTCAATGTCCTCACAGACCTATTTGGGATAGTCCCTAATAGGTTTATATCCCATATTGTGATGACCAAAACTGCCCCCAGCACTTGAGGTGAGGCTGCCCCAGTGCAGAACAGAGCAGGACAATCCCCTCCCTTGCCTGGCTGGTGATGCTGTGCCTGATGCCCCTCAGGACAGGGTTGGCCCTCCTGGCTGCCAGGGCACTGCTGCCTCATGGTCAACTTGTCATTAACCAGGACCCCCAGGTCCCTTTCCACAGCACTGCTCTCCAGCCACTTTCTCCCCAGTCCATACATCCAGGGTTGCCCCATCCTAGGTGCAGAATTGGACACTTGTGTTTGTTGAACTTAATGTTTTTTGTAAATTGATTGTACATTTGTTGTACACTGCAACATTGTACATTTGCAACACAGCAATCAAGACTAGTGGAAGGGCCAAAGTTTAAACTCCCAAATCCAGTGAATATCAGCATAATTTTGCAAACAAATAATGCTATTTTACTTGCAATTAGAAAAGTGACATAAAAGTTAGCATTCTAGTTTGTCTAGGAGGGAGTTTGGTCTTACATCTCTAATAGCACAGTGTGTACCAGACCTTACCCTGCTGGATTTAGGGCCAGAACCTGCAGTGATAAGCCAATATTTCCTAGTGCAAAACCGGGATATCTTGGTGGGGGAGGGGGAGGCTGGGAATGTTATGGCATCAAATGGGTGTTGGTAGGTCTGGGGTCTCAGAGTACTTGAAAAGGAAACGTTTGTGCTTAGATTGCCTGGAGTCATCTGCAATGAATAGCTATACACATACAGATCTCTTGGTCGCTAAACACAAACTCTTCTTTTCCTGAAACAGTAAGCATTATCATTTTGTAACAGTTTTTTTGCAACCTTCAATTCGTTATGAAATACAAAAACAAAATATAATCATAGATATCAATGTCTCTCATCACTCTGTAAACATTTACTCTAAAAAGGAACAATTCAACTGAGTGAATGGAGCTATTCCCAAATAAAACCTATAACATCAGGATTACACTGTTATGCATCTGTGTAAAAGATGCCAGTACAAAAGGAGCAAAGATAATATTCAACAGGAATTATCTAGTTTAAAAATGTGAAGTATAAAATAAATTAAGTACACTCAGAAATATCTTGAAATCAAGATTTCTCAAAGCTGACTTATTAATCTTAACAGTTAGAAGTAGTACATTTAATGGGTTACTTATTAAGAACCTCTACAGATCATGTTTCAATTTAAGCTCTTAACACTGAAAAAGAAGGAAGGAGTGTATTTTAAAGTTTATTCAGTGCTAGTTTTCTCCTCTATCTCAGTAGAAGCAACATCAAAAAAGAAATTATGCAGGTGAATTTCTTAAGGGTCCTATTAATTCAAGATTTATTTCATGCGTTTAATCATTTGAAGCTGTGGTTTGAAGAGTTGTCCTATTTAAACATTTCCATAATTTCTCTAGGTATTGCCATTTTGGTCTTCCAGCAAGTTATCTTCTCTTATCAATGTCCTTTTCTTCACCACTTTCCAGTCTAAGTTTCCAGAAAGGTGTATATGTCTCTTGTCCCTCTAGCTTCTAATGACCAAACTTGAAATGCAATGCAGTTGGGACTTTTAAAATGCAGCATTGGACTTTCTTTCCTCTGACTAAGGTGCAAAAATCTATAAAAGCAAAACCAATGGAAGCAAATGGTAATCTTTTTACTATATACACAACCACTGAAATGGAAACATCATTACACGGTGCATTTTTTAATTCACCAATTAATGAAGTGGAGAACAAGTGTAAAAAATGGTACAGTGCTCTCTTGCTCTCCGACCTGGTGCTATACTACTTAAAGGACATATGTTCCATTTATTACTCATTAGCTTTACCTTGGGCAGCTTTCCCACAAAAGGCAAGCTGTACAGCTACACTCATGGATATTGGTCCCACTGGGATGAGAGCAAGGCCCAAGTTAGCTTTTAAACAAAGAGGGGAAGCAGAAAAAATACAGAAACCACTGTGTGTAAACATAGTAATAAAAGTGAATTTTTTATTAATGTGAATGTGGAACCTGACAGAAGTACTAAACAAATACATATTAATAAGCATGGTTATTACCAGTGTCTAAAACTTTATATTGATTTATGACTATTGACAAAGACATACATTTAAGGTAAAAATAATTGTTAACAACGTATTAACAGATCATGTTAATCCTGTAAAATCTGTGAAAAGAATTTTTCTCCTATAAATTCGGTGACTTGCAAAGTTCTTCCCTAATAATGTGCTAAGTGTATATGGTGTGCAATAAGAACTGTTTATTTGGGTTCTAACCAGGTTTAAAACAAAGTGTAAAATAACAAAAAGGAACACATTTTATGTATGGAGCTAGAACTTTATTGTTAGTGTCATGGTTTAGTCCTGATTGGACAATTTTGTAATATTTGATGAATTGACGACTGATTATTTTAAGAGTGATAACTGATTGAGAATCCCAGGTTGTGTCTTTTTACATTGGAGTAAGAAAGTGAATAGTTGGTGGGGGGAGGAGAAGTGTTTTGAAGGTTTCATTCTGATTTCTTTTTTTCTTTAGTGTTAGTTAATAAAGTTCTATTCCTTATAAGTTCAAGCCTGCTTGGCTCTTGATTTGGAAAATTTTGAATTGGCAAACCAAAATTGAGAGAAAAAGTGGTGTTTCTACCTGGTTTCAAACTGAAACCATGACATTAGCCAAATTAAAATCTTGATCTGATCAAAATCTGATCAAAACATCTCTCTTTAGCATATAGTTAGAATGATATATGTAGTCCAAATATCGAAAAGCTTCATTGGTAATAATATGCTTGCAAACTGTTACTCCTGAGAGCATACTCTGAGTTGCCCTGTTACTCTGGTGTTGTTCTTGCACTCCCAATATTCCTCTGCTCAATGACACCAGACTTCTTCGCGCAGAGAAATGAGATGTCAAAGTGGGTTAGCATCCAAGCTCTGTGCTGGGTGGGGAGTGGTGGTGAAGGTGGAATTTCTTTCTTTTTATGATCAGCGCTGTTTTCCCAATGTTCTCATACCTTACTGCCTCTGACTGCAATCCAGCCCCATTTGAATTCTGCATCACAATCTCCCCCAGCCCTGGGAGACACCATATGCAGCTGCCTGTCCCACAGTGAAAGTCTGGTTTGACCAGATTCATCCACCTCCAGCTGCCACAGAAGCTGGACTTAGGTCAAGCAATGCTCTCATGGCCACCAGATCATTGTTAGAGCAATCTGGCACCAGCTTGGGCTCAGGCAAGCCCTCCCAAGCACTCAGCCCTGCCCAGCTAGGCACCTGTTGACATTTAGCTATAATGTGAGAGAAATCTTCTTGGTTGGGATACATTTGACTGCAGTAAGTATAAAATGAAATAGATTGCATTGGTAGAATCTACATAGGTCATCAAAGCTTATACTTTTCACAGTTCATGCCTGGCAAATGCCTCCCACAATAAGAATGAGAATCCTGCTGTTCAGTGGGATTTCCAGTTGTATGAGGTTTGTGCTAATGTAATCTACTCATATCATCTGCACGGTCAATATTCTCCTTCTTCAATTATATTTAGTTGAGCATTAATGCAAGTCCCATAACAGACAAGCAAAGAAGTATCACAGGCACAATTATCAGCTTGGCAGATGCAGCTGGAATTCTAATTATGCAAGGGGGAGGGGCACACTTACTGATGAATATTGAAAATAGAAATTAAGATTTCTGCCATTAAAAAGAGACGTCATAAGTTTTGAACTTTACGTCCCTTCTTAAAGGAAAGTGAATCTACTATCTGTAGATGAACTCAGTATTTTGAATTAATTCTATCATTTTTATATCCTTTTTCAAAATTTTCAAAATTTGACCCCTGGGGATTTTTTATTTCTCTGTGCTGTTGTGGGCTGGCCATATTACAGGAGGAAAAAAAAAAAAAAAAAAAAAAAAAAAAAAAAGCATAAAAATTTTCCTTCATGTTTTTACAAACAAAAATGCTTTCTCTTCCCTTTTTCTGTATGATTTATCATTTTTGTTCTACTTTTTTATTTTTAAGGCATTAATAATTCTAAAATGGCCAAAAAAAGGGCTTTTGTATCTTTCTAAAAAAGAAAATCATTAGAAAAATCTGTTGCAAAAATTTATTTGTGAATCCCAAAATCTAAGAATGAACAAAGCATGAGTTTACTGTCTTTTATAAATTAAATTCCAAGATACTTATACTGCAAATATTAGTAGAACTTAAAATTCAGTGTAGTATTAAGCACTATTAGATGCTATTTATACCAAAGCATTGTCTCTTTTATCATGTTCACTTTAAAATGTATAAAGTTCAAAACAAGCGAGAGAACAGAGAAATTTACACTTACTGTGACTGTCAAAGAAAAAAAAAAGAAAAAAAATTGTTACAGTGAATTGCTTAACTGATTTTGCTGTATAAATCCCTGTAAATACTCACCTTTTACATGAAAGAAAAAAAAGTCACATAATGCAATGATTTGCAGTGCTGCCTACAGCTACACCAAAGCCAACAGATTTTCAAAGGGAGAACAGGGAAGTGAGAATCGCTCCCATGAGTAATGGACAGCTAAAGGGAAGAACTAGAAACACTTTCTGTCTGCCACTGTGTTCAGATCTTGAAAGAAATAATCGAGCCTCAAACTATCTTTCAGATGTCTGCAAAGTCTGGCTTGCAGTCAATTCCATTTTTCCCAAGAGCAAAAATCTTTCTTTAGAAGTGTAATGTCTACACTGCCACAAGCAGACTGAGCAAGCAGTAAATTATTTTAGAAGTGAAGCTGAATAACATAGGCATTTATGTATTATGCCTCTTAAGAACCTTATCTCTCATCACAGGAGTGCTGCAGACCTATGTGGTGTTGTAGAGTTGTGGTTTGACAGGCACAAAACATCAGACACAGTTCCTTGGCAGTTCATGGCCGCAGCTGTACAAATGGTCTGTGTGACAGCAGACACAGATGGGATATTTATTGATAGCTTAATGCCTAATGTACATTTGAAAGAGACTTGTCTTACCACATGTGACTCCATCACTGTTCAGCCTACAGTGTAGCACCTAGAATTTTTGGTGAAAGTAATCCCTAGAATAGCAAGGTTATATTAAGAGCTGAAAGTGACATGAAGAATAATATTCATTGTAGCCAATTAGTGTGATTCTTATTTCCTGTTCCACAGTTTCTGAAGACAAGAGAATCAGTCCACTCAGAACTGCAGTGGAGGCATATAGTCCAAATAATGTATGTCCAATATAGGTCCATATAGTCCAATCTTCTGCAAACTCCTAATGATTTTGGTGAACTCTAGATCACTATCATGGACCTTCTGTGGGTGTAAATGTTTTTCTTACAATGTTCCTGTAATTTATTTAAAGACAATTGTCATGAGGAGGAAAAGATGCATATTTGCTTAGGACTATAGGGAAACTTAAATCACAATCATTGACTTAAAACAAACATATGTATATACTTAGTTGTAAAAACTCTTATGAGAAACCATGTTACTTCATGGGCTGGAAACATTTTTAAGACATGATATTCATGCTCTCAAAGGCTAGTGCTCAATTACAATCGAATAGTTTTTAAATCCGCTGATGTTTTAGGTCTTGCATGATTAATAACATGTTTGCAAGAGAAATTTTTATGAAAGCTTACTGGGGAGAAGTTATCCATTACTATACCTATATATAAGTATTAAATGCTTCTTTTATATTTATAAAATATTCACACTTGAGCAAAATACTTTAAAAATTTACTACATAATAAAGTATCCAGACTGAGGACTCTGTAGACTGAAGAGTTTTGTATCTGAACCACTGGGAAGAAAATGAAGGTGTTCCTTAAAATCTTTGACTTTTGTTTCTGATTACAGATAAGATCTCCTCTGGTAGAGTAGATCAACTTTTTCCAATTACATTGTTTGAAACTTTGCTAGCAGGAGGAAATATAAATTAATAAGATTATTTTAATATTTTGAGAATATCTCTTCCATCTTGGATTTCTTTTTGTTTAAAGAGGATGATTGGAAACCAGAATAATAGACCTTTTAAAAGTCTTTGATGTATTGTTTGCATTGGTAAAACTATGGTTTACATGGTTCTTCTCTTTGATACTTTCTGGAACATACCTACTAAAATCAGAAAATTGATGTAAAGGGATCATTCCATCAGACTGAATTATTTAGTGACATGCTTAGTTCTAGACATTGATATATATTTCTATAAACAAGAAACTACCTGCTATGATGTACCTCATAGAAAACAGGACAAAAGCTAACAGGCAAATATATTTATTGTATTAAATTTACAGCCTCATTTGCAATGGTTAGAAAGGGTAAATTGTAGTAATGGCAAGCACACAAGGATCAGATGGGGAAAGATCTCCAAGAAATCCAAATACAGTTTTTGTCTTACTTTTGTGAACTAATATATTTTTTCTAAATATCCCTAAAAGTGTTTGGTTTACAATTTACTGCAATTTCTGCAGAGACCCAAATAGGTATCAAATCTCATTATTGTATATAGTGCTGTTATGATGCTTATACCAGTACTAGAGTTTCATTTTTTACTTTCTAACCAAAGCTCGCTGCTTGTGTCACTCAACAAAAACATGATGAAGATTTTAGGAAGTAACATCAGGCAGTATAAAATGTCCTTCATTACTGTTATACTTCTCTTATAGTAATCTTTTCAGATCCCAGCTCTTTCCTGCTTTTCTTTTCATGAAACCAAAACTCTGTCCATCAAAAATAGTACTAGCTGCATGTTCTAGCTCTGTGCACAACCAGAATTTGTGGACCCTTCCATTTTTCTGTCTATGTACAACAACCAAGGAGTAGTTCTAACTCAGAGTATTTTGTGATTATGTGAACCCAGCAGTCTCTAATGGCTACTGCATAGTTCTATCTATTATTTTCTCAGTGTCTATGAAGCAAAATCACTTTAGCCCACAACATTTTTTTTAAATAGAGCTGAACTGCTATGGCAAACTTAACAAACCAATACTATGCAGTGCTTCTTCTCTACTAGTATAAAAAACCCACTGCCTTTGTCATTACTCCTAGTAATAAAAGTGTGTGATAGAAAACAAGGCTTCATTTAGCCTGAAACAATGCAGAAAACAATGCTTAATTTAAAAGGTGTGTAAATGTCTTTCTCCAAATCTAAACTGTTGTAATCTTTCAAACATTTCTAATGAGATCACACCCATCATAATCATAATTAGTTTTTCACTTGAAAACTGATTTCAGTAAGCCAGAAAATTATTATTATTATCTAAATCTACAGTTATTTTACCCTTCAGTCTTTCAATAATATTTTTTTGCAATCTAGCATATAAATGTATCATGGAAAGACAACTAAGGAAGTCACAGCTACAGTTCATGAGACCAGAAACGTTTTTAAAATCAGCCTTTTCAGCTGATAACTTAATGTTTTCTGGATCATTAGAAGCAGTCTATTTATTTTCAAATGTCCAATCATATACTAAATAATAATAGTAATCATAATAGGGGAATAATGAGTAATGTTTGAAGTTAGCAGTACAGGATATATACTGTAATTATTACAAGGAATTATTTGCTTAAGTGAATCATACTGATGAATAAATTAACATTGCCAGGAAGTGATCATCTTTTATAGAGAAAAAGCCAGAATTATAAAAAAACCCTGACATACTAATCAAAGTCCTCAGCCTCATAGTAAAAGCTAAATGCCTGAATATCTGTACAAAGACTCAGGTTTTATATCCTGAGTTTTATAAAGGATATGTTGTATTTTAAATAGACCTGATGTCTCTAAGAAGAAATATGATTTTTATCATAATGTAAAACTTCAGATAGTTCTGCAGACACTAGAATATAGACACTAGAATATATTATACAGAATAATATAATACACTAGAATATACAGTATATTCTATATATATAGAATAGACTGTATATATAGAATATATATAGAATATACTCTATATAGAATAATATATACACTAGAATATATATATATAGGCACCAGAATATAGACACTAGAATATATTCTGCACACAAGAATATAGACAAAGAAAATATTAAGCTTGGAGTTACTCTTAAAGGGAAAAATGCTGGGCTGAAATATACAGTATGTGTAAATACAAAAACTGCCATAATTCTTCAAGAAAATGCATGGGAAATCTGCCCTTTAACTCAACAAAAAATGTCATGATATTTGCAGGTTGAAGAAAATAACCTCTTTGACAAGAGCTATTTGACACATTGTTAAAACATATTGTTTAATGTTTCTTGCAGTGTAATTTCGATCTCAAGCCATTATTCAACTATGGACTATGCAAGCAAAAGCACCAACTTTCTGAAAACAAGGATTCCATGACAACAGTGATGGCACAAACAGCACAATCTCACATGCAGTACAGCCATCACCTGGTACTAGCCTTTAAAAGATTTGTCCATCTTCCAAAATCTTCACTGCAGATCTTTTATCCTTATGTGACATAAAAAAAAATCCTTTGGCCTGAAATAAGAAACTTTCATGAGAAAACTGTCAATGTTTGGAGAAGACTGTCATGATAAAAACAGATATTCTTTAACTCCTGACAGTTAAAACTATATATGATGTGATTTAACATATGATGGAATATACCTACCACTGTCTCTTTTACACCTATATCAAATTTTTCTCCTCCCTTCTATTTCAACACACAGTTATTTACATCTGGATAAATATAATTCTCTCACGCTTACACTGCTCTTATACAATGCAAGGTTCACCAGATTTTACTTGTCTAAAATGGGATTGTTTTCAAGGCTTGCAAAATACTTGGGCTATTCATGCAGAGTAATAAAGAAGTATTAGAATTTATGAAAAAAAGAATAAGAAAATATAATGTCTTCCTCTCAGGACAGAATTTCATTTGTACCACTCCTGAAAGATATTTAGCCAAATTGTTTTCAAAGGATGCCACATCTGGAGGCTCCACAACCTCTATTTATTCACTCCCCTCACTGTCAAAAGTCCTCCCACCTCTACAACATTTTTCCATTACATCCTATTGTGTTCACCAAGAATATACAGAGTATTTCTTGTTGTAAGAAGCTTTTTATGGACTTGAAGACCATATTATCTCTTTTTCTCTCTCTCTCACACACATATGCATACATATACACCTATATACAGTTCATTCTACTTTTCCTCATGAACCTCATTTTTGCTACCTTTAGGCATTCTTTTTAATGTCCATTAAGCTTTTCCTAACTGGTTTATATAATTCTTTAACTGGAATGCCCAGAATTACACAGACTGCTCTTGCTGAAATCTTACAGCTCCCAAGCATTACTGGAGCATTATTCACATGGGGTTTTTTTGTTTTGTTTTGTTTTTTGTTTTTTGGTTGTTTTTTTTTTTATATTATTTACTGCTGCTAACACAATGTGTGCAACACAACAACATTGATTTCTGCTTCATTTCATGATCAATTTTAACACTTTTATGCAGACTTACCTATATGGTAAATTACTTCTCTACATTGGTGAAACTAAATATTCTAAATATGCTACATGTGCAGTTACGGTTATTGACATTTCATCTTTGGGACATTTATTCAGGATTGTTTAAAATCTTGGGCTTTTCTTGGTTTCCTTCCTGTAACTGTAGACCTTCCCATTTTTTCTTTGAAATAAATTTTAATTAGCATGTGGTGCCCAGTTGTGTAACTGAGTACTGAACAGGACCAGACCCAAGATAGTCACTTACAGAAACCTGTTCAACATATCCTTCTCTTCTGAAGCCATGAAGATATTCAGTCCCATGGATGCAAACAGGAACAGAGAGATTTTAAACTGAGGTTATATACTTATCATCTGAGTAATCTGCCTCACAGCATCTAGAATCTGACATACTGAAAAAGTGAGGGTGATTTGAATTAGGACACACTTTGTTCCCAAAGAGACTTTGCAAATTGCAGGATTTAGCAATGCTACGTCGTATCTACCTACAGGCTTCAATGAAATGCCAGATATGGTTAATACAGTGTGTCATAAACATACTGAATTCTACTCTCCTTCAAACAAATAAATCATAAATCATTCCTCTGTCACTGCATATTCTTACTGCCTATAAGCTGCAAAAGCAAAACTCTGTACATGTCAAATCTGTTTTTTGGTTGGCAGTCAGAGGACAAGAACGGCAGTGCATGATTCTGGCTGAAGTCAGATTAGATCATGGTGTCATACCCACAGGAGTAGCAGAGACGTGGTCGGACCACTTGAAAAGGAAAGAGAGTAACTCAGATTTAGTGGCCTGGAATAAGGTGTCAGAAACATCCATTCCAGACAAAGTACTGCTTGAGTGTGCAGCAGGTGTAAAATGACTTTGAATCAAAATGACAGTGTTCTGCTTTTACTGATTCCCATGTATTGCAGTTCTGCTCTGGTAATATGCTAAGAAGAATAGAATAATACAAAGACAAGTAGGAACTTCTGTGGAGTAGAAAAGAAAAAAACACATTCGTTTAGCAATAAGCAATGGAAAAGATGAAGATGAAAGAAGTGGTGTGTGGCTCTAAACAAAGCATGCCAGGTGCTAGTGCAGTCAAGGCTCAAATGTTTCTATGCAGTATAGCAAGTGAAAGCAACAAGGGTGAGTATTGTAAATACCTTAGTCCTATCACAGTATTCATGCCGAGAATGAGTCACATTATTACAATTTTTCCATCGTAACCACCACTATACTGACATTATTAAATCCAAAACATTTTATTTTTGAGATTAGATGTAATCTTCACTGCAGCTATTTATCATAAACAAGAAACCAAAATTCAGGAGCACCATGACAGTTCCAGGTACAGAGCAAGACAATGAACATAGCAGTGACTCCTGAATATAACAGAAGGAATCACATGGTGTTTTGCTATCTGATTATTCTTATTAACACGTCCTGACTGATCAAAGCAATATATGCAGCGATTTTCATGGGAGTGGAGAAGTAATTGCAAACCATCAATTTCATCATCTAGAGTATATCAGTAGATGAAAGCATCTACATATATTGCAACTGCCTAGAAATGCTAGGATTCAGTTTAAAATCAACTCCAACTGAGAATTTAGCAGTAACTTATATTATGATAATGAAAAAACAGCATGCTACCTTTGATGGTCACAGGGTTTCAATAACTCAGACCTCATTTGAAGTCCCAGCAGGAGCCTGAGACAGGCCTGATACAACCTCATGGAAAACAGCCCTCAAGTTCTGCTTAAGTAATACCAACATTTTATGAACCCTGTTTTGCTCCCCTGTAGGTGATGATGTACCTTCATATATTCTGTCAAGAATATTCAAACTTATTAGCTTAGTGGATTTAATATCTACTATGCTATTTTAAAAATTACCAGGCTGAATGAAACTTCTTGATGTCTTCAGCTGCTCTCTCCACCAACTGTTTAAAAAGCATGTCATGGTTTAGAAATGGCACTCCCCAGTTTACTGTTCCTACTGAGACCCTTCAAGCAGGCTGCATTGGAGAGCTGGAGACATATAAGTTAAAGATCAAGGGCTGAGAAAAGAACCATTTACTAGAAACCACAATTAAATAAGAAAACTATCACTAACAGCAACATTTTTTAATAACAAAAGTATGCAAGAAAGAGGCGAGGGACTCACATGCAAAATGCTCAGCACTGGTGTTATCCTACAACTCCCTCTGTCGGCGCTTACTCAAATGGAAGGGATCCCCTTTGCCCAGAAGTTACTCCCTGCCCTCTGCCCCCAGCAATGACCTCAGGTGGTCCAGAATAACCTCCAGGGCCTGGTCAAGCACCCTCCTGGATGGAACCAGGACAAGGCAAAATTTACCTAGACCATGACATAACATTGCATGCCTGCTATACCAGCTTCATTGAAAATGAGTAGCAGATGATTGTCCCTGAAAAGCTCTAGCATTTCTAAGACTAAATCCTATACTAGAACAATTTTATGATAATTTTTTCCCACCTGAGATACAGAATAATTTTAACTACATTTCATTTGCTTCTCAAAGAGTTGGTATTTCTTTTTATTTGGATTGTGTTTATTAGTGCAAGAGGAAAAAACATGTAAGATACTACATTTAAAGAGGAAACAGATGGCCCTAAACTGGCAGGTGAGGAAACTTGTGTCATTGCTTCTCTCAAGGCTAGTTTTTGGTCTGAACAACCCTTTTTTGGAGAAAAAATGGATGGATGGATGGATGGATGGATGGATGGATGGATGGATGGATGGATGGATGGATGGATGGATGGATGGATGGATGG
>CM031858.1:136491977-136564055 GCA_018697195.1 Certhia americana | reverse complement strand
ATGGATGGATGGATGGATGGATGGATGGATGGATGGATGGATGGATGAAAAGAAGGTGGAAGGAAGCAGGCAGGCAGGAAGGGAGTAAGCATATGCCTAAGCAATACAGAGAACATTTAAATAGATCTAACAAACAAACAAACAAACAACCCACAAATCAACTGACCAACAAAACAAAACCAAAACCAAAACAAAACAAAAACACAAACAAAAAAAAACCCCACCAAAATCCCACTAAACCAAACCAAGCCAAACCAAACAAACAAAAAAAAAAAAAACCAAACCAAAAAACCCCACCATATCCCCATCAAGAACCAAGTATCAAGTAAGAAAAGAGTGAATGCAGGCATTTCATTGAAAAGAGGAATTTAGCTGTCTAAGATTGGTAAAAAGGTCAAGTCCTGACACAGAACTGCATGCAACTTCCCTAAAGAAATGTTCCTCTTTTAGGGTTTTATTTTTTTTTCATTTACCCTCTTTAAAGAAAAAGGCTATTGCTTTATGATATGTTGATAGATGAAGAATAGAGAAAAACATTAGAGTAGTAACCAAAATTCTCAGATTTTCATATCAAAACCCTTGTTTTCCTTAGTCCATAAACCCAAGGAAATTCACTTCAAGGACCTAACAACGAATTGTTATGCATGCTTCATTGTTAATACAATGTACTGAAAACTATTCAAAAGTAAGTAGGGATAAAGGCAACACTACACAAACTTCTTAGAAAGAAGATTAATGTATTCCATATCTCCCAAAGCCCTAAAATCAGTCTCATTTTACCTTGCCAGCTAAATGGCAGAAGTGTTCAAACATTTGTAATTGAACTGTCAGCATCATTGAACTGATCATCTTTTAAAAAAGCATGCTATGTGCTAAGAAAAATTTTTTCAAGTTTGAGATCCAAAAATGATGTTTTTTTTGAATGTCTCATCTACACCAAAATAAGGAATGGAAGCTTCATCCATGTGAAACATTCTTCAATATGTAGAGTTAGTGATCCAAAAAAGTCAATAGATTTGAATTCTTATCTATAATTTGTTTCAACGTTGATGACACAAAAAATAAATTAGTTCATTAGAGTAGCTTTCCACATGTATATTAATACTTCAGGAGATCATTTCAATATCTATCTGTGTGACATACCTTAACTTACTTGCATACTTAAAAATGTCTTGTTCTGTAGCAGGGCAGCACGGGACAATCCCTACCCTCAGTCACATTGAGTAGCTGTCATGTACCATGAAGTGAACTTCTTTCAGTCATAAATTCATGCCTGTTGCAGCTTTGAAATTTTTCTTCATTCTGCCACTCTCTCCCTCAGAGATTTAGAAAGATGCTAGGGCAATAGCCAGGAGGAACTTTTGGTTTCTTCTTCATATCTCTTTCAAAATTAAAAATAAACTCTGGTATGCAAAATAAATATCAGTTCTGTCTTCCAAATTGCCCATACTTGAAAGCTCCTTTGCTCCTCTTGGGCAATCATACTCCAAACATCATAATTCTCTCTTGCCTTCAGGTTCCTGCAAAAGAAGAGAGCAGTGGGGCCAGGTTACCACTCAGCTACTGTCCTACTGAACCAGCACTGACTTGTTGAACAGCAAGAAAAACACAATCCATCTATTCCAACAAGAAAAGTATCTCTAGATTTTTGTCTTGAAGTGTGCATTACCTATAGGAATTGTGTGGGAAATGGTCAAACCCTGCAACTTCCTTTTGACAACATAGGAAACTTTTTATACTTTTAGATCTAATTTTTTTTCCATACCATACTGCATTTCTACTGTGTGATGTACTCAAGCTGCTTTTAAACCAGCTCATCAGAAGGGTATATGCATCTGACAGCAGACAGTAGTCCAAGAGCAGCATGCAGTACTGACATTTTGTAAAATATCTCCTTCCAAAATCAACTGCTTTTCTAAGTTGCTTTAAAATCTGCAGAGAGCAGGGGAAACTGTTTATTTTATGTGATCCAAATTTAGAGCAGTTTTAGACAAAATTACCCTTTGTGAAGAGGTAAAGCCTTACAAAGAACAGCAAACTCCACTTTTTCACTAGTCTCTATTCATCTTATCTAAAACCTGCAATTTATACAGCTTACCAAATAATCAGTACATTTGCTTTTGTAGGCTATTGTTGTATATGTTTGCTACTACCACTTTTGAGAAATCACTGCTTAAGACATTGTTAAAAGAAGACTTTACATCAATAGAGTAGGAAGTGCCAGTCACATATCAAAGAGGATCAAGAAAACTTTAATTAAGTATAGGCGCCCAACAGGCACTGTGAGCCTGCACTGCAAGCCTACACTGTAGATGCAGCATTTTATAAAAGTAATTCTTCTGTTCTGGTCTGTGCACCTATTCCAAATATGTCAGATTTAGTCTAGCTACTCAGACCAGCTTTATATCATGACTTCCTATCCATGCAGAAAATAATGTATTTCTGTCCAAAAATCAAACATTCAACCTGAGGAAAGCATTTTGTGCCTGACAGTTAATGTATTCTACTGAATATTTTATCTCAAGCAAATAGTAACTTAACTTCAAAAATTTTGGTTCTAACTCTCTTAGGATAAATTCCTGATAATAGAAGATAAAATTATTAGGTTTTATTGTAATTTCTGAACTATCTACATATGATTCCTGTCGACATGGCAACAATATTTTCATAGGAGTTCACTAGACTCTTTCATGCCAATTAGCATTTTGACTTCTCTCCCATGCAATTGTCCTGCTAAACAGTGCAAGGCAGAAAGTAAAGGCTCACCACCTGCTTGAATGAAAAATTTCATCAAATGTCAAATAAACTCAAATAGATAAACACAAAAGAAATACATGCATCTAAGCTTAAACAAGTGAATTTAACAACTGAACAAAACTTGTAACTTCCGTGTCAAACCTAAGATCTCTGTATGGCCAGAAAGAGAATACACCTTACATTGAGCCAAGAGTTTAGTATTTGACCAATTAAGTTCTTCACAGAAGAGTTCAAATGCAAAGATTAGTTAAAATTTATCTAGTGTTAATGATGGTAGCACACCTCAAATGACATAATTATTTTTTAAAATAATAAAAAAAACACCCTGATTTAATAATATAGTTAATGAGTAGACTGCTTAATAGTGTTAGACCTTTATCATATATGGTTAAACAATATGTTGCAGAACCTATAGCAATGTCATCAAAAAATTAGACCTTAATTCTTTTTGAACTTCAGGTGTTTTTACATTTATAGCTGTTTCACTTTTTACTTGTTTTCAGTTATAACATTTATCTGAAAAGATTTTTTTTTTATTCAGCAATTTTGGATTAAGGATAAGAAAGAGGAGGAATAATGGAGCAACTACACTTAGTAAATGACTGTGATAATCCTTTAGAGGAGAAAGAATTTTGATCCCTACTTCACATCCTGAATAACACCAGTCTGAAATTGAGTCTACAGTTTCTTAACCAATGCCACGAGACCTAACCAATTGGCCAACATATTCACTCTCCATTCCTTACCATAAAATATTGGGAAAATCTCTTTTTTTTTTTTTTTTTTTTTTAATTTCAAATTTGATTAATGACAGATATAATTACAGCTCATGAAAACTGCAACAAAAGAAAAACAAAGTACATCATTGTGAATTGCACATTAAAATCTTTCCTCATTTAGTTGCAAAAGTCAGTGTATCAAACCAAGAGATGAGACTGCCAACAAGGGACAGAGGTCTTTTAAAGTGCGTGAGTTTTTCCAATGGTACTGCCAGTGCACAGTACCTAAGTGACTGTAACACTCTAGGAGTGATGTAGCTTAGGAAATTTATTGCAGCACAAAGAATCAACTTCTACATTATATTCCCATACTGCTTGCTTCCCAGAACTGAGTTTCCTTTACCATAATGAAATTTCTCTATTCGGGTTTTACAATGAAATTACTAACATTGATCACCCTGATATAAAAGCAGAAGCAAAACTACAGTGTTAGTGATTAATATCACTGTCTTCCCCTTTTAAAATAAGTTTTAAAATAACTTTAGCATATAGTTCATTTTCAGAGTGAGTTCAGAATTTTATTTCTTCATAATATTTCCTTTATGTCATTCTTATCTCTGGAGGAATTAGGTATTTCAAAATCTATAAGAGCAGTGTTCCAACTTTGGGCATAAAAAAATAATAGTGTGGTAGCAAATTCTGATACAAAATTAAAGAGAATATTAGTTTCTACTAGAGGTACTTATATAAAGTTAAAATTACTATATTTAAGAAAAGGTGTACAACTACTTTGAAAACAGTGTTGCTTATTGTAATGATGAATTAGCATTCAGTAACTTCATTAAACTATAAGACTATAATCCAATGATAAAACTGAACAAAATTTTATTTCTTAGTCAAACAATTTGAAAGGACAATAAGAAGGAACAAGTTTTCTGCACCTCAAAATACTCAGTTACTTTAAAAAAAAATCCTGATTTAATCTTGTACACAGAGAAATGGGAATTTACAATCAGCTTATCCTAACAGATATGCAAATCTTGGAAAGTTATGGAGATTATCTATTCCTTTATGCCTGTGTTATGTCTATTTTAATGTTCAGGTCTGTACATTAAGAATAGATTAATTTAAATAATTGTAAATCCCATTAGTCTCACACTAGTTTCCATTGACAACTGGGCAGAAAAAATGCTTATTACATAATACCTCTTTCTATAAGGAAAGGTAAATGTCACTTTACTATCTTCTTCCTTTGTAAATGTGTAATTAATGTATTTAAAACAGAAAAGTTTCTAAAATACTATACTCTTTTTTTTTTCCTTCTGAACTCCTACCGACAAATGAACAGTACAGATTTAATATTTTATATTCACAGTAGACTTTCCACCCTAGTACAGCAGGAAACATAATTCTGAAGACATATTTTAATATTTAATTTCATCTGAAAGTAAACATAAGAATATAATGAAGTTACCTGCAAAAAAGTCATGCCCCAGCACCCTCCTTATTGGCTTGGAGACACATGGCATTGCCTTGCCACACAGCAGCTGAGCAGGCTTCTGTGTCTGGATTCAGGACAGCTCAACAAAGGTTCAGGGAAACCAATCCAGAAAATATAGAGGATGTAAACGTCCAAAGAATGCAATGTGCAAACATGTTGGATAAAGCCCTCAGTAACTAAGTTAGTGGCTTCTCATATAATGATTGCTGAGTGCTTCCTGCTAAACTTAGGATATATTCTTACAACTACCATACTTCGTCCTTTTCCTTCTGCGGGTAGGAGACAACATATTTTCTGACTTCAGGGCAGTTTAGAAGGTGCACTTCAGCAGATGATACGCATCCTTCGTCAGTCCATAAAATGAACTATTGTTGTAAATTACTCTTTTCTTACCCAGAAGCTTTGATCAGAAGATTGCTGAAATACCCTGAATGTAATATAGAAAAGGTTTCAGCAGGTAGTTCTGTCTTTGTTTTCATAATGCCATGACACATCAGTAAAGTGGAAGGACAGAATGTCACACAACAAACCTTAACACTGTGAAAAAGAGAATATTTCAGGAAGCAAAGGGGTATGAGTAGGAGGAATGAAACATGAGTTAACGGTAAGCATGAGTCAGATTCAGAATAATCTGTATTTGACCCTAAAAAGAAAGCAGAATTTCAGGTTCTAGTATTCCTGAAATAAGATTAAAAATCTGCTTTTATATTTTATCTTTCTCTTGTATATGGTCATACATGATGCAGCTGGCTTACACTGTGTGATCCATACAAAGTGCAGCCATACTTCTATATTCTGTGCTTCACAATATGTTTCTTTCCCAGAAGTTGTATTTTTCAGGAGACTGAAAAAGATGCTAAGCTTTTTCCAAAGAGGATACTGGCCACTTATGTATTTGTCACAAAATCTTTTAATTCTGTACACTATTGTTCCAAATATTACTAGTGAATTTCTTTCAAATATGAGACTTCTAAAAAATCAATGCAGAACCATTATAGGAAGGGAAAATTTATGGTCCTTCCCCCCAAAAGGTAGAAGAATAGAAACAGATTTCTTGCTAAAATCAATCTGTCTTACATAAAGCGAAATTTAATAACATACAACCTTACCTAGTTCTTGAAAAAGGAATATTTTCTTTCTCCAAAATAAAGAAGATAGAGACAAGATCTTCTCTCCAGCCACGTTGCCCTTTCAGGATGGAAACAGGAAAATAAGTTTTTGGTAAGCCTTATGACACCTTATAATTTAAGCACAAATCATTTGTTTTATTTCTTGTAAAGAAAAGATAATACAAACTTATCCAAACATCATCAGAAATATGTTAGCATATATTCATCACTTTGAAATGAGTTGCTTTTAGAATTTAAATTTCAAGTTGAAGAATACTTATGCATATGACTTGCAGAGCTTTAAAGACACCTTGTTTCCCACTTTCTGGTGAGATTTACCAAGGCTGTACATGCCTCAAGGCACAGAGCATGATAGACTGGTTGAGTGTCTTCCTAAAGAATTACTAGAACAGACATGAGATTTTACTGAACCACTGGTTGTACCTAAAATTCCAGACAACATTCAAACATGGATATTTTTTAATACAGGTTGAATACAAGGCTCTCAGAATTACAGGTTTTGCAACCACAAACTACTGCTATTAAAAGACTTCTGGAAATGCAGTAATATTTTTTTGAGACATAACATTAGAATACTTGCCAAGCAGTTTTGATCATAATGAAATCAAAATTTTGATCACTTTGCTCATAATGAAAATCAAAGGCTTCTGTATGTTTTAACTTCTTTTGGGCAAATAAATTAACTGCATTTGAATTGTATCCATGTAACATATTCTGGTTACAGGAAACGAAACATTTGGGAGATCTATAGGTAGCAACATGTTGCAAATAATTTTCTGGTTTTGGTTAGCAACTATCAGACCTTAAAAGCATCATTATGGTCAGACATATCACAGTAAGAACACATAAAACAAATTAGGAAGGACACATTAAAAAATTCAGGAAATAAAAAATAGCGAAGAATGTATTAATAATTATGGTACTTCTAAAATAATGCTTGCGTTTAGAAATTAAAAAAAAAAAAAGAACCCTTCAGTTTCTTTTTCATTTAGTTGTATCATGTAATGTGAGTAGTGTGGATCTTAATACTATGATTATTCATCTGTGTTACAGGTTTTTCAAAGGGTTATGGGGCACTATGACAACCATCCATGAAGTCCCCAATCCCTCAGAATAACATGCCAAAAAAAGAAAATCTTAGAAAATGCTAATAATTTTTCAGATGCTTGTGCTTTAGAGTAAGACCACAGAGGCATTAGATTTTAACCATCTTAATGCATAGCACATGTTTTGTAAGTGGCTGTTTCATATTCTGGGATTAAGAATTTACAGGGAGAGATTCTATTGGCAAATAATTACTACCAAAATTATGTTTAGACAAGATTTTTCTTGCAGACTACTTTAAGCCTTTAGAGTTCTGATGAAAAAACAATTGGCTACATGACATTATGTTTGTTTCTAATTCATGTTTACCTTCAGATGGATGTATAATACTCTCAGAGGCTTCACTTTCCTCAGAGAGAGAGATGTTATCAAGAAATCTCCTACATGCACGATTTACTTTTATTCATTTTGATCTCTTCATTCTATTCTATTCTATTCTATTCTATTCTATTCTATTCTATTCTATTCTTATTTATTTATTTATAACTATTCTATTCTATTCTATTCTATTCTATTCTATTCTATTCTATTCTTATTTATTTATTTTATAAAATAAAGATCAAAGATTCAAATTTAGTACTGGAAGCTCAATCACAGGAAAATCATGAGGACTATTCTATCATAAATGCAGTTCTTACTTTTGCAGGTGGAAAACTAACATAGCACAAAATATCTAAAGAAAATTAGAGTCCTTTTACAAAAGAATAACTATTCATATACATTAACAGCTGGTTACATTCAAAATTTTAATACTGGAATGAATAGAGAACTATATTTAGTGGTGTTTGTTATATATTAGTTATTTTCCAGAATGAGAAACTACACATGTTATATACCTAATTTTTAGCCAGGATATGATTGGTGATGTATTTTTACCTAGATAACTTTGAATCTAAAATGAAGATTAGGTTAAGGAATTACCTTTTTTGGTTTGGTAGAGCTATATAACACTAGGTTAGAAGTCCATCTCAATTATATTAGCAGTATGATGAGCAGTACCACTAAAAGAAGCTCTGTTTAGAAAACCACACCACATCCATACATTTCTATGAACTCAGCCCTAAAGTGCATCCTATATCATCATAATGGTGAAACTCTGGCCTAGAGGTACAAATGCATCACTATGAATGTGTCAGATTTGCTTCAGAGGCAATTCTACCAAGCATTCTTGACCTTTACCTGATACACAGTTCAAGTTTCTCTTGTCTAGCTTCCATAATACCAAAATTTAAATTCACTTGGGGTGTTTCTCCTTTATGCATATGGACATGTAGTTATAACACTGATTAATCACTGGTTTTATAAATAATATTTATCAGAAGCACACATTAAAAAATTATATGAAATATGCTCAACTTCACAGTTAAACATTAATTATTATAATAGATTTTGAGACCTTGAGTAGGTCATTTGGAAAAAAGTGATTAAATCTTTTCTAGCCTATCTTGGAGTTACCAAAAGAACCACATTAATTATTAACAAGATTTATAAAAGAAAATTATGAAGAACTGCATGTAATGATTAATATTACTGCTTAGATGGCAATATTAATGTGCTCAGCTGAAATCTGACACCAAAAAAATATATTACAGTACCAAGTCAGCCTAGTTTCCTATAAATACTGGACTACAAATACTTGTAGTGCCATGAAATAGAGAGAGTATCAAAGGTCAACAGAAAGAGCCTCCAAAAATTCCTGAATCAAATGTCATCTAACAAACTAAAGAAATGATTCATCCACATCTCACTTAACTGTAGATTTTACAAGAAGCCCAAAGACAAACTTCTGAAGGTGAATTACGCCCCAAAGTACTTTCAAGATTGAAAAAAAGAGATTTGTTAGATGTCTACTGAAGCTGCCCATCTGAAAAGAAAGCATAGTAAGGCCTTGTATTAATGAGATCATAAAAGCTTAATGTGTAAGAAATAATGTGGAAGCCAAGAGAAGAGTGCCCTTCCTGTAATCGGAGAAAACTGTGTGTACACCCCTGTAAAGCACAAGCCCAAAACACATCCATCTGGGGTGGTTTCTGACAGTGATAACTCCAAAGGCTGTGTATTTTATAAAGGCATTTTATAATGATGGTGGGGTGGTTGCAGAAATTCAGCAGGTGGTCACACAGGATGGAGCTGTACAGTCTTCCTCTTGCACCAGTGACATTCACATAAAGACACCATCTGTGTTTCACTAATAAGTATTCTTGAAAATGCTTTTTTCGCAGTTTAAGTAATGCCTTAGCATACACTTCATTTCTACCACCTACATCTATTCCAAATAATAAGTGGACCATAAGAGGCCAATTAAAGGTGTTGCTTGAATGTTATTATCGTTCTGATGTATTTCAGTCCATGTCACTCCCTTTACTTGTCTAAGTTCATTAAAGAAGTAGATTGGAAGCATGAGGAGTTCTAAAAGAAGGAAGCCAAGGTCCTCTCTTCTCATCCACAGAGGAGTTTATCAGGTTCAAGAGCACTTATCTCGTTTCACTAGAGATTTCAGTCTTAGTAAGAAACATTTAAACTCTGTCCTATCCATTTCTACTGAAAGCTTTCCCTTAAATAAATAAGTAGCACAGAGTACCTTACCTAGTTTCAACACAAGAACCCCAAAGACTTCAATTAAAAAAAAAAAAAATAAATAATTATTTCCCAAGTTTGGAAATAAAAATATGTAGCTAATATTCTATATTTTCCTTTTTCAGAATGGGCAATTTTGTATTTAAACACAATCTAAGTTCGAAAATAATAAATAACAATTGCATTTTTGTAATAATTTGTATTTTATATCTAACAAAAAGAGATTAGCTAAGTCACAACTGAGTAGAGATATTTTCAGTCTTTTTATTTTCCTCATTCCAATTCCATCAAAGTACTTTGGAATTTCGCTATTACATTTTTTTTAAAAAGAGGGTGAGTGTGACAGTGAGCAGCCTGAAAGCATGAGTTTTTGAAGAAATGAAACACAATTGCATACCTAAAACTAAAGAAAGCAAAAATATTTTTCTATTAATCTTTTCCTCAACAACCAATTATTTTTCTGAGTATAATGATGCCTTAGGTTCCAGAAGGCATCAATAAAGCATATATATATCTAAAAAGGAAAAAATTACAGCTGTCAGTAACAACTATGTCTTTTGTGCATTTCTAGACATCCATGAAAAGCAGGTGCAGTATTATCCTAGTGGGGAAAATCAGAAGTCATTACTCAGTTGAAGAATATGAAGCTGTTTGAAAATAAGCTTGATGTAACTGTCTGTCAAGGGCAAGAGGAAAACCTTCTACCTTGTACTGCCCTTGTTTAGTGTAGGTTGAGCACAAATCCAGATGGGCTGCTTCCAGTGGTGCTTAGAGAGCTGGCTAAAGGGTTTGCAATACCATCCTCTTGTTTTTAGAAACTTGTGGATATAAGAGTAAATTCCAAAGGATTCACCCTGTGTAGAGAGGATAAAGAGAGGGTTTGTTTAGTCTGAAGAAGAAACCACTTTAGAGCCAACTAGTAGCATGTGCTGGCATCTATGAGGTCACTTACAAGCTGGAAGCAAAATCTTCACAGTTGGAGCTAGATAAAAGTTGAAACAAGAAATGTTTACACTGAATGTAATGAAAACATTTTCAGTATGAGAACACAAACACTGGAACCGGTTGCCCTGAGAAGCTGTGCAGTCTCCTTCTTTGGAAATCTTCAAGATACAACTGGATAAAGCCTTGAGCAATCTGATCTGATCTCTCAGCTGACTTGCCTTGTGTAGGAATTCGAACCTTCTGGGGTCCCTTCAAGCTTGAACTCTCCTATGACACTGTGATAGTAAACTTTCATTAAGTATCCGGATCCAGTAGAAAGGAGGTGAGAGAATATTTTTCTTGCACATTTCTAAATAAGCCTTATAAATTCAGGATCTTAAGCAAAAATAAATAAGCAGACAAACAAGGAAAGGAGACAGGCTGACTACTTAAAAGCTATTCCTCAAGTCACAGTATACCTTGAGAAGTATGTTAGGAAATCAATTGCTTTGTTTTATATTTATGAAAATAAATTTAGAATCTGCTAGAACAAATTGTTCCTCATTGGAAAGCAAAAAGGCCCACACTGTTAAAACAAAGATGGCTCTCCAGCAGCCACTGTACATGCTCCTGCATAAAAAGGAGTTTGATGAGAAAGATTATGTGCTAAGTTTACTTAGTATGATGGACAGTACATGAGTATTATATCACTTTCTCTAAACTTCAAATTACAATGTACTTAGAAGATAATTCAGTATTCACATTTCTTAGCACAGACTAATCTCAAACAAACACTGCAGATTTCCATCTGACATTCAGAATGTGCACTTGACAAATGGGAAAGGAAAAAAAAAATTGAGCAAGAAGAGGAAAAAGAAAAAAAAACAATATGTGGCTATCTGTGTTAGAAAGAAAAAGACCCTCTCCATCTCAATTTTCCCATCTTAACCACATTTTTAAGATGCTTAAGACTCCCCAAAATTGTTTGTCTGTATTTCTCTCTCTATGCTTATTTTTAACTTCCAGATACTAAACCCCCCCCAAATTTTCTGTTGTATTATGTGTCCTTTTTTTCAATTAAAGTAAAAGGTTTGTAAATGCAGCCTTTAGTGACTATAGTCCAGGAATATATTAAGTATCTTATGATCCACAAATATTAATGAAAACAATATTTTTAGTATGGGAGTCCTCTAGGGAAGGTGATTCACAGGAAGTAAGAGAGAATTCAGGAACTGAGAGATCTGGGAGTTGATTGAAATTATTACATCAGCTTTATGGTACTATTTTTTATTGTTAATCTTCATAATAACTTCACATTAACAGAAAGAATGTTTTCTGCTATCACACAACAGTGTTTGCTTCACTATGCAAACCTATTCTGCACACGTATTTTGTGACAGAATGCAATTGCAAAACAAAACCCATGAAGTTTATTACTTCAATACAATAAGAAAGCAATTGTAAATATATTTCTTACCTCATACTCAATTATTAGCAATATTTTGTCCTTGCTTAGCTAAAAACATAAGTTCCAATATTCAGTTCAACACAAACTGTCATATTTTATTCACAAATGCACAAGCAAGAACCCTCTTAATTCTCACCATCCCCTCTATAAATTTGATTTGTGGTAAATTTGATGCAATTACACCCATGAAACATAAGCAGATTTATATAATTCCACTAATTCTTATGAGACTGTGGTACACCCACATAGCAGATGGTTCTTTTTTGGTTTAAGGTATACATTCTGAAAACACAGATATTATAAATAATTCGTATACGATCCAGTTGTAAAATGGAACTGCATATTTCAGCTGAAGAGATATGCAATCTTTTTACCATATAGAATAGCCAATGCAAGAGAAAAATGAAGATGAAAGGAAGTAAAGCTTAGGTATTGAAAGAATATTGCAAGAATGACAATTTCTGAAAAAGAAGTTTCAAGGCTCAGAAATTCAAGTGTATTTGAGTTTTGAATTTTGTACATAATAAAATAATTCTTTAAAATAACATTTTACAGGTAACTCCCAAAAAACCACATATTTGAGTCTAGAGGCTGAAATGTCCAACTCTTTACTGAAAAAATTCCTTTGATATAAGACATGGTGGTGATTTTTCAGACTCAATAGGCAACGTAGGGTCTCAAAGACTTTGTCACTGTTCTGCTTTCCATCAACAGACACTAAGAAAAGTGGTGTCATGTAGGAGAAATAAGATACAGCCAGGCCTTTTTATATCTCTATACACATGCACATTACCCATTCAGTGCAATCGCTCATTGTTCTTTTAGATTGGATTGACTGTTATGTTAATTGTTCATGATGATTCATAATATTTCTGACTTACCTTCCTCCTACAGTTCTTTAACGAAACATAAAGCTCCTGTTTCATTTCGTGGGATTTTTTCTCCTTTCTATTTAGGTATTCCATGAAAATTATACATTTTGGATTACCAAGATAAAGACAATTTTTCTTAAAATGTGAAAAGAAATTTGGTCCCTTCAAAAATTTAATCTAATAGCTTTATTCACAAAAGCAGAAATAGATTTGTTTCCTTAATAGTTGTCTTTATAGATAGATAATCAAAGCAAATGTTAAATGCTTGTACATGTTTAGAGGAAAATCTGCTCTGTTGCATAGTGAATGTATGATGGCTTCACTCATGTCCATGTTCCCAGTTAAAGTGCAAATACCTGCACTCTATTAAAAACAAACAAAACACCCCCCTCCAACAAACAAACAAAATAACTCCACAAATCAAACACAAAGCAAAACAATCTATTTGGCGTCAAAGATTGGAATAAATAGTGACCTCTCTTCTTAAGCTACCTAAAAAGCCTCTAAATACAGTTTCATTTCCCTGAGCATATTTCACTATAAAATGTCTATGATTAGTTTCAGTCAAAAAAATTTCAGTGATGCAAAAGAAATGAGTTATAAGCCTTTGAAATCGATCAATAAATGTTTCACAGAAACTCTAATTTTTCTTTTTCCTTTTTTTAGGAGAGATGTTAGACTAAAATAATAACAGAAGCCTTAGCAGCAAGGTACACCTGATATTGTCCATATATTTTCTATGTTAACATGCAGCTCAAATCAAAAGCCATTCAGAGTCCAAGACTGTCAAGATTGTTCAAGATTGTGGCATTCACATCACAAGGAAGGCAAGGCCATAAGAAATATGTATATTAAGGAAATATGCCATACAGAGTTGTAAATGCTCTTCTAAAATTTGTAGTTAAGCCTCCCTGACTCTCACGACAGAACTACAACTCTACTTACATATAAAAATTGTTTCATAAATTTCAGTCAAAAGAAATATTTTCAATTGCTCTGATATAAGACACTATAAGGCTATCTGATATTTTGAAAATCTCATTAATTTCTCAATTTCTGCAATACAGGAACTTAGATACAGAGACACCAGATACATAGACATTTTTCTCTTATCTTCAAAATCTTAAAATTATGATAATAACATCACAGAAGAATGCACTGGCATAGGAAGGCTCAAAGTCATTCATGCATAACTTAGACTTATGAACAGCTGAAAAGATGCAGGAGAAAAAAAGTTGGTGACTTCTAAATCTTCTCAGTTTTAGGTTTAGCTCAGCATCTTTAGATGTGCAGTCTGAAGCTTCACAGATGGTGCTACTGTGTCCCTCCAATGCAGCTTCTTACTGCACAACTGATTTCACACTGATATTGACTGCACAGACATCTGGTTACATATATTTAAAACATAATTTAGAACTTGCATTTGACTTTAAAACTAAGTGAACTTTCTTCAGTCTTTGCATAAACCAAAGTCTTTCTTCAGTCTTTGCAAACCAAATATGATTTAAATTGAGTTTTCACTGAATATGAATATGGTAAGATTATGAAAAGTTCAAAGTTTTCTTTACTACTGTTAGAAATGATGAAGAGCTTTATAATTTATGAAATTAGAATGAAAAAGGAAAAAAATATGCTTTTTATTCTCTAAGTGAAAATATCCTTTCCTGGAGGGATGATTGTTTATCTATTTTGTGCAATGCAGAACATGGTCAATGTAAAAAATTATGTGATTCAAAGAGCTCCCTCAAGGTTCAGGAACTCCAGGTTCTCACTTTTCCAGTAAACAAGAGGTCTCAAGAAAGGTTTCACTTACTTGCAAGAGTGCTACAAACTCAGAAGTATTGAACTGAGTTTCCATCCAGCCTCTTTTGCAAATTCAGAGATGCTTCTTCAAACCCTTCATATTGTTTTTAGCTATATTTCAAATTAAAAAAAAACTATAAAAAATAACACAAAAAGAACAGAGTAATTTAACTCTGTGGTTCAGATTCCTGTATATTTTATATTCCTGTATATAAGTCACAAAATAAAACTAAAACTGTTGGCATTTATTTATAAATTTTCATCTTTACTAACCTCTGCTTATAATAGTGTCTTAAATGTTTGTTTTCCTTTACTATGGAACTACAGGCTGTCATAATGAGAGCTGAGTCTGAGTAAGTTTTGGTTTTGTGAGATGTTAAACAGAATCTATATAATTTTCTACTGAAACTTTTTGAAATCTTTGAACTGAAAGGTTTCATTTGTTGTGGTGTAATTGACGTAATTAGCTCTGACATAACATGAAGAACTGTCAGGAATCTGTCACCCTGAGCCAGCAGTTCCGCAGGTGAGTGTACAGGATAGCCAAAATTTTAGCTCCTCCTAGTCCAGGAAACACCACTGCTGATCACCACTCTTGAGGGACTGGAGTCATGGGTCCACTGGGTTATAATCTGTCTATAAACTGTCACTTAGGCAGCAATGATAAAGTAAAGCACCTCAGCTGTAACTTAATCCCTATATTAATGAAAATTTATGATCAAAAATTTGGAGTTGGTTTAATAGCTTTCCTGTTTATGCATTCACTTTTGTAGTAACTTCATCAATAATAATTCTCTCTAAAGTTCAGAAATTTTCTCTTAGAGGAGTCTAGAATTGGAAAATATAACTAGAACTCAAAATATAAATAAAATATGAGGAGAACAAAATCTTACTGAATTATTCACGTATTTTTAAAAATATTGTGAAAATCTGGGAGGAATTTGTCTTAGTTTTGGTCTGCAATTTGAAATTTCCCAATCAAGAGCAAAGCAGGTTTAAACTAAAAAGGAATAGAACTTTATTAACTAACAGTAAAAGGGAAAAAAACAGAAATCAGAATGAAACCTTCAAAACACTTCTCCTCCCCCCACCAACTATTCACTTTCTCACTCTGATATAAAAAGACAAAACTTGGGATTCTCAGTCAGTTATCACTCTTAAAATAATAATTTCTCAATTCATCAAGGAGAAAAAAGTCTTTCTTGAATATCATAGAGATTTTTCACAAGATACCAGTTCTCTTGCTTTTGCACTTCACAAATTGCCCACCCAGGGGAAGAAATGTTACCACTGTGAAGTCCCTCCCATGAGACAGCCTGTCCACTGCAGCTCATAGACCATATCAGTTTATTAGGTACAGTTTAAGGATGCCTCTTCTAGTATAAAACAAAAGTTCTCTTCATCTCAAGGAACAGAGGTCATCTTCTCTCAATGGGCATCATTTCTCACTTCTTCAGTCTTCCTCTGTTCAATTTTTTCCAGCAGCTCACAGCTATGTCTAGAAACTTGCATCCCCCTAAAAACACTCCAATGTTTACAGGGTATTCAGTCCATTCTCTATGGCCTCACAAGTCCAACCTAACAAGGCCACTCCTTCAATCTTCCTTTCCGTTTGAGATTCTCTTTTCACTTCCTCTGACATTAAGTCTCATTCTGTGTCTTTCCATGTTTCATCCATTCTCCCCTTTTTCCTCTGGGTAAGATTCATGCTTTGGAAGTTTCATCTGGTCAGGAAAGAAGTTCACACAGGTGCAGCTGGTACAAGGCAGCCAGGTGATGCATTGTAGCTGTGCTGGATCTGGGCCAGGATCTCAAGGCCTGGCTGCTGTGTTCAATCCCAGCTGTGCTGAGAGAGGGAGGCTAGGATTTTTTTCCAGCCGTCAGGCTTCAGATGTCTCACACCAGGGCTGATCACCTCTCCTTTCCCTGCCCAGCAGACACCAGGCCTGGCTCAGCATCCAAGGCTTTGCTGTGTGGGCCATCCCGGATTAGCAAATCTCAGCAGCCAGGACTGGGCTGAGCCTTCCTCCCCCCTCACTGCCTCTCCTTCCCCTTTGCCTGTCAGGGGTGCCAGGGCAGGGCAGGAGGAACCTCGGCCTGGCTGTGGGGAACAGCCGGGCCAAGGTTCTCAACTCACCCCACCAGAAACCAGAAGAGAGATATTTCCGGACCCTCACCTCAAAATGTGCATTCACTAGAGGCATATCCACCCTTTTAATTGGTTTAATCAGGTGTCAATATTACAAAATTGTCCAATCAGGACTAAACCATGACAGAGTTATTCTATTTTTCTACTCTCACACAGGCCTTACTTTACATACTGCAGAATAACTCTCTTGCCAGGTGAAAAAGTCTAGTCAGGACATCTTGTTACAAGAATCATCCAACCCACAACCAGTGATTAGAAAGTTTCCTTGTACCAAAATACCACCTGGACATAAAAAATACCCTTGAGACCCTAAACTCTTGTTACTCTAGAAGAAAAATTGTCTTGAGACATGCAAGATAACTGAGGGTTACTTGGCAAACTTTGTATTAAAAGAAAGGAAATTTTAAAGACCTGTAACTTTTTCATATTGTAGGCTACAATGACGGTGGGTTGTCATTATCCAAGCAGTCTCCAAACATAATGAAGCCATTTGAGTTGCAAGAGTAAGGACATTAAAACTTTTAAGCTTAATACATTTACAGGGTTGATAGTGTGTAGCATGGATATATTCCACAACTGTATAAAAAAAGCTTCAGGCATGAACTACTTATTCTACTGTGGTAATAAAATGGACTTCACTAGAAGATGCCCTTTAGGCAAAGGGATGAAGAAATTCATTATCCTTTAAGCAAACTCTGTGCTCTCTCTCTCTCCTATTTCTTGATGAACTGTGGTCAATAAACTATCTGAAGATTGGCCATAGAAAGCAAGATTTCTTGTGCGCTGTAGGAACTGCATACTGATTATCCTCACTGATTTCAGTAAATAAATTAATAAACTATTTTTCTCTGCTGTGGTGATGTGTGGATTTGTGTTCTATAAAATACATTGCAATAAGGTATTCCAGTAGATGTTTTCAGGTTGGTTACTCCTCTCAGAGCTTCAGCTGCTGCAAGAGCTCCCATTACTTGTTCACTGAGGATTGCAAACCTTGATATATAGTCCTGCAATGCCTTCATTTTCTAATGCCTACCATTATTCCAGAACATTTTATTGATTACTACTAGTTCTTGCCACACACTTCCATGTGTTTCTGATTAATTCTGTCTCCTGATTAATTTGATATAAACTTGTTTCCCTCTTTTTTTTAACATTACTAATTAGTGTGCAAAACAAAATGTTGTGCTCCCCCAATTCTCTTTCCCAGCTGATATACAGTCTGCAGCTGGTTTTATCTTGTTAATGCACTTTAGTCAATCATTCATTGAATATAAGATAAAACATTTTAACTGTTCTAATTGCAAGTTATTTTTTCTTTACAGTCTCTTGTGCACTATTTTTCAGTTATTAACAGCAGCTTCTATACATTTTCATATCTTACATTTGTTGTGGGCTGTAGCCGTCTTGACAAAAATCTCAGAAATATCAGCAAATCCAACATTTTAATGAAAATACCAGGCAAACTTAAATACATGAATTAAGTTTCCAAGCATGGATTAGGTAGCACTGACGTCCTCAAATTAATTTCTTCAATATCAAAAGCTCCTACTTAACTGTGTTGTATAATACAAGATATGTCTAAGTAGATGGATGCCTCCCTGCTTGAAATCATTGCTCCCTGGTGTTTTAACTATGGACTTTCTCAGAATCAGTCCAGCCTGAGCAGCCTAGTGATTATCAGCTCTCTAGATTTCACTGGCTCCAGAGTAACCCTAGCTATGACTTCTGTTTGTTCTGAAATTACTAGAGGGACAGAGCTGTCACTCATTTTTCTGAAGTGGTAACTTAGTGATTATTAGCCTTTCCATGAAATGCCACAGTAATTCCCAAATCCTTCTACGCTCATATTTCCAAAACACACATTTTCAAAACTGGGAGTGAGAAAACAAACTAAAGGAAAAGCACTGTGTAGGAGAGGGAGATGAGAAAGACAAACTGTTTCTCTGCACAGTTTCTGCATGATATTGTTCAACACAACTAGAAAATTAAGCCTATGAGCTGTGAACAATCAGTGTCTAAAACACTAGACTAAAGAGTCAATCAATCTAACAACCTGTCCTTGCCCTGTAAACCTTGAGTTGTTATCTCCAAAACTTCAGCAAATAAGCAGACTGCAACCCCAGCATAACTTAAAGCTTTGAGATCAGGGCTTGCATCTTGCAGGCAATATATGTGGATTTTAACTCCCTCATGCTGAATGAAACTCCTGTCTGCTGAGGATTTGTTCCAGTGGCCATTATCTAAAAAGTAATAACTTTACTTCTTGTTTTAAAAGAAAATAATCCTGCTTTGAAATACATGTCTCAGGAGAGGCTGCTGGGGTCTCATTTTCAAAGATACATAGCCGTCTAGCACGTGACCATGCTCAGGAGAGAGCTGGCATTTCAACACAGTATGCCAGACAGCAATTTTTGTTTGTGGGAACATGGTGGAAATACAGTGTACCACATGCCTCCCAGAAAGTGTTATCTTACTGAAAAAAATCCAAAAACCAAAGAAACAAATGGTAGTTTCTGATCAACAATATTAAAGAAATCTGCTAGAAGAAAGGAAGGCATGGCAGTTTTCCCATCCAGTACTTAAACTGCATCAGGAATCATTATATGTGCATTAAAATTAGGGGTACATTAATATTTAATATACCTTATATAGAAGATCATGGGCTTGTACTGTTAGGCTTTAAGCACATTATTTGACCACTGCCCAGGTCCTGGCTGAGGGTATGCTTACTCAGGAGGATATAGAAGAGAACTGGGCATAACAGGTAACACACACAGACAGCACCACAAAAGACATCTGGATCTTCCTGTCAGCTGAGGTCTGCTGTCCTGGCTGTGTCTCCTCACAACTTGTTGTGCATCACCAGCCTCCTCTCTGGTGTCATGGAGTGAGAAGCAGAAAAGACTTTGACACTATGCAAGTTCTGCTCAGCAATAACAAATACATCCCTGTGCTATCAGTGCTGTTCCAAGCACAAACCCAAAGCCTAGCCCCCTTTTCAGGTACTGTGAAGAAAATTAACTTGGTTCCAACCAAAATGACCAAACACTATCAAAAAAATCTTACTTGAGTACAGGTGTAGCAAATCTGGGATCAAAGGCAAAGGAGTAAATGAGAGCACATTTCATGCTCAAGGAAGAGAAAGGGACAGAAAATGTAAAGGATTCCCATCAAGTGTGGGACAAAAAGTGTAAAGAAAGGGTATTCCAGAAAGGGGATACTCAAGTAGTTACAGTTATGTTATGATGTTATAGTTTGCTTGAGGTTGAGGATAACTGATCTGCTTAATGTCTCTGCCTAAGCAGGACAAAAAATAAAAACCCAGTCACACCACACAAGTTAAACTCATCCTTCATTCAAGAGGATGGTGCAAGGGAGATGAAGAGGTGACAGGCTAAACATCCAATCACCATCGGACTTTTAGTTTCCCCAGGTCTCTTGACATCATCATCTTAAAATTGCACAAAAGCAACTGGCGCAGCTGCATCCTGGTTCTATGATGGGTTCATCACCTTCAGGAGGATATGCAAACTCTCCCAGATCATGTGCTATCAGCCTATCAGCAGCACCCTGCAGCTAGTTTGATCAGTATCAATTGAATTAACTTTGTGCATGGAATAAAATAGGCATGAATTAAATCTATGATAGGATTTAATTTAGCCATCATGAGCAGATAGGTGGCTGTTGACTTAGTTTTTCACAACTACAACAAATATCAACTTTATAAACACCCCTGGAACGATATCAAAACTTTCATGTAATCAAAAGGCAAAACTTTTCTGATGTAAGTAAAGCAAAATGCTGTGTGTATTTTGATAAAATAGAAATCTAAGTAATTGAATTGTGTTCTGTAAAATGAAACATTTTCACAGTCCTGAAACTTTTTCAAGGACAATGAATGAAAAATATTGAATTCCATAGATATTGTGTTCAAATTTCTTTCTCCTACTTTTGAAAAGTTCTTTACAAGATATGCACCTTTGTTACAGCAGAAACTCTATTTCCATTGTTGCAGAAAACTTCATAGTCCACTGACATCAGAACACAGTTATTGAGATTTATCTATAAAACCATTAGATGGTGTGATTACAGATGGTCTCACAAGTGGAATTTCAAATTACAGAAAACAAACAAAACAAAACCCCAATGCACACAAAAATTATTTGCTGGAATATCCCTGAAATAATTTTGTGTGAACATACTGTTAAGACATCCTAAGGATAAAAGATGCATTCTTCAAGTTCTTTTTAGTTTCTTTGCTTTAATTTTAGAAATTTTAATCACTAGCTCTCTTCTGAAAAAGTTTTCCGAATGTTTGGATTAAGCCTCTTATACACTGTATAACTATTTTAGCAACAGTGTTTAACACCTTTTCATTGTTCAGGCTGTTGTTTTTTTAAATTCTATTTATATTTTAATTAATTTTTGGAATTTCTATGATGTATTCTCTTGGCTCAAGAGGTAAACCCCATACTGAAGTTAGTGAAATCAGAGACACAAAATCATCAGAGCAGACTGGGTTCTCCTCATATTATGTTGTTTTTTTGCTAGTAAACTTTTACAAACAAAGTTATTCTGACCAGATTTTATGAATACTGATAGAACATAGCATTTTCCTGCTTCAATGTGTTAGCTTAAAATTGTTTTTTTTATATATCACTACATTCATTTTATTACCCATTTGAGAATATAAAAGGAGTAAATTAAGGTATGCATACTTAAAGTGAGCATAATTTAAGTAAATTTAGCTCTAAATATTTTGCAGTACAGTTTTGTAAGTTTTTGCTCAGATGATTTTAAAATATTTAATTTTTATTATAAGTGTACATTGGATATTGCATTTATCTTTCTAAATGTAATACTAATCAGGAAAAATAGAGGCTAGTGGTTGTAGTTCAACAATATATATGTTCAAATTTTCTTTAGCAGAGCCTTTTACTGCAAGGAGAAACAATTCATTGAGTGCATAAAAATATATACATTAGTAAAAGACCATTGCTGTTGTTGCAACAGTGATATAACACAAAATGTGCAAAGCCTTAGGAGAGGTATTTGTAAACATATTTATGTGTTCATTCAACCTTCTGTTACATTTGTGATGGATTAAAAACACATACACTCAACATCAAAAGAATGACTTTTATATATATATATATATATATATATATATATATATATATATATATATATATATATTTTTTTTCCAAAATAGGAGCTGATCAGAAAAAGAAACTAGTTGGGGATAAGTTTATGGTATATTGCAGTTTTGAATCATATTACTGACACAGTATGTAGAATATGCAATGTATGTACAATAAAGAGAAAACTATCTCCAGAAATTATAATCTAAACATCACTAAACATGGCAAATTTGTCCCACAAAAGATATCACAATAGGACTGAACTTAGCCCTTGTCTTGCCAAAAAAAGTCATATTGATAGTTCTTTAAGTCTTGCTTTATTGAACTTAAATCTGCCAGATGGGTGAGGGAGAAGTCGCTAGTGAAAATTTGCTTAAATTTGCTTTTACTTAATACACCTGAAAAGAGCCTTGGTGGATGTGGCTTTTAATGAAATGCTGGGAAGAGAATTCTGGAATTATGCAAGGTTTATTAGGTAATGCTTGAAGGAGAAACTAAGATGGGGAAAAGGAAGGGTTTGTGGAAGAGGAAGCATGGTAAAATAGAGGGAATAGAAGGCAATCTGTCTTGCCTCTTATAAAATTCCTTTCCTAACTGCCTGAGGCTTTCTGTTGTCTGCACATTTGCTTATTTGAGGCCTGAGTGCAGCTACTGGAGTCAGGCCATGGGTCAGAGCCCATGTGCAGGACCTGGAGAGAGCAGAATGTGCATGTAGTGTGTGTGTCTGTGTTCAGGTACTTCAGCAGTGAGATCAGACCAGACTAGCCAGAGAGAAGAGTAAGTTTGGGATCCAGGTATCAGAGAGGTCAAAGATTTCTGAAGGAGCAAAGAATGTGAGAACTGGCTTTAGGAGGAGCAACTGGAGAATCCAGGACTCTGCCAGTCAGCTCTGGGTGTGTCCATAGCTCTGTTCCACCTACTGGAAAGGTCTATTTGCATGTTATTATATGAGACTTCTGGGGGGGACCTGCTGAATCCAGAGGCCAGCTGCTGGGCAAAAGCCTAAGGCCAGCTACTAGATGAAACCATATTATCTGTAATTCTGTGTTTTCCATGTCTGATTTTTATCTTGATCACCTAGAGCAGAATGAAGATTTTTCTGCTTTTATTTTGTCTGTGTTTCTCTGTGTGGCTGTCCATGTGACTACTTGCAGTGCATTGTGTGTCTGTCTGTCTGTCTGCATGTTATCCTACTGGGAGCAGGGCTCTCCCTCACTACCAGCTGGACTTGGGGGAATTGTGCTGCAGCAGGCTGACCTCTGATGAACCACCTGCTTTGGCAACCCCAGAAAGTTCTTACTCACAAGACTACCACACTTTTCCCCTTCATGCATTTAAAGATAAGACTTACAGGACTTAGTATTTATTTGGAGAAGAAAGAAAAACATTTTGAAGAGATACTACTGGTAGAAGAAGTAGATACTACTGGGTTTTTTAGGGGACAAACAACTGTTATTTGGACAGCTCAGGACAAAGCCTGGACACAAAGGACATTGCAACATGAAATAAAAAGAAAAATGCAGTGAGAGCTTAGCAGAAGTTGTACTGAAGTGGCAAAAGTAAAAGAAAGGTTTTATCAACTAGTAAAATTTAAATACTCGAGTAGGATAGCCTTAATTACAAAGAGACGATGATAAGCTAAGGACAAAGATACCACAGAAGAGCTGGGAAATGGCTGTGATGTGGCAGTGAGCTAAAAAGGAGCAAGGCATGACTATAAATTGAGACATTGTCAGAAATTAGGTATTTTTATGGAATAGCACAAATAATCTAAAGAAAAAACTTAGAGTATGAGAGTATTAGTCTGTACATCTGAATTTCTAAGTAATGAAACAAAAGCAACATTTAAGCAGTGGAATTTCTTTCCTAACTCTTAAATCAACAAAGACAAACTATTTGTGATCCCTCCAGGGGAAAAAAATAGGGAAAAACAAACAAACAAAAAACTAAAGTAACAAAAATTCTTCCAAAACTATCTGTTGTTATAGTAATTTATTTCAATATCAAAAGAATTCATTCTTTCAAAGACCCATAAATTAATCAGAATGGCTAAAGAATATTTATACTCCACATTTTCCATCTGAATTTTACAAACTCACAGTTAAATTAGAATGAGTAAACTGTTGATCAATAGGCTGAACTACAAAACAATTAAAGAGAAGAACCTGGAAAATCACAAGCTGTTTCTGAGGATATGTTAGAGACTTTTCTGTATTGCAATAAAATAATGGGGCCTAAGTAAAGCTATATTTAATGACCAAGGTATTTTCACATAAGTCAATTTTTTGAGTTCCGCACACTGGCAATATGAAAATATGCAAAGGCTGCTGGGAATTTCAAGGATGTATAATAAATTGTTGTAAAAAATGGAGAAAGTTTTTGTTGAGGCTGCAACTGACAAAGTTGTGCCAGCAGAGGGTTTTGCATAGTCTGCAAATTCCTACAATATAGTTGGTGTCTGTTAATCACCCATCTTGAAAGGGACAGCAATTGCCAGTGATGGATGATGACTGAAAATATCTCACCACATCCCAAAGGAAAGACACAGCAGCAAGAAACAGCCTGTAATATATTATTCTTATGCTGGAAAACTTGGGGCCAATTATGGTTCCTTTGAGAGATAGCGCACCCAGCCTTTTTATTCTGGGCACCTTGGTATGAGACAGGACATTCAAGAGCTTTGCTGATGTAATGCTGATAATTGCACACTAACAAGCTTCCTTGCAAATCATGTATAACTCAGTGCTGGCTTTCTCTTCAAGAAAAAAGATTAGTACAAATAGATATATAACTTCTGGACAAATTTTACAATAAAACTGGGACAGTAATGTAGCTAAGATACCAAGCTCCATCTAAGTTCCGATTTTCCTAAGGTTAGGAATTCTTTAGGGTGCACATAAAAATACGCAATGTAACTGATATTTTCAAATTGTATAGAAGTAATTGCCAAAAGAAGAATTGTGTTGCACTTTTGTATTTATAAATATTTATTCTTTTCTAAAATGCAAAGTGAAGCTGTTCACCAAATAAATAAAAACAGCAACAAATAAGCGCCATAATGTATTAGCCATATTTCTGCAGTCCCTCAAAGTACTACATACAGAGAACCTCTATTTTTTGTCTTTAAAATGGAGGGAGAACAAATGTAATTATATGCATTCCAGGGAGGCAAATTAATTTGGAGGTCATTCAGCTTTAAAATTTTAATATGAGTTCTATTTTTCTATTTGCAACACTCAGCAGAATGCAAAAATACTTCTGTCTCATTATTTTTTCAGTATAGCATCTTCAGAGCACTAGCAATAATTCAGATACAGAAAATTTTTGTTCACATACTAAGAAATTGAAACAGTACTCAACAGAGGGCTAAATTTAATAAAATTTCTGTCCTTACATCAAAGATTACTGCATTAAGTTATCCAATTTAAAGAAAGTCACTGTACAAGTGAAAGTTCATATACAATGTGTGTCCTACTGTGATGGCAGACTAAAATGTCCACGAAAAATTGAATATAAGGAAACATTTTTCAGAATAGCACTACATTTCACTGTAAATGTCAAGTACTGCAATTCTGAAAAATGTCACAGCAATAATTACATGGAAATGGTTCCAGCTAGTGCATATTATGTGGTCACATTCAGTGTATCAATCAAGGGAAGTTAATATTATCACTAGTTGCTCGAAGAACATCTAACTATCTTCTAAAGTAACAGCTCTTCCAAAGAAATTTATGCAGTTATAAAATAACCAAATATTAAAATTTAATTTATAGAACCTAGACTAAAATGCAATTTCTTTTATATTAACTTCAAAATTAAAAAAATACATGTGTACTTGGGAACTCAAAGCTATAAGATTTCTGGGTCAGTGATTTGAGCTCCTGTTATTGAAGGCAGGTAGTATATAAACCTTCTTGAACATTTCTTAATCTTCATCTTAGAAGGTTTTTGAATTTTTTTGTCCTTCAGTGCTCTGAATAAAATGTTGTTCCAATACTTGATGTTTGCCATGGTTTGAAATTACTAATTAGAAACATAAATTTATTCATGCTCACATTATACTTTTTTTTCTTCTTTTGACAACTTTATCCTTTTGTTTTAATAGGTCTCCTCTTGCCTGATTTTTCAGTGTCTAAACAAAGACTATTGATATTCTCTCTTCTCTTCCTTCTACTTAAGTAAGCCAAAGCATTTTTTTTATTTATTTCAATAGGACAAGTTCTACATTTTTATTTTCCTTTTAGCTGTCCTTCCCTATATCTGCTGGTGGATTTTATTTTCAGTGCAATATCACAACAAGACTTCAGCTCAGTCCTGTGCAATAATATTCTCAGCTCTGCTGGAGATAATTCATGTTTTAAAATATTGGATTTCATTTACTTTTCCCATTCAGCTGTCATATGCTGGAGAGGTTTATAGGCATCCTATGGTAAGTAATGCAACCAAATTTTAACGGGCCGCATGCATCTCATCAGATGAAAACTTGTCAGTACACAGGATAACTCTGTTTTTTCCAGTTTACAAGGTTAACCTCTGTGTAACTGTCTCACTCCTTTATATTGACTGTACTTTCCCATGATTTCTAATCCATCAGTCTTCTGGGTTAACATACAGTTACCTTCAAACTGATATCATAGTACTAAGGAGGAGACAAGAAGAAACATAACCTTTTTAAAGTCAGGTGCAACTTCATACAATATTTGAGTACGTGCCGAAGTTCTTTTCTATTTCCCTGGCTTGTCATGCTGTGCCAAAAAAGAATTATTGCGTCTCTAAAAAAATAAAGAAGTTCATAAAATGGATTAGTACAAGTAAAAACTTTTTTAAAAAATCTATTTGACTGATCACAGGTTACCACAGTAGAAATATTTCTATTATAAAATAAAATAAAAAAGTGAGAGACAGAGGAAGAAAGGAACAGGGGAGTATGAAGGCCAACAAAATAAGTAAGTATCGACATTTTTAATGTGATATGGGCTGATAAAGCAGCAGGAAATTTAAATATAAGGAGAAAAGCAGAGACAGACATATCCATAGTCAAAACCAAAGATATTGGAATATTGTGTTGAAAATACATGCAGTCAATCCAAGAAATAGAACTGGAGCTTTGGTGGAGTAATTCCGTATTTCACTGAGCAGAATATATGGGTAATTTCAAATTTTAAGAGAAGTGATTCCAGGAACAACTTTATCAGTAATGCTTGCAGCTGAATGAAATGTAACAATCCAGGCAGGATTTAAATCTCGGCCCGGACTAAACTGAGCATTGTAAGTTAGTCAAAACATAAGCTTAGCCACAGTGCCATTTGGAAAACAACTTTATTATCCAAAAGTTCTCTGCAGTCAGAGGAGCAGTAGCACCTTGCAGTAAGATCTACAAGACAGCAATGCAGTTACAGGCAGTTGATGTAACACACTGAGGATGATGACTGGCCTTTGAGGAGAAGAGAACTTTCCAAGGTTAAATATAGTCTTTCCATCTGAGTCTAAAACTGACTTGAAAGCAGGATTTAAAAACTCTGTTCTCTAAGTATCTGATAAAAATTCAATATTTGCCTTTGAAATACAACATGATAGATAATAAAACTGTGGATTTTGTTTTCAGTTTTTGTATAATTACTAGGTATCCTTTTAAAAAAGTTTCAGGTAGGTTTATGAAGAAGTTTTTTGCAACAGGTGAGCACGCTCAGTGGAGGAAGTTTGCCATCTACAGGATCTATAAAGACTAGGAGATAATTCAATCTAAAGTCTTAGGCACAGGATAAAAACAGATGAAATTTATTTTGGGTTGTTCCAGTAACTCTTCACCAGAGAAAAGGACTGAACTTGTAGAGATGAAGAAAGTAGAATTGTTTTCTCGTTCTGCTTGCAGATTCTTTTCACCATTTAAATATCTGTGCACTTCTATTTTAAAGTGAAATCTTGGGATCTGGACACATTTTTGTTATCATTTCCTTTCAAGAATGGGGGGTGATAATTCCACCAGTTAATTGGGTGATTGAGATCATCATGGTGTTACGCCCCCATCTCTGAGGCAAAGTAACTGAGGTTCTAGGTAAGATATTCCTTTGGGTAGATTAGAGTGAAACAGCCCTGAATGACTGGTGCATATACACATACATGTATATTATCTATAGAAATATATCAATACAAAAGTATAAAATATGATCTAAGAAAATTTATAAGGAAAAGAAATAAAGACAAAGAAAACATGAGAGTAGACAGTGAAAATGAAAGATGTCAACACCTGTGGGTTCAGCAATGAGAAAAGTATATGTCTGTCAGTCAAAGTGATGGTCACAGGCCTTGCTACATTTGGGGTGAGGAATGCCCATGGAACAAAGAATTCAACAGGCTGATGTGCATTTAGGTTCATGTGGGAAAGCCCAGGTATCTCCCTCGGGAAGAAGGCTTTAACACTCTCTCTTGCACAGTCTTCTGATGGAAGGCCTCAGAAATGAAGCAACAGGAAATGATTCAGTGGTCATTGCACATGTTACCTCTTCCATAACTTGGGGTGATAAGTGTATGAGGGTTGCTTCCTTTCCCACAGTTTGCCACAGTGAGAATTTTTGTCCAATGCATTACCCAGGATGTGCTAACCCGATCTTGCCTCTGCCAGGCCTGCAATCAGCACATTCCTGTCATGAATTCCTCCCTTCTGTGCTTATCTCAGGCCCATTGTGGTGACTCATCCTACGTCAAGTTCATTCTGTGATCTTGACAATGTTTGAGACAAGGAAAATAGGGTGACAAAAAATCAGAGTCCCAGAGTGGTTAAGGTTGGAAGGGACCACAGCAGGTCATGTGGTCCAACCTTCTGTCTCAAGCAGGATCATCCCATGGCACAGGATTGCATCCAGACAGTCCTTGAATATCTTCAGTAAGGGCTACAACTTCTCTGTACAATGTGTTCCAGTTAATGTTTACCTAGTAAAGTTCTTCCTCATGTTCAGGTGGAACTTCCTATTCATCAGTTTCTGCCTCTTGTTTTTATTGGATGGCGCCACCAAGAAGAGCCTGGATCCATCCTCTTGTCACCGTCCCTTCAAATATTTGTTTATTTACATAAGGTTAAACAGGCCCAGGTCCCTCAGCCTTTCCTCATTAAGGAGTAGCTCCAGTCCCCTAATTGTATTCACTCCCTACTACAGGACTCACTCCAGGAGCTCCATGCCTCTCCTGTACTGTAGAGCCCAGACTGGACAACAGTCTTGAGTCCTGCAACAGCACCATGAAGATGGCACACTGGCTCCATTAGTAGCTCCACCTTGAAGCTCTGAGTCATTTAGTCTTTCATTTAAGTCCTTCTCTTTCCAGCTCCGTCTGTATTGTCCTTCCCAACTCTTGAGAAGCTTAACTCCCTGTGCAGCAAGGATTCAAGGCCCAGATCTTACATGGCCAAGCTTTGCAATGCTAGAAAACTATGAGAAAACTCTGAGGAGGGTAAATGTACAGTCAGGAATTATAAGATGGGGGTCATTAATAGATAGACAGGTCCCTAAAGGAAGAAAATAAAGAAAGTCATCAGGTTAGCTCTGTTATATATATATGAGAATATTATACGGCTAAATTTAATTCCACATTTTCAAATACATACTGTGAAAAATTCCAATTTTTTATTAAAATGAGGTCTAAGATGCACAAGGAGGAATTAGGAGTTTAATTAGCTGAAGTGATAATTTAAACACCAGACCTGTCAAATCTGGGATATCTCTAATCGATGTGCAGAGGCACCATAAAAATCTTAAGATTAAGATAAAGGAATAGAAGAATTGAGGTATCTGTAGGGTTGTATGACCATGTAAAAGGGAGTGTTTTGGATTAGAATTTTCCAGGTTATAAGTAATTTTCAGAGATGTAATATAAATTCCATATCAAAATGGGCTGACAGAAATGTTGAATGCAGATGGAAGTACTCAAAGCAGACTAAGCTAATGAACAAGTGTTATACCAAGCCATAAAGAGGGACTTGGCAATACTAGTACATTAATGTTGATCTGCTTGCAGTATAAAGTTTTTTGGATGACATTTCCTGATAGTGCAAACCAATCTTAACAAGGATTTATGCACATTTACTTCACTAATTTGTTCTAGGACGTGAGAGAATGTGCAGTTTTCCAGGTCAGGGAGATAATCTGGCTAAAAACATTGTAGCTATGGAGGTGAAGGAGAAGAGACAAGAAGGAGTTAGTTCCTGCTGAATCAATCAATAGAAGGAGGAAGAAGAGGCTGATCATAGAACTATACCCCTGTAATCCATCAAAATATAATCAGTGTAAGAAAACTCTATTCATAAATTGTTGATAATTAATCTGTTCATTAATATGGTTTTAATAATTAAAAAAAAAAAAAAAAAACCTAGGAAATGGCTTATCTAATTTGAGACTTTATATTTTTCACACTAAGATATCATAGAGGATTTTTTAAAATAACTACTGCTACTTTTTTTTTTTTTTTTTCTGTTATGCACTTTCAGATATGTTTCCAGGGTCATAAACACAAAGTGTCTGGCAACACTGTTCTTGCCAGCCGTAGTGATACAAATAAATTACAGAGTAGAAGAAGTAAACCAAAAAGCAATCAAAACATATTCTGCCATTTTGTTAAGCAAATATACCTGTTCTGATTATGGATAGTGCTTAACAATGTTTATTATCAGGGACATAAATCCACAGATTTATGTTTCCCTCCTGCGATTGCATAGTTTCTCAACTTTTTTCCTATAAAGCTGGGGAGTCTGGGTACCCTATTTCTAGAATTCTGTCCTTGTCTTGAGTAAGAATATTTTATTTATGTATGTATGTATGTATTTATTTATTTATTTATTTATTTATGCATTTATTTTTCAAAGGTAGCAAGTTGTATGACTGCATGTGATTTGTTTTGTTTACTTGATGTGTTGCTATTTACATAAATGCTTTCTTACTGCCTGTTAATCTGTTTTCCTGTCTGATAAGTCATTTAATCATTTCCATGATAATTTTGTTGTCAGATAGATAGACAAGTTTTCCTTAGTACTTGCAGCACTAGCAAAATCATATGTTAGTCTTTTTATCTATAATTTTTTATTCCTCATTTTTATATTTGTATTTTGATTTTCATATAATCATTCCTGTTTCTCTCTTTTGTTCTCTTAAACATAAATATTAATGTAGACCATGTATCGACAAAAACAATGTCAGAAAATGCTATTAAAGGTTTTTACCAATATGATTGTTCATCAGAAGACAAGATTCTTCTTCTGGGGCTTTATATGGCATTGTTGGGGCTCCAGATGTTTTCAGTGTTGCTGTTGCATATCGAAATGCACATAAAAACACAGTTACAAGTAACATGTTTCTTCTGTACAATGCACGTGACAATACTGCCATAGGGAATGTGCAGGGATTCACTCTTAGCCCCATAAGCCAGTTGGTGCCAGCTGATGGCCATCATACCTCATAGTCCCACCAAACATCACGTTCACACACCTTAGTACAACTGTACTTGCTTTGAGCAGAAGATTGGAAAATAGGTGACTTGAAGGTGCCTTCCAATCTAAATTATTCTGTGATTGTGCAATTCAAATTCAAGCAGAGTTCTGACAGTCAATGAATAATTAACAGAGATAGTTTTCAAACAGGTATAAAGCTTCCTCCTTATAAAAGTAAACAAATAGATCTACTTTCCCTTGTGTATGTCAAGTAAAAAGTCTAGAAACATGTTTTCTTTTTAATCTGTTGCATTTCAGAACAGTACATGCAAAAAAATAAAATAAAAAAAGAAATATTGGATAGGAAACAAAAAGTTGTTGTTAAAATTTGTTTCATCATTAGTTGTGCTGCTTCTAAAGGGAGAACTAGGATGAACAGAACTTTAAATAACTTTAGATAGGTGTTTCAAAATCTGGGGGAAAACCAGCTTGCAGTGAAGACGGTTTCATCATTGAATACACCACGTAAATATTCAGTAGGCTGAGCTATTCAATAAATGTGTTTAATTGACACAAATATCTAGATCCTGATCCAGTTATTCTTGTGCTGCATCATTGACACCACAATGCCCTTGGCACCACATAACAAAACAAACTTGAAGATGTTTTGGGTTTTTTCCCCATTTATTTTTTATTATATAGAGACAAAGGTATAAATCTGTGTAAAATTGCATCTCCAAAAAGTTCCTGTATACTCCTGTTTAAGCATTATTTGGGAATGTAAGTCCCATATCAGTGTCCAGGTGTTTTGTTTTGTTTTGTTTTGTTTTATTAGGCAATTTGGGACCATAACAATATCCCCATGATAATCTTATGAATCACAAAATGGGGAAAAATTGTCTTCAGTCAGTTTCTTTCTTGTCCTATTTCTTTTCTACAGCTGTTATGACTCTCTTACTCACTCTGGCTTTATATTTGTTTTTACTGTAATTCTTAGTAGATCTCTATTGCTTTTATTTGTGCTGGCTTTTGCAGCTAAATGCAAGCTTATGTTCTCTAATGGCTATATTGAAAGGATGTATTTCTTCTAAGCTATCCAAGCAAAAAAATTACACAAATCCAAAAAAAAATGGCTGATTTACCCAATACAAATCAATTCATTTCATATTATGGATAATAAATTTCCAGTTATTTGAACACTTGACTATTCCTTGGTGTAACATGACACTTGTCGTCAATAGACCATAAATCTCTTGAAAAAGGAGAGTAACAAAATTATTGCCCTTTTTAATGGCCCCAACTGACAGATTAAGTATGTGGTAGCAGAACCTTCCTTTTTTGTCTAATTCATGATTATTTTAACATAACATCATGCAAAAGTAGCCTCTAGTTCAATAATGGCCCATTATGTTGAGTTGTCTCATAGATACAATTCATTTTGGAAAAAAATAAGCTTATAAGTGCTCACTAAAATGCCAGCAGCTTTCATATACTTCATCAGTCTTGCTAGACAATTACACTTCCTTTTGGTTACTTGATTTTTATTTGATTTTTGTAGTTTCAGACCCAGCTGCTTCTTTGCATACTAGTCTAGTTCTTTCTGAATATATTCTCAGAAAAGCAGAGAAAAGTCTGAGAAAAGCAAACACTAATTTTATATTGGTGCCTCTTTTTTCTATATTCTCAGGCTATTTTTCCTGTCATTTATCATCAACAAAACTTCTATGCTAACAAAATACCGTAGCATCTTCTGTAGCCCACTATGCTCCATGTCCTATGCAGCCAATCCTCAAAAAACTATGTGAAGGTGAAATTACATTATCTCTCTTTGTTTCATAAAATAATTTCAGATACAGAGTTAGATCACATTAGAGGTAAAATTTCATTCCTGGCTTTGACATATTTCACTGCAGTTCTATGCAGCATCTAAAAAATCACATTTTTGTACTTGAGATAACATAAATTTTTAAATATTTTTGCAGCTATATCCAAATATATTGCAGTTTATATTACAATTTTCTAGATTACATTGCTTTCTATAGATAGTGATGTGACCTTACTACAGTGTTCTCAGTTTACATGCTTTCTGGGATGGACAACATGGTAATTACATCTCAGTCTGGGCATAATTTATTCAGAAATTGTCTTGCCTATGAGATAATGACTGTTTTTATATAAGCTTTAAAAATTTCTCTGGATGCACATACTCAAATGGTGACTGCCATGGTGGTGTCAGGGAGTCTAAGCACTGATGTTTTACAGAGTAGTGCTTCAGGGCCATGTCATGAACATTTCCAAGTAACATTCTTAAATAGCAGTTGTCCTGGTATATTAGTAAAAGGGGTTTCAAAAAACACGTGCTGTGTACAAAATTAAATTAATCTCTAAATTTCTGTAATACACCTTGTCCTGTGGTGCTTGCACTGATGATAATGACTTCTGTCATCTGGCTTGAGTCCATGAAACAAGTATATATCCTTCACATTTTTTTAATTCATTTATCACATTGTATCTGGATTTGGTTTGATATTTTGTGCTTCAGTAGTGATAACCAGTCATATGCATTGACCAATCATATTCTCTCTGAACTGATATTCTTTCTGGTCTTCAACTATTTGACTAGTATACATTCCATTCCATTGAATACACTCTTGGGCTGTAATTCTTTCGTTTCTGACCTTGTGTGGAAATGGAGACAGATCATTAGGCTTTCAATTTGCCATACAGTGTCCTGAAAATTTATGTTCAAATGGGTTCTCAACTTTACTGAGAGTTTTCTCAGAACTGTTCTTTTTTTATCTAGAATAATGTAGAAACTAATCACTGCTGTCCTAATAATCTACTAAACTCTCTATGAATCAGAGAAATCTAAATTTCACTTCCATCTTTGCTAGTTCACAGACAAGTCAAATTCACTTTAGGTAAATCACTAGTGAGTGATCTCTCCCTGCCCTCACTCAATCCATGAACCTTTCACTATATTTTCTCTCCCCTACCCACCTGAGGATGGGGAGTGATGCAGTGGCTTTTGTAAGTACCTTGTGTCTGAGGAAGAGTAGACCACCACAATATGCAATATTAATACTCTAACAAATTGCAGATTACAATATATTTGACATCCTGATACTGCCTGTGGGTGTACTGAGTTGATCATACTCGTGTTCAGCAAGAAATTTGTGGCATTACTCATAGTAAATCTCTCTTGGGACATAGAAGATTGGTAAACTAATTTCTGCGTTTGTGATGCTTTATCTCAAAGGATGGCAGGCCAAGGACTGACATGTTTCGTTCTACACATGTGCAATTTATCTGTTTCAGTTCTTGGTTTAACTATTTCATCCTGACTGAACTGAGCTGATGGGTCCTCAAAATTTAGTTTTGTTTACTCTCTTGTGTAAGAGTTTATGCTACCTTGCTGGTATTTGATTTGTACATAATTACTCTTTCTTTGTACTGTTACTGTTTAGGAGGTTTAGTAGAGCATCAGTTGATAGTAAACTTCATTTTACACTTTGAATATATTACGCCATTCCAAATATTCAGTAATTTTTCTTCTTTTCTCATCTCCTCCTCTGACTTCTTTTAATGTATGGATGTGCCCTTTAAAGTTTTTACCCATATTCCTGGACTGATGGGCCAAAATCAACCCTCAGATTTAATTGACTTACTGGCATATTTTATATGAAATTTAAAATTTAGTATTTAATTTCAAGAGTTTACTGTTTCCCACTTCTCATTGTTCTATACCACTTGAGAAATGTTGTCAAGCCTGAGATCACACAAAATTTATTTTGCTTTCTAAAGGTTTCTAATAGCCGGTAAAAGAAGAAAGCCTGGAAAAAATCAGTGTCTTGATGTACGCTGATCAAAAGCATTATTTAATTTTAATGACATATGAACAACCTGCACACACATAGGACTCCTTTATCCAGAAAAACTCCTGTACTTACTTGCCTATTTCCCCACTTCAGATTTCTTCATTAGTGTCTCCAGCCTTTAGATTTCAATGCATTTTCAAAATCCACTGGACTGCTACAGCTGCCTATGCTTTTGGACAGTGCCCACTCAAAATCCTTGCACTTCCCATACAAAGTTTAAAGCTGCTACTAAGACTTAAAATGGAAATATGGATTGACTTGTAGATTCTTATGGAGAATATAAACTCCAATTTAGTAGATCATCTAGGTTATCTGAAGTCTTAGCTACAATCAGTTCAGTAAAAAAATGCTTTTAGTTGTCAGAGTCTGGAATTATGAGAAATATTTCTTTGCATGTTTAAGAGATTTTCGAATCTCTGACAAACAGTGTTTTTAACCTTTGTTCATGGAAAAAGGGCTTTTAAGCTCTGGAGTGAAGCAGAGGTTTTAAGAGTGTGTATTGGATAGTAGAATAGTGTGTAGTTTTATCACAGGGTGAGAATTTTAGATTTATGGGTTTCTAGGATGGTAAGCAGGTGATGACAAGATGGAGAAGTCCACGTGGCTTTTGGGCTTCCTCCTTCTTCCTCACCTACTCCATGTTCTGCTGTGAGGTGGCACATTATGGTTGGCTTAGAATAGGGTCTTACATTCTAACATGGATAATTGTTATTGGAGAAGTATTATAAATACTGATTAAATAGATTGTAGTATAAAATGTAGACACCACTCTGTGTGGGTGGGATTCAGGGATTCAGAGAGCGTGCCTCAATGTGACCTGCTGCACAGATCTCTGTAGGTCAGGAGAAGAATGTATTGATAACAAAGAATAAACTATGAAGAAAACATAAGAAGAGATGACTCAAGACCAGTTCTTCAAGATCTCTGTGCTGGGGAAACAAAACTTTACATTCTCGGGTCATGGTAAACAGCTGACAGAGAAAAACACACAAAAATATTTTTTATAAACCTGAGATTTGGTGACTTTCTCTTACAGTTGATGACAGAAGCAAGCAAGAATCATAAAACAGAGCTCTCCAACACCTTCCTCAGGCTGTCTCTAGACATACCAGTGTGCCAGTCTATTGAAAGGGTAAGTGCATTTAAATGAAAGCTTGGAAAGCCATTTTTTATTTTATTCTATTTCTTTTTTTTTATATATGGTTTTCTATTGAAGCATTTTATCACTATTTGTCTCATGTAATTTTTCTTATTTGCATTAAGTGAAGAATTTTGCATATACTGGTTGCTTAGACAGACCATATTTGCTATGTTTTTTGTGTTAATAGCAGTTATCTTCTGTGTGTCAGGCACTTGGCATGAGACTGGGATCCTATGAAAAGTGGCTGGTGTACAACTCTTTGCATTAACAGTTCAACACTCTTCACCAGGAGCTATTCATTACAGAACTTCTGAACACTTGCCTCACAGTACTGCCCAAAGCCCAAGGCAGGAAAATAAGAATCAACATGGATGGAACATTCCTATTGACAGAGTTAATTTTTTTTTTTGCCAAATGCATCTGTTCTCTAAAACACAATATTTTCAGATCAAGTGCTTTTAACAGAAAGGTATTGCAGTGGGAGTCTTTCAACCACTTCTGCTTCCCAACTTTTAGATGGTTAATGACAGGGTGGTCAAGCTATCATCTATTTTTGACAGATGGCAGCCTCAGAGGTTGTTCTGGGACTTGTGAAGGGAGTAGACAGTTGATTAGTTATTTTCCTAGCTCTTAGCAGCTGAAAAAGTTTCCAACAGTAAGGGCAGAGTTCTGGCAGTTTCTTTGACCTCATCCAGTTCTCTGTTCTTCTCTCATGCACCCTACTGCTTGACATGCTCCTCTTCTAACCTTATAAATTAATGAGTTGCAGAGTTCAAAATCTTTTCTCCTGCTATAACAGCTGTTCCAAGAAGACTTTGCTGTTTGTGCACCCTCAATCATTTCCTGAGCAAAACTGTTTACATCTGGATGAACAACTCTAAAAATGAAGAGGGGTAAGAAAAAAAAAAAAACTAAAAAAGAAGAAACCCTGACTAATATTGTCAGAACATTAACTGGGACCATCTGATGTCATGCTGCTGTGTGTTAGTCCAGCATTTATACAGGTCAAGACCAAAAAATACCAAAAGATTTCCAAGCCCATGTAGTTTTGCAGCAAGAGTCAGACTGTCTTGTTTCATCTTTGTTGGATCTTTTTATCTGTTTGGGGTTTTTATTTGTCTGTTGGTTCTACATCAGCTTGTCTGCAATTTTTAGAAGGGCTATAGATCAGTGGCTTGAACACAGTATGTTGTTCTATTAATGATCTGTATTCTTCCATTATGACCTCTTCAATTCTCTGTTGATTAGACGAGAGGCAATGGCTTTCATACTATCTTTTAACCTCAACCTCTGTTTCTTGAATAAGCAGCATGTTTTAAAGATACCATGTTCACTAAACAATTGTGCTTTAGGTGTCTCCAAGATGCATCTCAATTTCCTTTTGATTGTTAGCCCAGAAAAATAGAATTTAGTTTCTAAATTTCTGGCCTAAGAGTTAGTTTAGTTGTAAAAAACCATTGGCACTTACAGGAATCATTAAAATAGATTTTTTTTTTTTTTAAAGGATGACATTCATATTTCTGGTAAAAAGTATGATTTTTAACTGAAAACTTGGATTAGGCAGGCCAAACATATTGAAAGTATTATGGCCACGCTGGAGATTTTAGAATGGGATCATAGACATGGATTTGTGATCAAGGACTGTTTCTAAGAACAGTTCTCAGGAGATAAATTGATAGATCTGTGGCACTTAGAAAAAGGGGAAAGATCTTCCCTCAGGTGAATATCTTTTTGCTTGAACTCACCACATGCTGGAACTGGATCAAAAATTTGATATCATGCATGGGAGGATGCAGAGCAGTATCCTTGCAGCCCTGTAATGAAAGCAAAAATTATAAAACTGATTTTAAGTGTAATTCCAGCCTCCAGGCCAATGTTATTTAGACAGAGGATATAAAAGTACCATTGATGCCTAAAGAGGCTACCTGGAACAGAGGCTAGACAGAGTTTAAGGAATAAAGTATTTATTAAAAGGCCTTCAGAAGATACACCTTGGGCAGTACAAGAACCTGGCTGGGCTCTGCCCAAGATGGACCCCAGATGGATGCAAGATGGACAACCAGTTATGAATCTTCACACTTTTATGAGAGGTCCATTTACATATTGGGGTTAATTGTCTAGTTACAGCTTCAGGTTATGAAGTTCCATCCTCCCCATTTGCTCTCTTCAACTCACCATCATTTCTGCTTTTGGAGCCAGAGGCTGTCCTTGGTTCCCAAGCTGGAAAAGGATTGTTTTGTCTAACTACCCTGTGAAGAGAACTTACTAACACTTGATATGAAGTTCAGAGTCCCATATCAAGGCAGCACAGAATCTGAGAAACATCAAAACTAAAACTTAAGGCATCACTATCAGTTCATTAAAAATTTTCCTGGAAGGCATTAGTCATCTCAAAATTACAATTTCACAGCAAAGAAGTTACCACAAAATGAGTGAAATGTGTTCTCTTTTCCAGTATACAGCATTAAAATATATAGGAAATATGTGAAAAAAACCCAAGCTTTAAAAGCTACCTAATCTAATCAGCCCTCTTATTTCTAGGTAAGCTGTGAACTTAGGTTTTAGTGTGCTATCAAATCACTTGAAAAGTTTAAATTACTCTATTCAATTACTGTATTGAATTACCCTTTTCTATATAGTGTGGTTCAGGTTTACAAATAATCTCTTTTTTTTTGGTTTGTTTTTCATTCCATTTCAGCACCATATTCTATATATTACCAATATGCTCCTTCCTTTTCTCTAAACTTTTAAAAAACTTCTCATGGTATTAATTGATGCTCCTGACAATTTTTTCCTGTAGCTTTTATTTCACCATGAGGAAGCATATGTAATAGGAAAATGCTACTGATATTAGTTGCAGAAGTGGCTGGTTATTCTTAGTAACTTTTCCATTGTGGTCTATTATGATCTTTTTGATTGGCAAGCAGATTCACAATGAGTGTTATGGTGAACAGGAGAAAAAATTACTGCATCAATTAACACAAATTAGCATCCCCGATGAAAGTTTGGAAAAAAACAGGCATAAATGGGAAGGAACACAGGAAACTGAATCCCCAAACTTCATTTCAATTTGTACTGGTAGAACTAAAGCCTTACATAGCCCAGAAATTTGCACCAAGATCAGCTGCTGCTCAGTCTTGGTCTTCGGTTTTGTAACAGATAAACAAGAAATAGCTTGTCATTTTCTAAACTAAGGATGCACTGATCTATGTCTCACCTGTGAAAAGTACTGCATGGTCCCTTGCTTTTACATATTTTTCTGAATTCTGGGATCATACCATAGAGGAGAGAAGCATGAAATTAATTACAAGCTGGATCCAAATTATTTTCTCCAGCAAATGAGTTTGTCCAGAGGGACGTCCTGATAGGTTTTCTGACACCTTCCTCTTTACAGCTCTCTATTTCCCCCCCATAACTCTCAGTGTAAATGGTCTCCAATATTATTTCCTCTATTTATTCTAAAAAAGTAACATTTTAAAAAAAAATGGTTTAAGGGTCAGAGATACATTTACTGGTGCTGCTGCTGCATGTAGTTCAAAGAAGTATTTTGTGCTAATCTCCACTTCCCAGGATTACTACTCTCCTCCTGACACTGGATTTCAGAAGAAACAGGCATACCTAAGAGTCTGTCACATGAACAGAGGAGGAAGAAGTTTCACTATCTTTTCAAAATGTGTTTTAGGGGAAAAAACCACCTGTGCTTAGAACTTGGAATCTAGAAGGAGAAAAAAGGAAAGTATATACTTTAAGAGAAGAAGGTGGGAAGACACAGCCTAAGCCAAATATTGAGGGTGTATTTCAATATATGGAACTGATCTCCTTGACTGTTTAATTGATGAAATAGATGGATAATAAACACAATCTGGGATATTGCAATTGCTAGCATGAAGGTCTGAGCCAAGGCACACTAGGAGCAGCCTTGCATTTAGCTCCCTCTATAGACACCACAGAGGGTCACGTGGTAATTTAAATGCTGGATGGACAGTGGAAGCAATAAAGCAACCATGCATTCATCAGAGGTTATAATTTGCCATATTAGAAAAGAAGTAAAAGTTTCTCTTTCTGCAAATTACAGTTATATTTCTTTCTCATTTTAGTCATTTCAAGTAGGTATTAGTAGTTGCTGAACCCATCTATTCATCATTAAATAAAATACCATGCAATATTAATTTAACCCTCTGTTTAAAAAGTTAGTATATACTTATTTATTAGTACTGATATGTGAATACTTTACATGTTCACTAAGACCTGTCAAAAAAATGTGTCAGCCTTTTTTCTGATCTCCAATTCTGCTCTTTCAGGATTAATGCCATTTGTCTAGAACTCAGATTTGCTTAGTTTCTTATTATTAGTAATGCAGACTCCACTCAAATTTTCATCTATTTTCTAAGCTGTTCACTATTTTAAGTATTGCTTATTTCCTGTACAAGGAGTATTCTTACAGAAAATATGAAGGCAGTTAGTTGCACAAGTTGTTTTAAATCTGGATAGTAAAATCATGAAGACCAGTAGAACATAATGAATATTAGAATCTATACTGTATACTCATATAACTTATCATAAAAAAAAAAATTAACCAAATTTGAAAAATAAAATGACAGACATATAATCAAGTATACAGCTCTTTCTCAGAAACAGCTGAGCAAACTATGATTCTTCCACATTGCAAAGTGACATAAGGAGAAAGTCATGCTATGAAAAGTATGACTAAAAAGTATGTATAAAACATTGTGTGACATGGAGACATAAAGCAATTAGTGAGCAATCAAATATCATTAAGAGGTGACAAGTTCAAAGCAAGAAAAATGAAATGCTTTTTTGCATGCTGGGACTTATGCCACAGAAGTCTCTGAAAATTTGAAGATTATCAGCAATTTAGAAGCAATCAGAAAAAATATGGAAGAAAAATCATGAAGGGACATTTATCTCAAAGCTAAAATAGCTGAATGAATGGTCTGGGAAACTTAAAATTTCTTTCTTTGTATGCTGTGAATTTATGAAAAGGGGAAAATACCCAAAGTATCTGAAAATAGGTACACAGTTAAAAGACAATACCAAAAATGCTTGGTTTATTTTATTATTTCTGTCTTACATTCTCTGGATTGTACTAAAAGTACATACTTATCAAAGCCAGTTTCTTTAGGCTATTATCTGAAATATGGGAAAAGACCTGATTTCCTAAAGGACTGAAAGGCAGTATGTGCTTCTCAAGAAGCTGAGCAAAGTGCTTTGGGTAAGGGATGAATTTCACTGCATCAGCCAGCCCCTCCAAACTGTGCCAGGCAATGTGCTACAGCTGGTGGATTCACCCTGCTTACCGGCCCATAGGAGAATCAGTCAGACACTGCTTTTGTTTCACGGAGCAGTGCAAGGAAATTGCATCTGTGCCATGTGCTGGGCACATTTTTTATTGGTTTCTGTTTAGATAAAAAAGAAGGATGAGTCAGAGAATTTTGCAACTGGGAAGAGAAATGTTGCTGTACAAAGGCAGAATTCCAACCCCCAACATCCGGAAAAAGCATAATTCTTTGAGAGGGTTAAATAGAAAGGTTGTTTGAAGAACTGCTATTATAGGATAAAGAATATGTTTGACTTTTTAATATTTTGTTGTCTTGTTGAATTACATGGCCCTTATAAAACGATTTCAAACTGATGAAAAATTAAAATCTCATTCAGAAAAAAAAGCAGATTCAATGTAGAATTTAAATAGTTTCATTGGAGAATAGAAAAGCCTTTTCTTACATTTCTTCTTATTACCTCTCTATATTTTTCAATTTCCTCTCAATTAAAATTACTAGAGGTGTAAAAACTTTTTCACAAACATTTCAGTGAACTAGGTGGCCTTTTATGTCATCAGTTTGTTTCTCATCAATAATTTATGAGGCCTAAGTTTTGCTATGTTCATAGAAAATCAGTTTTAGGCTAATAGTACTTTTAAATCTTTTCATGAAACAAGTTTAGTTGATTAAATTATATTTCAGCAGTGAATTATATAGAAGAAAGGCCATCCTGTCAACCAGTAGATAAAATTACTTAGATAACAACTGGCTACATGAACAGTAGGTTTTTGCAGCAAGCAACAGAATGCACTTTTCTTGCAATGAGTTTGCAGACATTTAATTATTACAATGCTTATGTTCATAGAAAACCTCTAGGAAAGTTTAAGTAGGAAAAAAAGAGAGAAGAGAACAATCTGTTTAAAAGAAATTAATGAATTGTAAATCAGAGTTTTAACTCAGAATAGTTCAGCTTCTTAGTTGAACCTCAGTCTCTTACTTTGCTATATTGGTCTTCAATTTGCAAATAAGTATTAAATATTCACAAATGAAAAATTACAATGTAAAAATTGTAAAGAAGAAATTATTGTCACACTTCCTAACTAATATTTGTGTTAGCCAGAATAATTAAATGTTTTTCAAAAAATACAATGTTGAAAAAAATGTATAAATAAAGAATATGAAGACTTTCATTCTTAAGCCTGCAAGTCAATAATTGCTCATAGAGGTTTGTGTAAAAGTAATTTCCTAGAAAATCAAAGTTCTCTATTTTTTCTTGTTTCTAAAATTAATTAACCTCTTTGAAGCCACGATTCAAATTTTATCAATGTAGCCAAGAGTTCTAGCAAAATCATAAGCAAAACTTACATGCAAGCAATATAAATTTTTATACAGTCACTACAAATATTAATTTGCAATGTTGATCATGCAAGGAGTGCAATCAGAGGTTAAAATTATTAACTTGTCAAGTGGCATAACAAAGCCTATCCTGCCTTTAATAAGTAGGTAGTGCTGGATTTTCCTTATTTTTTGAAAATGTCACAGGAAACAATGTGCTTTGAAAAAATATAGCAATATTAACACATAAATTCAATGTTTAAGGATCATTTTTCTCATAATATAAAACAAAATCTATCCTCTGATAACATACAAACTTATGAGAATTAATATTCTGTGTCCCAACTGATATTTCCTGTAAAAGACATAGCAGACATAGCAGGAACCTTAGCATACTGAGGCCCAGCTCACAGCACTGTCGTAATATTGTTAACTCATTTTACCCAAATTTACCAATGCTTAATATGGTGCAGTAAAGAGAATAATTATAGAATTCACTTCAATTGCACAAGTGTATACTGTTATTTTTCCCACAAGTCTTAGCCACTTTCTGTGCATAGAGTAATGATAAGTCAGATGTTTCCAACAAAAGGAGACACATTCTTATCCCACAAGGACAAAAGGGTGCTGTGTTATTATGGAGACATCACTTGAATTGTAGAGACTTAAAAAAAACCCCAAACAACAGAAGCATTAATATTAATTCATTTATGCTGGATGTGTAGAAGCTCTTTGGTGCCTGGGATAAAGCAGAAGGTCCCTCATTTATGATATGTATTTACCATTACTGTATGTTGCATGTGGTGCTTTGTTAAAAACAACCTGTCACTGTCTTCTAGACAAGGACAATGGTCCTTCTGCACTGACATTAACAGCTGTAATTTTTTGGTGAAATTATCTGCAAAGGTTCCTAAGGTACCTTATCTCCTGTCCTTTTGTCCATTTATCCTTTCCACAAGACAGCAGGGCCCCTTTGAACTTTTTTTATATCAGTGGTTGATAATTAAAATGAGTCCAAAGGCACATAGTAAAACCAAATTACCAACATCTTACCTGATTTTTGTAGAAAGCAGAGTCAAACCACAAGTGTTCAAAATAGTTGGAGGACTGTAACTCAAATTTATTTTCCTTTGTATCCAAGTGCAAACATAATTTTATTTTGTTGTTTCTTATCTTCGCAAAAGTCTAATAAAAGCTCTTTTACTTGTTCCTACAAGAAGCTGCCTAATTCTGTCTAAATTTTACAAATGTTTTGCATAATAGTGAATGGAATAGAAAGTGTTCCTGGTACTTCTAATTATAGGCTAATGTGAATGTTGTTGAAGGGAAAAGGAATGTCAAAAGAGTGAATGACAAAAGAGAACAAGAAAGGTAGGCATATGACCTTGATTACAATCTATAGCTGTCACTAAACATTACGCAAATTCTTAGGAGCTGTTGTTTCATATATTATTTGTGACACTCCAAATAAATATTGAATTAGATGTTCTGTGGTGTACTTAAAACAAAATGAAAGGGTATTTAAAATACCAAGATAAAATAGCACTGATTATGGCTTTAATAAAACCTCTTGTAGCCTTAATACCTTAACTCTACACAGAATTCCCATGGCTTGTGTACTGTATAAACTTCTACTCACTTTAAGAGGGGGGTGGGTGCGGGGTGTTTATTCACTTTTTTGGACTGCATTAGTGTGCCCATTTGTAAACTTGGATCCTTTATAAGTTTTTCTTGAGTCTTACCTGTATTCAGATGTTTACAGCTTCATTCATACTCTTAGTTTAATCTCTTTTTTTGTTTCAATACCTGATAGAAAATCAGTCAAATTCAGTAATGTGCCTTTTATGTAGCTTCAGAAATAATTTCATAGTTAATGTTTTGCCACATGTTGGCAAGAATGTATAGATACCGTGTGTTTATTCTGGTGTTGTTCCATTTGTGAGAAGAAATTGACAATGGAAAGATTCCTCTTTAGGTTTTCCCAGAATGCCTACTATAAGTACTGTAAGGTCTTGTTACAATTTTTTTTTGAGAATATATTTAATATAATTTTCATAGATGAAAAATTCTGATAAATTACTAAAATTCCAATTTTTAATCTGCACTTCATCAAGATTATTTGTTTCACGCTGGGTTTTGTCACCTTATAATCCTTCAAAGCTCTTTTAATCTTTGGTACAAATCCTCTCTGTTAGAAGGCTTAACATTGTGCTGTTTCCATGTCTCTTGCTTGTTTTGTGGAACAGTCTTTGGTTTATTATTCAGCCTTTCATCTCTTTGACATCTTTTACTATAGGAAAAGAGGAGTTCTACAAAATAGCTCTCCAAAATGAACATTTTGTAGCATCTGGTCTAACAAAGCTATAATTGATCATATCCAGCTTTTGATCCATTTCAGGAAACTTCTAGCTATTTTCCTAAGCTCTCCTCCGATAACACCTATAATATAATCAGGTTTTGTATTGCACTTTTTTTTTCAACTTTTTCTTTTCCAGACTGTGAAATTTCTGATGTTCTTCCAAAACTTCTCTCATCTTTCAATGGCAACACAAACTCAGAGCTTCTCCATTGAAGCTAGTGCCTAAAACACAGGCTTGGTCTTGCTACCAAAATTTTGAATGCAATAGCCACTCTTGGGTATATATATTCTCATTCAAAACAAAGCCAAAGCCAACCAGACAAAAGCAGCAATTAAATATTGTTGTCCAAATACTGTTCTCTTGATTACAAAATTCAGACAGGGGAGACTTCCACTTTATAGTAACCTTACACCTCTTCCAGTCAGCATCCCATATGTAATGTTTATTGCTTTCTTAACTTTCCTTGAGGTTGCCTTTCATCTCCACTTTTCTTCACTAAATTCCTTCTTTTTAAAAAAAACAAAGGATGACTCAGTGTCCTTTTTCTCCCTTATCTCCAAAGGAGGTATCTTGGTCACTTGAGACTGTAACTTCCTTCTGTCTAAATTCAGAGGAAATCCCTTTTCAAGACTGCAGCACTAAACCTAGCTGTGAATTTCCCTTTAAATATGAAGTCCCCTCTCCAAAACACTGTTTTGCACATTGAACAGATGGCACATGAGAATGTAAAGGTAAAAAAAACCCTAAATATTGTGGTTTATACTGTTGCCAGGAACATGGCATGAATTGGGTGGTTTGTTTTGCTAACTCCTGAAAATTGGAAAGTGTTTGAGCAGTAGACATAGCAGGTGTTGTGTTGGCATATTTTGGACTCCAGCTGAATCATTAAAGCAAACCAGAAATACTGAAAAGATATTTTCCATGTAATCAAACAGGAGGAAATATTCAGCTATTGCATTATTCACCACTAACTTGAATGTCTTGAGCATAATTGAAATAATTTTCTTTTCTACTGCTATTCTGCATCTGTCTGTTCACAAGGATTTGTTTTAAATTGTTTGACAGAGAGGATTGATTGACAGGATGGACTGTTCTATTTTGAGGTTTAACTCTGAGGAGATAAAGGTGCATTGGGCTAGAAATAATTAGCAGGTTCGTCAGTAAATGAGATGCAGTACAAGTTTCCCCCATATCTCCAAACAAAATCAGTACATGTTCCCATTGTGTCAGCTACAAAAATTATGAGTGATCAAGAAAGAGAAGGAAAAAAAGTCTTCTTTTGAGTAAGTTAAATAAGTAAACATCAGAATGTCAGATGAGTTGCCACTTATGTAAATTTTGATATTTATAAACTAGGCTTGTTGAAACAAACCTTGTTGAAACAAAGAGACTTTGACCTCCATACATCATTGAACAGACACAAATTTACTGCTGCATTTCAGACACTGGCAGAAGGGCAAAAACTCTTCTCATGGAGGATGGATGGGCTGTATTCAGAAAGAGAAAGGCCAGAGTTACTCCTGCTTTATCAACCCTCTGCCCCCTGGGGTGTGGGAAGCTCCACTCTATGAACCTATCCCCCACCACATCAGAGTTGGCAGAGTAGCAATTGCAGCACCATGTCCCATGAGACCATTTTTTTCTTTTGCATTTAACATCACTGCAAATTGTTGAAGGATGAAGAATAAAACAAAACTGTTAAATACTGTACATTTCCGTATATGCTGTGGGGCAGTGGGACCTTCATTTTGTACTACTAGAGGCTGCCGGGGAATGTGAGTATGGAAGAAGGAGATACATGTGTGAAATCTTCAGATGAAGTTGTGAAAGTCAGTTGTAAAATGTAGGTTTTGTCTTTAAAGATCAGGCTCTAAGTAGGAAAATTGTTTTAATCCTTTTCTGCTTAAGAAAAGGAAATCAATGATAAAGTTTTGGTCCCATCCATTTTTTTTGTTCTGTTGTTTGGGTTTTTTTTGTTTAACAACTGGATGAAATAAGATAATTGAGAACTAACATCTTAAAAATACCCTCTTATATATGATTTTTAAAGGTTCTAGATTTTAAAACAAAAAAAACCCCATTCTATTATTACTTATGTGTTTCAAATATTTTTTTTAAGTATCTGCCTTGAAATATCCAGGTGTCAGAACAGTGGGAGACAGTGGTAGTGTTCTTGATTCTCACGCCTCTTATTCTACTCCTCCCTCTTGTAAATACAATTCGGGGCAGGAGGGAGAGGGGGGAAAGTGTTTTTCTGCACAACTAAACTTTCAATGGTGTCAGCACCTCCAGTCTTTCAATGGTTTTATGTGCTAATGTTTTAGTCTAGAAAGGGATGAGAATGCATGTTCAGGATATTATCAAAACAATTAAGCAGAAGAAATGGAAAGTTATGGTATCAACAGTTCTCATAAATTTGAGATTTCTCTTGTATGCATTCTCCACTTTCTCAGGCTGGGAGAAGGACAGTATCATCAATTTTATCAGAACATTTAAATCCTTGCATTTTTATTTCTTTCTGTGTAAATACTTTGTAATGTTTGTGGAATGGTCAAGAGAAAGAGCTAAATGTTTTTAACTTATGTTATGAAGGAATGCTCTCAAAGTTTGTAATTCTTGGAAAAGCAAAATGAAGTTTCAGGCCCAGTTTTTAGTAATTTGCACAGAGCTTATCTTTTCATTTTAAAAGCTTATTTTCCTATATTTATGAAATTTTACTTTCCCACCTTAAGGTAGTGTTCTTTAATTCAATGAACATTTTTTTAAACACAATATTTTAAGATGTATTGTCTGTGATCTTTCTCATACACTATTTCAGATGTAATAGAGACATCAGCTTCCCAAAGAAAACCTAACTGTTTTCCAGTTTTACATTATTAATTTTGTGGTTTTCTGGCAAGAGCAGGTTTTGTGCACAATATATTTTCATTTTTTCTTTGGTTGTAGCACATTGTTACACTTAGCAGTTCACTTAGCAGTTACTCCATTCTTTCATGTCTGCAGGGACTGTGTAGCATTTAGATCCCTGGCTGAATAAAAATACCACTTGGTACACAGGTGAAGAATCTTTGCTAATTTTGTATTACCTCAAATATACTCTTCTATTTTACATATATTTCTTTTTTTACTATATTAGTATTCAAAGAAGAGCAGTTCACTCTGAAAGGCCTTTTTTTTTTTTTTTTTTTTTTTTAGTTTTCATAATTTTCTTTGGAAGCATTCTAAGAAGATCATTAAACAGTCTGTGCAGAGACATCCCCTCTTTCTGTTGGCATTGTTGCATTTGCTTTGAGATGAATAACAATCAAGTTGCCTTCCCAAGACCTCCAGCTTTCCAGTTAGATCTCATGTCTTATTTTCTGGGCCTAGAAATATTTTTGTTGCCCTAAAAATCAATTTTCCTACTGAGATCTCATTCATATATTTTTTCTTCTGGCTTTTTGGGGTATTTTTTTCTGTATTTGCCAGTTACATATCATCGAGATGTGGGATGGGAAACAGATCTCCCTCAGACATCTAGATTAAAGTGATTTCTCAGAACACCTTCATTACTAAATAATTGCATAACTACCTGAAGAAGTGTATCACTGCACAGAAATGACAAAGAAGCAAAGATGAAAATACACTTACCAAAGAAAATCATGATGGACAGGAAATAGTATTACAGGGAAAGCAATAAATCTATTGGCACTTTACATGAGTAGGGAATAAGAGAGACATCACCACTATGCTTCAAAGAGTGCGTTAGGCCATTCAGTTTGCATATACATTAATTTAGCTTTTAAGTGTTCATTATGTAAATAAATATTCCATTTTTAATGCCTTAAACCAAAAGAAAGAAAATTCACCTAAGTTAAGAAAGCTAAGTATCTAAGCTAAGAAAATATACAGTGTTGATTTTAATTTAAGATGTATAAAGGAAGTTTATTTTGAATTTTTGGCTTTGAGGACTTCAACAATTCTTGACTCCTTTTATTATAAAAGAGGAGGGTTGTGATTGAAAAGTATTCCTAAAATATTTTTTTCAACCAAATCAGTGTTTCTCTTCTAACCTCATGTCCTGTCATACAGCAGTAGAATTGAAAGACAAACAAATTTGCTACTAAAAAAAAAAATCCCAATTTTTTTTCTTAAAAAACAATTGAAAGGTAGCAGCAGAAAAATATCTATTTGTGCTGAAAAGATATCAGCCTTCTGACTGATGCAAATATTTATTTTTTCAGGTCTCTTTTTCTTCTGACTTTCCCCTGCATTTGATTGCTGTGCTGTGACAGCAATGATTTTTTTTATAGCTTTATTATGACCTTTGACCATATCCAAGAAAGGTCTAGGTATCCAAAATAAAGACCTGTCTTTTACAGTAGGAGGTGACCTTGTGGAAATATGTATATACAACCTCGAACCCCAGTATTCCACTGCCCTACGGTGGATCAAATTTTATTTTTTGGTTTAAATCTGTATGAAATTGTCCATGTAATAATAATCTGCACAAGGAAAAAATGTTGGGGGGGAAAAAAAGAGACAATAGGTGAATAGTGAACGCTGTTTTTATAACACACACAGAGATTTCCATTTCTTCTCCATAAACTCACTAAGGTGTCATTATTTTAGTTCAGGAAGGAAAACAGATGTCAATATCTAATATCCTTGAAAATCACTTCCCCACTGTGCATGGCTATATCACTCTCTTCTACTGTCCCTACAGCTCCTGTTTCTCTCTACTAGATAAATAGTATTCTCTTTTTCCTCTCCAGCCCTGATTACAAGTCCTTATATACTTACTCAATAGTTTTTTGTAGATATCTCAATTTTTTCCTGAATACAGTTTATCTGCTATGCCTTTCACAGACTGCTATTTCTGATTCTTCATATTTGGTGTACTCATAATCCTGATAAATTACTTATTTTACTTATTATTCATATTGTAAGGATATGAAATCTGATTCTGAGGTATAACATCATAGGCTATATTTTACTAACTTCTGCAGGGACAGGATTTAAATCATGTTTTCATTCTTTGCTAAAAGAGCAGGGATTATATGTTTAGATATGCTTTTGAAAAAAAACAAGTTATTTGGACCATTCTGTTCTTCAGCTGGAATGCAATGCTTAGCTTTCTATCCAAATTTATTTCAACTTAAGCCTTATGGTTTCCATGGAAACACATGTCAGTCTTTCTGAGCATGAAATATTTTCCTTGTTGCAGACATCAGCTCAGCAAACTGATTCCATGGTTTAGTGGTGTACTTGGCAGAGATGGGTTAATGGTTGGACTTAAAGGTCTTTTCCAACATAAGTGATTGTACAATTCTATGATTGTAAAAGTACAATGGCCCTGGATACATTCAAATCCAATCCAGTGAGGAAAACGAAAGGAGAAAGGATTGCTTATTTTTCCCTGGTAAACTGATTTTCAACAATACTGTCTTCAGAGTAGAGGAGAAAGTTTTAATTGTGTAGTCTATGATACAGACTGTCTGGATTCACAAAAAATTTTTTTTAAAAAATCAGTAGTGGTCTTATCTTACATGTGTGATCACTAATTTGATCTACCATGACTTTCTGTCAAATATGAAGCAGAAGGTGTTTTAACATTACAGTCATATTGCATGATTATTACTTTAGAACTATCTGAAGGAGTGATAGCACTTCTTTTCATTCATTAAATATTGAATGCTGTCTGAGCTCGAATGTAAAGTTCCTCTCTCTCGTGAAACTGGAGAGGTATACTCTCCACAGCCTGACTTCATGTCATCCAATTCTCTCTCCTGCCTCTGAAATTCTGTTAAATAACCAAGTCAATCAACAGCAATGCAACACATGGGATATAGCACTGCATTCCTTCCATAAAATTTCCAGTGAAGTCAATAATTAATTCCTTAGTCTTTAGAAGTCTATATTACCATCTAATGACATGAAAGTCCCCAGAAAACGTAGCCACTGCAACTATTTCTACTTGGCCAAGTGGCTGTATCTCCACCAGCAGATGTTAATGACAAAGCATGATTCAAGACAGTGGGTAACTGTTTCAGTTACTGGTGTTCATTAGGAAATTTTAGAAAGAACAGTAAGTTAATTTTAAGCTCATGTTTTACACAAATATAAAATTATATTTACTAATCAGGTAAAAGAATATGCCCTGAGTATTTTGGCTAACTAGTTGAGCATACTGAGCAGCTGCCAGTAATTTTGTCTAGCTAAAACGTCATGATTTAACAGTAGAATCTTTGCAAAGTCTCTGTCAGTGGGAAAATAAAAAAAAAAAAAAAAAAAATGTGGCTGCATAGGTTTCCATATTTCTATGCCTATTTATATAAACTAGTTATTGTGTAACCAGTTTTAAAGTGAGTTGCATTCACAACACTCTCTTGAGAAAGGCTTCCACAAACTGAAATTTAAAAAATATTGGGAAATGTTACCATTTTAAACTGCTACTATTTAAATTGTTTTAGAAAGGCATTACTTTCTTAAGCTCCATATCAATATGGTCAAACTCCTCCACAAGCACTACAAGAACATAGTCATGTACCTGTGCAGAAAAATGCATTCTTTGGACATACTGTTTGTTCAATAGCTAATAGTGCAGAGGGGGAATGAGAAATATTTTTCTAAGGTGGGATAAATATTTCAAATACATACGTTTAGAATATTCAGGAAAGCAGAAGAAATGCCTGATAAGAATATGTTGCTGCAAAAAATCAGCAATGACTAGACAGGTATACCCTACCAAGTTCAACTTTTTTTTTGAGGATGAATATGATTTTAATAATTCAATGTGTGCTTTGGTGTGAATTTGATTTGCCAAAATAGAAAGCGGTAGTAAGTACTGGGCCCTTTCTGATCTTACTGTATTCTGATGCATCTGTCCAGGGAATCCCAAATAGAGCAGAAATCATCTGTTTGTTGGATAAGGGAGACTCATTCCAGCTACTTTAGTCCAAGATGACCCAAATGTGAGAAACTGAATTTCACACTCAAATACCTCAGAGCCAGACCTCTCTTGTAAATCTTAAATATCTGTCTTCACTGAAGTTCATAATTCCACTAGAGCAGGAAAATCAATCTGAAAGTGGTCTTAAGATGGCTATAGATTCCATATATAGTTAGAGAAGTTGGTGATTTGATTTTGGTGGGTTTTTTTAAACCGATATGTGTGAACAGGGGCTTCCACTGCTTAAGTCACTGATAGTCCTGAGGGTTAGAATGAAATGCAGAGAAAGACTCTTAATTATACAATATGGTACAAGCTGCTGAAGAGGAGATAGAAGCAAAACTCTAAAGGGAGAAATAATATATTTGGCAAAGGATACCTTGAAAAAAGACTGATTTATATTTGAAAGCCAGATGAGTACTGCTAGAAAGATTATTTTTTACAAAAGAGAATAAACAAGAAAAAGTAATAGAATTTTAAGGCACACAGAAAGAGTCAAATCAGAGAAGGAATTATTTTCAACATAATTATTTTAATTTCCTTCAAAGTCTACTGCACCCACTGACAATATTTTTATGCAGCTATGTTTACTTTTTAACTCATATTACTTTGAATCACCAGTGTGTCCATAAGTAAAAAATCAATGTTATTTCCACTGTGAGGTGGAAAGATTATTTTCTGTAACACAATATATTTTTATTAATCAATGACTGACTTTATCATGGGGTAATACTACATTACCTTTCTTTACAAGACAGCTGATTTTCTCAGCATGCACACTGCAGGTTCAGTCATCCTTGCCCCACTTGGTTCATACCTTCCAGTCTGTAGCTCAGTCAACCAATCCTTTTTGCTAATAACATTTCTTTGACAACTCCAGCATGCAGTTTTTTTCATGTTTTCTAATGTGCACACTTGTTGCTGAGTGAAGTTTTCACAGATTTGTTATTGCAACTGCCACATTGGGAAATGGACTCTGTACCCAAAGCACGTATGGGTCCTATTAATTGTGTTAGCATGGTTATATCAGTCAGAACACTTAAAACAGGAAATGAATCCATGTGGTTGATTACATAGTCCTGATAAATGAAGCATACTGACATTTATAATAGAAATAGGATTGAATCATAAAGGCTCTGTGTAGACAACTCCAACTATTTGCAGGAAAACTAACTCAATCATTCTGAATGGTGAGAACAGTTCTGGAAGTGGTTGTCATCTATGATTCATTTTTCTTCTATTTGTTGGAAAGTTATATTGTGATGTGCTATACTGTGCAATTACACTCACAGGATAATAGGCAGGCAGTCTGGAAGGAGAGGAAAGATATTCATCCATTAGAGAAGGATTCCAAGAGCAGAGATTGAGAGGACTAAGAAGAGCAGGTAAAAGACAGACAGGATAGAGAACTAAAAAACAACAAAAAAAGGGGATAAGTTCTTTTAGGTGTTCCCTACTGTTTAGGGCAATCAAAAACTCACTGACTGTTGCTGGCTTGAAAGTAAACTTGAGGAAAAATCCACTCTGAAAGACGGCTGGAGAGAGAAGACATTTGCTTTCATAAGTCTGACTTCCATTCTGTTCGTATACTCTGAGTTTTCTCCATCCAAATTAATTCATTCTGAATGTTGTAGTTCTAATAAAACACAGCTTTGGTATATTCTGTGCCCTGTTCTGAAGGGAATGTGCAGGATGTTGTATTTAGAACTGTGTGCACTCATGATCTTGTCTCAACACATCTCTAGCCTGATCAGTACATATCCAAGAGAAGTGTGTATGAAGAGGGGAAGAGATTAATAGATTTTGACAGGTTACATGCTGAAAATCATAACTCATAATCTTGCAGCTGGCAAACACCTCTCCTGGTAGTTGTTTATCTAGAAATGCCCCAGTACTATCCTGTGTGCCAGAGTGACAATCACAGTTCAAGCTGAGGTCCTGACTGGAAAGGCCAGGCTCTTCCAGCGGGTGACAAAAAGTGTCATAATATTATTTTTGCTGAGGATGTTTTATTCCAAATGCCTTTTCTGCAGCTTCATTGGAGATATCCTTAGATTGTTGAACTAGGAGACTATTCTGCAGCAAGTGTATCTAAACTATTTTAGCCTACATTTTATATACGTATATATACATACACATTTAGAGAATTTATGTTATTTTTGTTTTCTTTTCAGTCGGTGTAAAAATATCAACAAATCACAAACATATCAATCAATATGAATCAATATTTAAATAGTTAAAATTGTAAAGCCTTTAACTTACAAATAAGACTAGCTCTTCTTTTATAGAAATACCTTAAATCTTAAAAACATAGAAATGGGTTGACTAAAATTTTGCAAATAAAAATTTTAATTTGCTGAATGTTAAAAAAATCCCTTTTAGTCAGTCACTAAGCAAGCAAATAGGTTAAAAAAACACATATCAACAGGATACTACATGATATTTTGATGCTATATGTATTACACCTTATAGGGTGAAGGTTTGGGGTTTTTCTTGCTTTATGGCTGAAAAACACCAGAAAATGATGCATCCCATTTTGAGGAAAGCTTTCATTATCATCTTCCCACATTCTAACCTCGGCTACTCACTTTATACTATTGTCATCCTGTACATTTGTTCTTTTATTTTGAACATGATAACATGTCATTTGTGAGTTGTTATATCTCTTTAGTTCATGAACCATTTGCCTTCCAGAAATAAACTTTATATGAATATTTCTCTAAAATCCCAATTCAAAAGTTATCTTATTTTGCTTCATTATAGGAAGACCTTTAGGGAAAAGTGTTGCATTTTTATTCTTTTTTTACCACCTGAAATAATCTGCTCATTCCATTTGTTTATATTTTAATATGTCAGATTTTATATATTTTTTCTTAGTGCATCAAAAAAATCTAATATTAATGAAAGGAAATTAAGAACGGAAATAATTTTACCAAAACGAGAGAAAGGAAAATAGTAGCTGCATCCAATCTAATTTCTAATTGATAATTTTGTATTACTTTTATCCCCAGTATATTATTATTTTCCCTAGATTTATTTTCAGTCTGGTTTTATTGTATGTTTAATCTTATTAAATTTCTTTACATTTAGTATCCAACAATCAGTAACATTCTTATATTAGAAAAGCATTGATATGTGTTTAGCACATAGAAATTTTACATATAATAACCATGATGATGACAAAGATTGTAATCAGCTAAGGTATTTCTGGTTTATTTAACCCGTATTAAAAATTTCAAGGGAAAAAAGCATTATACCAGATTATTGAAAACTTTTATTTGAGAAGTCATGATAAATCTCCTAAACCCTTGTTATATTTACTGTGACTTGGAAATAACATGAAACTGTGATGAAAATCTGCAGAAAACAGAAAATCATGATTGTTTGGTTAATAAATGATAGTCAATAATTATTCTGAACTGTTTATTAAAATATTTTTTCTCAATAATCTGTGCTTTAAGACAGCAGAGGTTTCTTTCACTAAAGCTGAAAGGTCATACATGAGAAAAAAATTTTGTATGTACATTTTTGCAATGGTTAATCATACTGTCAACATAGACAGTGAAAAATACTTAGGAGTTATGGTAATTAACATTCTGAAAGGGATTTGTTTGTTCCTTGTCTTTAGTTATGGAATTTAGTTATTTAGTTTCTTGCATTAGAAAAACTGACATGAGCAGAAGGTTGGTGAGGCACTGCAACAGGTTGCCCAGAAAAATCATGTCTGCCCCATCTGCTCAAGGGCAGGTTGGATGGAGCTTGTGGCAGCCTGGTCCAGTGGAAGGTGTCTCTGCCAATGACAGGGGTTGTAACTAGATAATCACTAAAGTCTGTTTAATTCAGACCATGCTATGATTCTATGAATCTGAATTATTCATTGTCATACAGTAATAAGTATTTTGTATGATGATGTGAAAAGCAACATCTATATGAATTCCTATCAGACTGAACTTGAAGTAAGTGGACAGTAATTCAATATTTTCTGCTGCAGCTATTAACCAGGCATTAATGATGTTCAAAACAAAGCAGAGAATTTTTTCGCTTCTGCAAATATCACTTGATCCTCCTCTTATCATCTCCAAATGCTAAGTAGAATTACAAGGGAGAGCAATTTGAGAGTTTAAGAGAATATTGCCTCTGTATTTTTGTTGCTATTACTTTGAGGATATTGTAGTTCTACTGATATTAGATCAAGTTTTAAAGGAAATGTTTAATGATAATTAAGAAAAGGGCATTAAAAATAAAGTAATTATGCTGAAAATTCTTTATTAAAAAACCCTAAAGCAAAATTACTTGGGAAAAAAGTCTAGGAAGGAAGGCTTGAATCCTTATATATATCATCTTTATATAGTAAAATATAAGCCAGCATAGTAAATGCAAATGTCTCTGTGGCAGTCCATTTGTATCTTCCTATATCAGGGTACAGTTAAGAAATCAGCTATATTACTGTTTTCTATATCTGGACTCTTCAGTGCTCTCATAAAAACCTGTATTCCTGCTTTCTCAGTCTATATCAAATAATGATTGATACTTTAATTTATTTTTATTATGTACCAACCTTCTCAGTCTTCACTTACGAGCACACACTTGTGCTCTTTATTTGGATTTTTTGTTCTAATATGAAAAGGCTAGGAAATATATTACTTTATCATGAGATCAAATGGTATGGAAACCACTATTTCCCAGGCTATATACTCATGGTAGGATTAAATACAACAATCACCTGTAACTTGTTGTGTAATTAAGTCAATTTCAATGACACAAGAAGTAAATGTCCATTCCTAAAGTGTTCTTGGCTAAGTTGAGTTATTTACAGGAGCAGTTCAGTTTAAAGGACTATGTTCAACTTCATAATCTGATTTCTAGATATGAAATGTAAGTTGTAAGAATTAAGTCTTTTATTGACATAGGCAAAAAATATTCAAAGAATAGGCAGAGTACATTCAGATGTCAGTTACTTTTGGAATTTTATGCTTTACAGTGTGATTAATTAATAGTAAGAAATGCAGAGGATGGCAATATTTTGTCTGGCTTTATAAATTAGATAAACAAAGTAACAGCACAGGCTCCTCTGATCTTTCTGCATGTGTGCTGCCTGTATTCTCATTAAACAATCAGTGGTGAACACATGACTTGGCAAAACAGCTCATCTTCTGTGAGTATGAATGCCTGTGCACAACTTTATCTGGGTGTGTGTGTGTATGCACGTAACTGTATTGGTTGCTTTTTATTTAACTGAATACTGAAAAAATAGCTTATTTTTTAGTCAGGTTGCGTTGATCAACACTAGTGCATCTTCACTCTGAGGGAACCAGAGTTATAAAAGTTGCTGCTGTTCTTTCTGAATTTACTAACCAAAAAAAGGCGACCTAAACAACCACATGTGGCTTAACCTTCCCAAATAAAATGTCTTTCTATACCTATAGCTAAAATTGTACACAGATTTTCTTACCTCTCTACAATTTCTGAACAGCTATTTATGAAATCAGATGAAACACAAACTTTTTTGCTTTGAAAACTTCACATGAACTAAAGCTATTATCTAGAAATATTTTTTTTATTTGATTGCATTTTAAATAAAACTTTTTTGTGTGAATTTTTTTGCCATGATTTAATAAATCTGTCATAGGAAGCAGAGGTAGAATTTCTAACAGTCTAAATTTCTCTGTTGCTGTGTGTGAAAGGCACAATTTTTGAATTTGTAAAGGGCAGGAAAATGGTATGTAAAGGCAACAATTTTGTCTTTTCTGTTTTCTTCTAAATGATTCTACAATATGTTATTCAGAGTGCAAAAGTTAGTACTCAGAAGCTAGAAATGCCATAGTAGGATTGCTCTTATGTATACAATTGGTCATTTTACAAATGAATTATGAAGAGGATTTTTGATAAGGGACTTCCAAGTTCTGGGAAACACACTGAAGAGAAAGGAATTGGGGTGGATCAAAATCAAAGAGTAAGGCATTAGGGAATTAATTATATTTATAGTTTAATCTGACTAAATTCAGCTTGACAACGGTCTGAAAGTCAAGAAGGAATCAATCAGTTGGGAAATTATGATATTACTAAGGATTAAGACAAACTGCTATAGCATGACAGGAAAAAATCAGGAGGGATAAGGAAAAGAATAAACCACTGTAAAAAAAATGACAGGAATGAAAAAATAGACAAGTAAATTAGTGGAATAAAACCAAGAAATGCCTTTGTGAGGTGTTCAATGAAAACAGAAGGTTGATGATAGATGAAAGGAGTCACAAGTTTTTGAAGATTTTTGCTCAATTTATGTTTACATTAGTATCAGAAACTCAAGACCACTAACAACATGTATAATTATGGAAGCTAATGTCAGGACAGGAATGTTTGGATTTGTTAAAAGTTTCAGATAAAGTGGACTTTTAGCTATTCATATGAGCAATATAAGGTACTGTATGTTCCTGTGCATTAAAAGGAAAAAATCAGGAATTGTGAAGGAAGGGAAGAGTTACTGAGGATTAAAAAAATTACAAATGTATATGTTGTCTTTGACAAAAAAAAAAAAAAAAAAAAAAGTGGTCAGGGATTTTTAGCTAACTCAGCCTAGCTTCAGTATACAGAAAATGTTCAGAAATCTGGAATAAAAACATAAGGCATCTTTTTTTAACAGTCAACATTCATCTGTCATAAGCAAAATAAATGAAAACTGCTTAATGTCTTTTTTTTGACAGGTCAAAAGTTCTTGTGCGAGAGAGAAGAGTAGGAAGTGCCGCAGAATCAGAAATAAAAAAACCTCTGAAATTTTCATAGGGAAGTCAGGCAAACATTGTCTAGATGAAACCGTAATATAAGGGTACACAGACAGTTAAACGATGTTGAATAGCCCTTAAACTGAAAGTTCTATCAAGCAAGGCATTCAAAAAGTCTGTTCCAGGTTTTCTACTACTCAGTTTTGTAATTAAACGTTTAGACACTGTATGAGAAAAATGTTAACCAGTTTGTAAAGTTATATGAAAATTCAATGAAAAGCACTGAGCATTTGAATACATTAAATTACTTAGAAATAGTCCAGTGGAGAGTAACAGAGCTGTTCCAAAAAATAATTGGGATTGTTTAAGGCAGAAAACTTAGAGGATGACATGATAATGGTTTGTTAAAGGCTGTCAGTAGGGAGAAATTACACTGCTGTGTCCACAAGATAGGGGACAAAAAGTATGGTCACAGACTAATCCAAGCACATATACTTCAAATGATTATATTGATCCCTACAGTTACACACATGCACAGCCAGAATTTAGAGCTCTATATTTTTCTCACTAATTGAGGAATATAGCCCAATAAATTGGGTCTGTAACCATTAGTCACACCACTGTAATGAAAGTTGGAAAGAATTGCACTGAACTGGGATATTATCTCATCTGTGAGACCATTTCCCTTGTTTTACCTTTTGGGGTTCTGTAACTCATACAGACACAACAAAAACTGTGCAGCAAAGGAAAACATGAGAAACTTGTGGTTTACTGTGTCATAATACTAAGACTTATTTTGAAAGTCATTTATATACATACCTCCATGTATTTCAGCATTGCTGGTTCTTTCCAATATGCTTTAATGTGTAGGTTTATTCATCCTGATGTGCAAGTGAATGTCAAGAGACTTTTATTCTTTCTAGTAGCTTTCACTAATGTAGAAACAATCAAACAGTAGCACTCAATTCCTCATCTAACAGACTGTTTACCATGGAATGTTTGTGATGTTGCCTGTCAGTTCTCATTACCTTTTGATCAGCAGCATTTCTGCGATGGCACTGCCAGAGGCGGTTGACTTTGACAATAGAAGTGCATTTAATAGAGCATTCTCATGTGCAAGTTAGCCATTTCACAGTAGATATAATAAATTATGTTAACTTTTAGAGATGATTAAAGCTAGGCAACCTCTAGGGTTCTGTGGTTTAAACTAGATTTGACCAAAGATAATGAGCAATTTAGTATCAAGCAAGCCTCAAATGTTCTTAAATGTTACATTCTGAGAGAAAATGTACCCTCATGGTTTAAAAATATGATGTACCCTTTCTTTTAAGCTTTCTTTAAACCCCAACAACAAAACCATAATTTTTCTTTGAATACATTCTATCTGCTATATGTTTAGGTCTAAGTATTATATCTACAGTATCTTTTGAGTCAAGAGAGATCATTTATTGAGTAGAAATTTTGCATTTCTTTCTTTTTCTCTCAAGTTGTCTTCTCTTTCTAAAATGGTTTGTCACTGGAAAGATCTTCTCACACCATGCTCCTCTTTACATAAATATTTTAACTTCTTGAAAGTTCATATACAAGATTTTAAAAAACATAGTTTTCCAAAATATTAATATTTTTTGGAAAATTGCAGACCACTTGCACCAGAGTTAAATGATAAGATCTGTGTCAAAGTAGAAGCTTTAAGGATTTGTTAACAGGGTAATTCTTCCATAAATGCTCTGTTAAAAGGCTATTCCTGAGGGTAACTATTGTTGCAGAGAACCTCTGCACACTCTCTGGTGTGTATCAGCCGAGACTGAGAGCACATTGCACATACAGTGGCTGAAATATGGGAACTTCAGCTTCCTAAGTCGCTCCAGAGAATCTACTTCTGCTGCTTTTTGTCAATATTTTTAGCTGTTTTTGTTAATAATCCTTTGTTTATACTATCCTTTCCTGCATTTAAATTTTTGTGACTATGCTCTTACTCATGAAATTTTGGTAGCCTTTGCAAAATGTGATCCAGTGGTAGAAGTTAAGAGATAAATGTTTCTTACAAGCAAAGTCTGATGAAATGAGTGATGTCAGAAAAGAACCAACTTATGCCTTAAGGAGATATTAATGACCTAGTTAGTTATTAGATATGGGAGTCACTGAAAGGCACAATTGCAACTGTACTTATACAAGGAATGACTTGCTTGATTTTCCAGATGGTTTACTTTTCCTTATATTGAAATATCACCCAGATGTTTCTTTATCTACAAGTAATTTTCTTTTACTTTCTTGATTCCAAGTATATTACAGATGTAAAATAAATTCTGAAAACTGATACCATTGTTAAAAAAACCCCAAAACAAACAAACAATCATGAAGAACTCCTCTGAAATTTTCTCTCAGCTTATGAGACATGCACACTGCAGAATAGAAGCTAACTAGCAGTTATCTGACAGATTACTCTGATAGCACACAGTTTAGAGTAGTCAGGAGAAATGTAATGTACTTTTTGGGTTGGCTTTCAAATAACCTGGGGCTACCAAAATTGAAGCACTCTAAAAAACCTGTTTTGCAAACTGGTTTTGGATGTAATTGAAAGTGGGTTTATGGCCATGATCTTATGATTTTAATGGATTTGGGATTTTGCTTTTTTTTTCTTTAGGAAAGAATTTAATATAATTCAGGAGATAGCGAACAACTCCATGTGCATCACGTGGCTTTTCCTTTTTACTATAATTTTCATTTACCATTATTACTGTATTTTTACTTTATTTTTTATTATTAAAATGTGCTTATCTCAGTCTACAGATTTTACCTTGATTCTCCTCTCTATTCTGCCAGGGTGGCAGAAGCTGTTAAGCAAGCGGCTACATGGGGTTTTAATTTCCAGTTTAACTTAAACCATGACATGGCCATTTAAAGAAACGCAAACCTGGAGCTGGTGTAAGTTGATTTTGGGTAGCAGAACAAAGAATTAACATATAACATGCATTTCTGACATTCAGTAAACAGAGTCAGTAAATTACTTATCCTAGAAACATGAAAAAGCATAAAACTGTGTTTATTAGGAAAGGGCCAGGTTTGCAGCAACACTGCAGCATATTCCCACCAATATCCAAGAATTTAATTCCCATAAAATTGCTCTACATCAAACAAATTACATTCCAGGCAATCTGTCTTGGATTTTTCCAGACAATACATCTGGATACTTTATAATAACAAAAAGAGACAGAAACGCATCTCTTCTATGAAGACTTTAATAAACTTTCAAACATAGATAAATGCAATACCTTGAGCACAAACAAAAAAAGTAGTAATCTTAAACACATTCAGTGCTGCCGTAGAATAATGCTGTATACAAAAGCCCATCTATCTGTACTACTGTCTCCTGTTCTGAGTATTTTGCTATCACAAAACAACATAAATTTTACAACAAATGCCCACTTAGAGTACTTTGTGCCCTACATGATGTTTCACCATAATAATGCAGTGTATGATATGTGATAACCACTGAAAGAATACAGCCTTTAATACATTTGTGAATATGCTTATTTAACATAAATGGAATATTCTGGTGTAGTCCTATAAAAATGGCACTGAGATATGCTTAAACATTTTAAATATATAAACTCCTGAACTGTGTACAGCTGTTCGCAGTGCTGCTGGTATATTCTTGCTTAGATGACCTTGGTGTGTAGACAATTACTTCAAATCATTAAAACTCTTTGGAGAGAGAAAAACACTTGCATTCATGACATGCAATAACTTGGACAGAAACATTAACTGAAAGAGTCAAATAGAGCCTGCCAACAGATTGCCAGATGTCCAGATTAGTTAAAATACAACGACAAAAACCTAGATATAATCTGTTGGCCAAATCCTGGGGTCAAAGCCATTTCCCTTGGAAAACAGAATTTCACATTCAAAGTCGATATTCTCTCAATCCTGGTATTGTTTCTTTGCACAGATGTGTCCTTTGTGTGGAGCTACAGCAGCACAAGTCTATGTTTCAATTGCTTGGAATAGCAAAGATGAGATAAATCCTTAACTGAAATAAAAGTAACAACTCTGCAGAGGGTCAATATAACAGTAAAATAGAAAAGGCATATTTAGGCCACTCTCATATAGGTATGCTCAAAGGTTTCTGATCTGCTTTTGATGCTGATCAGTGAGATACAGCTATTTTCACAGTGCAATTTCCAACCATTGCAGGTAGCAGACAACTATACTGTGAAGCAATCTGAATTTCATCTCTGTTGGCTAGGATGGCTCAAGAATTAGAATGAATGTTGAGACAGAAAAACTCTGAGCTAATGGTGTATTTCTACAAGCATGAAATATACTTCCCAAGGTAGAAAATGCAGGGTCAGGATTTTAAGTGCAAGTGTACATTTTGATCATTGGCAAAGCAGCAAATGAATTAATGATATCAATGGAATGTAAGAAGGCAGTGTATAATATTAGCTCAAGGCTTCAGTCACCTTGAAAAAGCAGAGAGGTGTCACAGCAGTACAAGTGTGTGCTCATTTGTTTGTCTTGGTCTAGAAAAATCACTTCAGTGGAGAATATTTTTGACTGTATCAAAGAAGAAAATACTGCTTGAAACCTGTAAAAGTTTGAATAACAAACTTCAAGATTAGAATTGTCATATCAGATCAGTGTTCTGTCTGTCCCATAGCCTGTCTTCAATAAGACAGCAGAAAGTGCTTGAGAAAGGAGAAGAATAAGGCAAGTGTGTGCTGATTGCTCACTTTCCTCAAATACCTTTCCAGCCACTAATGATCTGTGGCCCTGAGACATTATGAACTACATGAGTAGTATTCTTTGTTTAATACTTTTAAATTTTACATTGACAACTATGCCTTCATATGCTTCTTTTCTTGATGAAAAGAAAATTGCTCAAGGCATCTAAAGCATGTGTATATGATTTTGTCCCTTCCTAAATATACATCACTTGGCAGTGATTGCATCATCTTTTAATTTCTATAAAATACTCCCAGAAATGTTCATCTTACCTGCTTCATGTGTTTGCCCCATAATTATTTTGTAGAAGCACAGAACATCCTGATTTGGAAAGAACTCCCAGGGATCATCAAAGTCCAGCTGCTGGCTGAACACTGAACACAAGAATCACAAGAATCACATAATGTGCCTGAGAATGTTGTCCAAATGCTGTATGAACATCAGGCTTGGTGCTGTGACAACTTCCATGGGAAGCTTGTTACAATGCCCAACCACCCTCCAGATAAAAAACTCTTTCCTAATATCTAACCTAAACTTCCTCTGGCACAGTCCCCTGCCACTCCACTGTGTCATATCTCTGTTCACCAGAGAGATTTATGCCTTCCCTGCCACCTCCCCTGGAATCTTTAGACCACAATGGGTTTCCCTTCCCTCAGTATCTCTTCTGTAGCCAAGCAAGCCAAGTGACCCTACACACAAGTGCTGCTCCTCATATGGCACCTGCTCCTCATACAGTTTCCTACTCCTCAGGCACCTGCAAGCAGGTAGGTGTAGTTTGAGCTTTTTGATACATTTCTTCTGTTAAAAATGGTTTGTAACTGTCTTTAATTTTCATGACATTTGTATGACAACCACTCTCTGCACATATCAGCAGTTTTATCAAGGTGAAAATTTTGTCCCAAGGGCTTTCATGAGGTTGATAACTCTCCAAAGACACTGCCTAGGTATTCATGATTGTAAAGCTATATTAACTATGTGCTGAGCTTCCAGTTCCAGTCCCAGCCTCCATTTTAAAATTTACCAAAGTATTCAGTAGAAAAGGCTGAAATTCTAGGGTGGGAAAAAATAGTGCTTACATTATAATGTGAAGCTGTCTAATGTGTTCAATTTTGTACTTGGTATTCTGGAAAGATGTGGTGGTTTTCTATAGGACAGTCCATGATCTGTTTTGGCACAATCCAATTTGTCATTTATGGTTTAACCTGTTCATTCATCTTGTATTTCTTTTTTTCCCCTTTCTGCTGGAAACATGAAACAACTAGAGAGGAGAAGCATTAAAGATTTGCTTAAGAAGATCAATTGAACTTTGATGCACTTCCCTTGCTTATTAAATTGAAAGTTCACATTTTATCAGTTTGATATATGCATAAAAATGAGGTATTCAAAAAAAGAAATATGAAAACCCAAAAGCTGATAGAAGCATCACACTTTTTTTCAGATTATTACACAAGAGTAGACAAAAAGTAGCAATAGCAAATTTTTCTAGTGACAGAATATGTGGCAGATTAATGATTGTTATTTGAATCTACATTTTAGTTCATTTTCCTTCAGGACATAAGTTAATAGGATATTGATGGCATTTGAACTCAGAACTACGTGTTCTGTAAACAAAGATCGTGTAAATTCTAATAGGTCATTTTGCCATCTGATCTCTGTACCCTCAAAATGTGGGTATGTTTCCTGAGAACTGTTACAGAAAATAGAAATAACTAAAAAAAGACACATCCATTACTGCATGCTTTTCCCACTTACCAAAGATGAAATTTCACTTCCTTGTTTAGAGAAACTCTGCCTCAGATTCTGTAAAGCACTGTTACTCATGTAACAGAATGTTACACTTAACATAGCATTGCTTTAGTAGACAGTGGGGTTTTGATCTTATTTATTTTTCAAGTGGACTGCTTCATTATAAAAATATTGCTGTTCAGCCAACTAGAGTCTCAAGATGGCAACTATCTGGTTAGTTTCCTTTTCTTCTTCGAAAATACTAAGATGGAAAAAAGCAGACAAAGAAACCCAAAATGCATATATTCTTATATGATACAGAACTCTATTTTAATTAATAAAATCCATGTTCTGAATATTGTACACAGTCTCTTTATTTGCAGGGCATATTATCTTCCCTCTGACAGTCAATATGTAGGATAAAAATACTACTAGTTGCTTGTAAATTTTTATGCTCTTAACTTTATGTTTGTTCTGTGCAGTTAAAAACAAGCAAAATAACACTATTATTTTCAGTGACAAAATTTACAGAATTAATTAGTATGCTATATGAAAAATGATCTTAAGGATTTTATTTGTAAAAAAATTCCTTTATTTTAAACACTGGCTTCATTTATTTAGCTGAATATGATATTTAGTGAAACTATCACACTTTGTCAAGGCATAGAAAAGTATATTTATTCAATTTAAACGGTAAGTCTTCTTCTTAACTGTGGTGTGTATGAGGTCTTATGAAGAAAAAATCCCTTCTAAATTCTTACAATTAAGATATAATCACCTATTACACCTTTACAAAAGGGCTTCCATTAATGCTCCCTTTACTCTCCTGTATCTTTGTTTTGTCTGTTATTATCTCAATCAAAATCAGTTTAAGAAAAAGTCCTATTCTGTTAATAAGTTTTTCTATTTGTTCAAATGCTTGTAATATTAAACCACATTATTATTTTAATAAAATGCATTTTTCTGAGTTTGTGAATCTCTTTCTCAATCTCATATTATCACATTACAAAGTAAAGAAATATAGTATAAGTGTAAACCACTGCCATGTCATTTATTACAAAACACTTTCTCACATACTTGAGATTCATCGATTTTTCCAAAACTCAAGAGTAACATTTCCAGTCCTGTTGATTTTATGGGTCATAGACTCATGTGCCTTTTATCATCCATAAATTTAAATACAAAACTTATAATTACACTATATTATATATATATATATATATATATGTGTGTGTGTGTGTGTGTGTGTGTCTTGTGGTCCCAGGATAGCTGATACAGGCCATCCCTGCAGTAATATTGCTAATTTATGCTGTAGCCAGGGGGGAACTCTGTGCAAAAGAAAACCAGAAGAAAAATAATGAATCATGGAATTGTTTGAGAATGGAATACTTTCACCATCTTCCTGCTGTGCCAAATTAGGAAACAACTTAAAAAAACAAAAAAAAACCCCACAAAACAAAAAACCCAGGAACATATGTCAATGCAAATAAATACTGGAGTATGTATTCCTTCACGATAACATGTTTTAAAATTTTTGAAAATTAAAATTCAACTAGAGCTTGAAATTGAAATTGCAGTTGCTTAGTGTTTAGAGGTGGAGAACAGAACAGAAATTAGTAATAGTGATGTCAGAATGCAAAGTTTCAAGTTCAGTCCTTTAGAAAGTGTGGAAAGGATTAAATGATGACATAGGGTGATATAGCTGCTGATTCTCTAAGTGTATAAAAACAAAGTCAGCTAAATCAGTTTTGTGGAGATCTCAAAAACACTAATGGGATGACAGAAACTCAAACACAAGCTTAGGCCTATTCAGAGTTCAGACTAGTGATTTTCACACTCCTAGTCCTTTTAATTTTTCCAGAGGATTTTTCTGTTTTGTCTCAAATCTTGTGAAAACACAGTGAATTTTAACTCCTGAGCTAATGGCTGATGCATAATGGAAACCGGTTTTGAATGGAGTCAGAAAGACCTCAACATATTAATTCAGAATTGCTGCAGGATGGTACTTAGCTGCATGTAAAAAATATTGAAACATTTCTAGCTGAAAGGCAGCAGGACAAAATGTTCTAGGAAGTTATCAGTTGGTAGTTTCTCAGTCCATCTGTGGTAATGCGTGCACAAACACAGGAACAGGCTAGAAGTACTTTTCAGTTTCATTTTCCTAAATTTAAAGAAATATTTACTTGATAATTTATCCTGGAAAGAGTTGGGTGTCTTCAGTCTTTAGGAGAACTGAATATATCTGGCACAGGTCAGGAAAACTTACCCATCCTCCCTGCCTTCACTTTCACAAGGAATGAGAAGGCACAAAGTGATACAAAGGCTGCTGAAATATCTTTTTTCTGTTGCCTGTACAAGCTAAGAAATGAATGCATTTCAGTCACCCTCCCCAATACAGTTATATGCCTTCTAGACCACCACATATTATCAATTAGTCTACAAAAAACCAAAACAAACTTTCCCCTACATAAATTGTGCCCAGTATTTAAATAAACTGAAAATAATAAATTTTTAAAGATAATTTAATTCAGATTCTTAGTAGTGTTTGCATTTCATTCATGACAATATATTTCCAACGTGTTAAAAGCCTGTTTTAATGGAAGATACTTTCGTTATCTCTCTGGTTTATAGTACTTTATATTATAGAGTAGCCGATCGATTTAAAATGAACTAGCAATATGTTTTTCAATTTTTTTTTTTTTTACTTTGTTGCTGTTTTGTTGCTTTTTGAATAGGACTGACAGTACCTTAGCAGTTTTATGTAAAAACTGCTCTCTCTCATAACTGACACATTGCCTCCTTGTACCTAAGACACTAAAGTGCTGATTCAGAACTGCAGATGGTAAAGAACACCTTTTGGCTGACATTGCTTCCCATATTATAATAGAGTAGGGGGCCAAAAAAAGAGCAAGGCTCTCTCTATATTCTGATTACACTTTCAGAATGTGCAGATCCTTTACAGATTCAGGAGCTGCAGTTTAAAAAAGACACTGATTTCAATTATTCCTCTTTTTGAGCAAAAACCCAGCTTTTTCCAGTGCTACTTGATTTCAACATTCTTGATTTAACCACATTGCACAAAATAACATTATATGGATTTATCTCTTAAAAAATAAATGCAGTTTCTTTCTTTTAAATTGATAATCTGAACTAAAACCTGATGTGGTACTTCAATTCAAGGAATGGATATCCATAAAAAATCTTTTTGCAAGCCTATTAAGTAGAGAAAAAATTATCTCAAACAGTTTTGTTTAAAATTAACTTGACACTTGCAAAGATCACAAAACTAATCTCATCCAGTGCTCTTTGAATCTCCTTATATGTTCAGTATAAATCCCATGAAATTTTGATGCCAGTGAATTTCTTTATTTTGCTAAACCATGACATGATCAAAATCCATCTTATTTTGATTTATTTTAATAACAAGTTCTGAGAAGAAGCATCTATTGAAATATCCTGTGAAATTTCTTTTTTCTAATGTGTGCAGATTAGATTTGACCTAGGACGAGAAGCTTGCAACTCCCTAGTTTTGTTTTATATTTCTTTTATTTGAAATTTGGTATTCTATCCAGACAAAGATCAGTGCAAAAGATTAGTGATATCCATGGAGCAGACTTTGCATAAGATGACTTCATCATGGGATGATTTCAGAATAAATCCATTGAGCTCATATATTTGGCTGATTTTTTTTAAATCCAGGGGTTATTTTCTCAGGTAACTCCTTCTTTCCAAGGTTCAGGGGTCAGCCTTGGCTGTCTATCAGACCCCTACCCAACTGCTTTCTCATTTGACTTCATTAGCAGAACAGTGAGAGAAAATAACATGAAAAAACTCTTGGCTTGAGATAAAGGTGCTTTACTATGTAAAGTAAAAGTTGTGTGCAGATGCAAAGCTAAAAGAGGAATTTTTCACTAAGCCCTATTGATGGACAGGTGTCCAGACATGTCCTAGGGAAGCAGGTTCTGAGTATGTATATGGTTTGGTTTGGATGATAAATGCCATTACCTCAAATGCTCACACTCCTCATTTCTTTCAAATTTTGTTGCTGAGACATCGTATGGGCCATCCCTTAGGCTGGTTTGGGTCAGCTGTCCCAGCTGTGTCACCTCCACACATCCATCCTACTGGCCCTCAGGGCAGGGGTTGCAGGGAAAGCCTTGATGCTGAGAGCACAGCTCAGCAATAGACAAAACACTGGCGTGGCATCAGCTCTGGTTTAGACACAAAGGCACAGCACGGCGCTGTATAAGAAGTTTAACCCCATGCCAGCCAGACTCAGTGCACCAAGGAATGCTGATATGCATTATCCACCTACTGCACTCATACCCCCATCCTCAATTCTTTCAAGTACAAATGAATTTCAAACTGAGGTTGAGGAACTGAAAAAGCTTCAGGGGATAAATTTGCATAGTAAAATATTAAGCTTTACTTAATTAGATGCATTAATGATCAGGCTTTTGGTAAAAAAGCAATAGGGGTTGTTTTGCTAATTTTCATCACGCAAACAAAATGCCAAAGATCTTGGAAACAATTCAGAGGAGAACTTATTAGGAAGAAAATGAAAAACATTAAAGGGGTACAAGGAGGGTGGAAGAATTAAAAAGAAAAAAGTTATTGCCTGCTTACTGGCAATCTTATTTATTTTTTGGATTTTGCATTTTAATTTAATTATTGTAATCCCATTTGAAGTGCAGCGTTTTACATGAAAAAAATATCCTAATGACTAGGCTTAAAAGGGAGAGAAGGGAAGGAATTAGGCTAAACTATATTACAGAAGATTTAGTATTGTATGTTTACTGGCTTTTCAGTGAGCTAAATAATAAGATTAATATTTAATTAATACACATTAAGAAACAACTAGCTACTTGCCACTTGGTGGCTGTGTCTATATTCAATGTACTTGATTTTTTTCTTTCCTCATTGAAAAGTTGGAGGGAAAACAGGCCTTGGTTACAATGTTTAAGTGGCTGATACTTGAGAAGACACTGCACTGGTTGAGGCATTTTTTCAACCTCAATAGTGTTCAAGGTCAAAAGACACATCTACCAACTGATTTTCTGCTTCTCGCCTTATTGAACGCAACATGTGCCAACAGACTTTTGTTTCACCCTCTATTCCCAGTGTAGAGCAACAATGGCTCAGATTGATTTTGTATTTTCTGAAACAAGGGATTGTATGGATGTTCTTGTATACATGACCACTTACTTGCTTTAAAGTTTGTTTGGAGGTAGTTATTTCTTAAATATAGCAATGTGTGTGGTTAATTTATCTTTTTACAAAAATTCAGTTCCTGCTAAAAAGTATTTTAATGGCAGAAGTGAAAGAAAAAGCTTAAAGTTCTTTGAAAATTCAAATATTCAAAAATTATACTCCTAGAAACAGGAAATTTGATATACGGATCTCAGTTCTTAAATGGAACTGTTGGAAATCTCCACCATCTGTTAAATTTGTCATAATTTTTGTATTTGTTTAAAATGCATCTGTTTAAAAACTGTTTTCTAAAACCAGACCAATTAGCTTACTCTTTAGTGAAAGCTTAGATTTGTATTTAGTTTTCCAGAACCAGAACACACAATAGCTAAAACAAAAAAATACTCTTAACCAGAGAACTCATAATAAAATTATGAGAGAGAATTTTGATTGATTCCTTATGTTGGTTCCTGGGGACTTTTTCCATAGAATGGCTTCAATAAAGGACACCTAATTTCATCCAGGGGCTTCAAGTTCTCTTTGAAAAATACCACAGTCAATCATCCATAATGTTCCAGTTAATCTTAGAGACAAGGATGGAACCACCTTAATCAGATGCTTAATACTGAGTAACTCATGGTAACATATTGTCCAGTATTATAGCTACATTAGATATTGCAATAATAAATTACTATAAAATAATATTAAATCAGAGGAATTGAGAATATTGCAAAAAGGTGTCTAACTATTGCAAAACCTCAAAAAACTAAAGAATGTTGTACATTACTGTCTGTGATATTTTGGCATTCCTGAGTGACATACAAGAACGATTATATCAAATTAGTAATACAATATAAATATAAGCTTAGAAAACCCAAATCTTTCAGAACTATACTGGAAATATAAAACTTTATCTGTGACTCAGCTGACCTATTTTTATCTGTGACCTGTTCAGAAAGGTGTTCCTTTCCTTAAAAAAAAAAAAAAAAAAAAAAAGCAAAAAGCAGCAAAAATTATCATGAAAGAGAAAAATATATAAATATTATAATGTCCTCACTCTTGGAAATACTTTTTAAAAGTATGCCCAGTGCTAGGCATCTATATTATTAGTGTCTTGAGTATTTTTGACTTGTTCTCCGTCTGCATATACTTTGTTTCACACTATGATATTTCATTCAGCAATTTGTAAAGTTGGGAATGATGCAACACTAATTTGGGAAAAAGGGAAGGGAAGG
>CM031858.1:136309702-136491577 GCA_018697195.1 Certhia americana | reverse complement strand
GGGAAGGGAAGGGAAGGGAAGGGAAGGGAAGGGAAGGGAAGGGAATTTACAATCTAAATCTATACTTTTAAAATAAATAACCTTCTTTCTTTTTCACCTTCGGAATATGACCACACTGATGTTAGAGCCTTATGGTTTCCATAGGATGCATGCACAGGAAAGCTGCATGCGATGGGTGATGCACAGCCATTAGTGCTGGGTTGCACTGAAATCCCATGTCATCATGGTGACAGTCTTCAGAGCTGTCTTGTACAGATCAGCATAAAAGGATGACATGTTTTGTCCAGTCATGAGAAAACCTTACCACCAGTGTTTAATGTTCCAATGGTTCAAAAGCTGCAACTTCTAAAACAGCATTTCTGAAGAGAAGAGAAAGTTAGAAATAGTGTCTCCATTCAGCATTGTTGAAAAATATATACTATTTTTTTAGAGATACTTTGAGGGAAATATATTATTTCTCTAGTCTTTCCTCATTTCATTCCCATAGAGTTCTGTTATCAGTATTCCCTTTCTGATATTTTTATTTCCTTTATAGTTTAAGTATATATATGAACACATTCACAGGGTGTCATTTGAACATTGACTTACCATAACTAAAGCTTCATTCATATTCATCTACATATTCAGTATTTGCTCAGTGTCATGAAGCTGACAGGAAAGGCACGTATTCCACTGGAGATGAAATTTGGGATCATATTAATTAATTCATCACTATAAATCACTGGAAGAGAGCATGTCTTGTTAGCTTCAGTCGCTCAGATAGCAATCAGTGGCTCATTAGCTTTAAAAATATCAACCTGGTTGAGTTATCATTGCTCTGCACAGTGGACTGATGAGGCACATTAGAACAAATGTTACATGGCACACAGAAAAATTGCTTTTACCCATTATCCCAGGTACATGCACAAAATCATGTGGGAAAATCACTGGTAAAGACACTCAGTCAATGACCAAAAAGCTCTGTAACTGACCAATTTCTGGCTTTAATTTGCTGCTAAGTGCTACTTAGCCCCAATCCTACATGCCTTGTGCATGTGCAGTGCTCTGATTTGACCTAATCGTGGTGGTTCAGATTAGTTCAGAAGCAAATAATTCAGCCCTGTCTATCTTTGGTGTTACTGAAAAACATTTTTCACTCATTCCTAAAGCTTATTTTTATGATATAAGATGTGGAAATGAACCACAAATCCAAAAGTACTGCATAATTATAATGAAAAAAATTAAAAGCATATATATGTAAAAGAACATTTTTCAAGTGTGAACAATAACACCTTCGATGTTAAACGAGTCTCCTGTAATTAATAAGGTCACATAAATGTTAGCATTAGCTGGTTTGAGCAGTTTTTGTCCTCCAAAATGACTAAAATTTTACAATGAGATAATTATTCAGTCATTTCTGCAGAGGTTTTCAGTTATCTAAATAAATTGAAAGAGAAGAGCACAAGCAGAGTTAAGTAGGGGCTCAGCATACAGAAAAGGTACTCTGAAGTGCCAGTATGCTCAGCCAAACACAATAGATGTAGTTTTCTGAAAGACACAATTATGCCAAGACTTTTAAGGGTAGGCATGAGAGCAACAAATCTTCACTAGTTTCTCAACACTGAGCATCAAGTGGATTTTAACAGCAAACATGTAAAAGAAGTAAATTTACACGTGTAAATTTGGGGTGTTTTACAGAGTGGAAGATGTAATTAAATGTCTGTCTCTGTTCTCACAATTTGCTGACTTGTCAAACCACAAACTAAGGATGTTTTCTGAGCCTCTACCTCCTGTTTCTTCATGTAGTAGAGTGAAATGCAGCCTGCAACATGTCATTTGCAACAGAGGAAAAGGAAAGCAGTCAGCAGAAAGAGAATCTCTGGCAGCAACTTACTACTGTACATATGTGTGAGTGACATAGCATGGCCCCAGGCTCAGCCATCAGAAAACTCTGTGTATAGTCCCATCCATCAATTCCTATCTGCATAATGTCCTTCAAGGCATGAATTTCTCATGTTGCACTTCTGTTAACTCAAAGGTCTGTATCTTATAATCAGTATCATTTATACTTCTGTCTTTAAGCTGTTATGGATAAAAGTTCAAAGTTCAAACAATTTTACCTGAGCTATTACAAAATTGAAAACATACACTGACTTAAGTAATCACCTTTGCAGTGAAGATCTTGGTGCATCTGGTCCTAGAGAAACATTGTATTTTTTCAAGGTAATTATGGAATATTTTTAAGAGCTTAAACTGCTTTTAAAATTAAATATAAAGCCATCATCAAAACAGATATATCTGCTGACCTGTCTTAGAATGGATGCCAGCAGACTATCACTACTCATTCTTAATTATTAGATTGATTTTAATTACAAAAATAGAGAATCAATTTATTTTGTAAGTGGCAGTGTGTGATGGCATCCAGATTAGTTTCTAAGAAAAATTGCAATAGTCATGGATATTCACATACAGGTTAGCTCTTTATCTTCTGATTGCATTTTAAAAATTCTAAATGTGTTTTACCTTGATTAGTTCAATTTGGTGGTGTGTTCCTTTGATCCCAAATATTCAACACTGAACTGTGAAACCTGAACATAAAAAATGTCTGGGTTAACCTTCTGCAAGGTCAGAGTGCAGGCTGAATGGAGAGTGACACAGACCTTCAGTTTAATGCTTCATGCAAAAGCTGACCTTTCCCTTCTGTAATTCTTTGTTTTCCTATTTCGCTATCAGACTAAAAGTACTGGTCATTTTTCTCCTAGACTGCAACCTAGCCTTAGATGAAGATAGACACCTGACACTTGCTCTTTCTTCTGAGTATTTGTTAATCTGTAGTCATGGCTTTGGATGTCACACAACTTTCAGGAATGCTACTCTTACTGGCAAAGACTGTTCTGTGCTTCAGAAAGTGTCCATCTGTGTCTAACACTATGCTTTTTATGTGATGAGAACCCAGCCCTTACCAGAAATGTGAGTGAAGTGAAGCCAATATCCAGGCAACAGATCCTGCACCACTGGAAACATGTGAACCAGGGCAAATAGCGACACCTACCACCTCAAGTACTGAAATATATATGGAATATTTCTTTGGGTGGTTAGAGTGCCTTAGTTTCCATTATTTTGGTGTGCTTTATGCTTTGAAATGCACCTCGCAACTTTTATGTCATTGCTATATCTGCCAACTAGAGAAAAGATGATGAAAAAAAGAAGAAATGTAGATTAATCTTACTCTGACAGCTCTGGAGTGCAGTTTTTATCTGAATGTTTTTTAAAGATGCTGTATCTTACCCCAATTTGGGCAAAAAAAAAAAGGAAGCATACTGTTAAGGCACATAAAGCTCATCTCCCATGCACAAAGAGGAAGGCAGAGGCAGAGGGCAGCAGGGGAGCCCCCAGTGCCCCAGTCAGAGACATGAGCCCCTGCCCTGGCCCCCCCTTCTCCTAGGAATATCTTGGTGCATACCATGACCATAGGTATTGCAGGATGGGAGAATGAAGGAGAAGAGCAACTTGGGGTTGTGCAAGACCTATTATGGAAGAAATCAAAGGTAGGGAAAGGGAGGCATTAAAATCAAATGGGGCAGGGAAAGAGTGATATAACAGAAGAAAAAGGATGTAAAAAGTGTTAGTTGCCTATAAACAGCTTTCTGGTCAGCATGCTGGTCTGGCCATATCCTGTTCCTGAGTAGCATGGTCTGTCCTCTCTTCTCATTAAATTTCATTAATTCATTAATTAAATTACATTTCTAAATCTCTTCTGTGTACATGTGTGTTTGGGGTCTGAGTGAAACAAACTGGAGTCTGCATGTGCTGGACAGTGAATATCAAGAAGGACTAGCCAGTGAGTAGAGTAAGAGTTTTAGAGTCAGATATCTAAAATAGATCCTGGAGAGACCAGAGGGTCTTTGGGCTGACTGGAGAGTCAGGAGACCTCAGCCAGCTTCCAGAGAGTTTGTGCAGTCTGGGGATTGATTGTGAGACTATTTATGCATGTGTGCATGAAGCAGGCGTGGCTAGGGCATTCCTGCTGGGGAAGAGCCAGTTTTTGAGCCCAGCAGCTTGGGGCATCCATTTGTGTGTTTGTGTCTGTGCTGCTGTGTGCAGAGGTCTCTCCCAGCAGCCAAAGCGGGGTTGCAGCTTTGAGGGCTTCTAAGTGCAAGAGCCCCACTGGGAAAACTGGGATCAGAGATTGACACTGGGCAGAGTCTGAGTCTACTGCTAGAGGGATCCACAATGTACATGTTTATAGATATTTTCCCAATAATAAGCCTCCATCTTGCTCAACCAGAGTAAGAGGGCTCAGTCCATTGGCACTGTGTGTAATTATGTGAGAGCTGCATTTTCTGTCTGTGTTGGTCTGTGCTGCCAGCTGTGTGTATGTGTGTATATGCACAGTGTGCATGTGTGCCTACTGGGAACATCCTCAGCCTTGCTGCTGGGTGGACCTGGGGACAAGCAGCAGAAACTTCACTTCTATCAGGCTATTGGATTTGGCAGCAACATTAAGTAAATCTGACATATGCAGTGAAAAAGGATGAATGTGTCAGTAGGAAAATTTCAGGGTTTTTTCTTTCTCTGTACCTGTACATTGGGCACAAGCAAGAAAACTGATATTCTCCACCTGAAAGACTGAGAATATCACATTTGTGAAATCTCTAGATCCTAATCACTGAATATGCCTCATGTGATTGCTTGCCACAGCATAGGGTGCTCCTCTAGCAAGCCCAGTGACAGAATCTGGACCTGACTGCAATCAGCAGTAGTACCAAAGTCTCACAGGAACCCCGACCTTGGCCCCAATTCACTCTTAGAATATGTGAACATGAGAGTGTCATCCTCTGTACTGAGACAAAAGGGAGTAAAACTACTGCAGTATCAGTAACACTTTGCTAGAGTAAGTTACTTTGTTTTGTAGTAAAATTATTTGAAATTATAATGATGCAGGAGGTATATGCCTGTCAATAGGATTATGCAAAATGTTATGCAGGTTAACATGTTTAGCCAGGGTGTTAGAAGGATGGTATCATAATGAGATGTTCATGCACCTACCTTTTTTTTCTGTCTGCTCATATGTATTTTGTTACAAAATTATTCTTAGTGTTGTACTTTATTCTTCATGTAAGACACAGATTTTGTTTCCTGCCTACAAACACGTTTTCAATCCATGTGAATCTGGCAGGTTACAAGAGGGAGACTCAAGGATTTGTATATTCAGGTTGATTGAAGATTTCTGTGAATTTTCCCTATTTCATTAGTCTTAGAAGACCAAAGGTGCAGTGATACATTACTATGACATCGAGTTATTTTGTATGATGCTATCAACATCCCCTTTTCCAAGCTACATTTGTCAAAGAGAAGCAAGAAATACCTATATGAATATCATCTCAAATGCTTGCCCGTTTTTCATCCTCATCATATTAGAATTTCTTTAAAGCCAAAGCATGCTCTGTAACTCTCAGAATAAAAAGAAAAATTAGTCTAAATATATAAAAGATGAGTAAATGAAAAATAGCCACTGAAAATAAAGCCAAAATATATAAAAAATGTAGTCATGAGTAGACTTTAAAATATATGCAATGCTTAGCATCAATTAAGCTTTTTAAGCTTAAGTCAAAAAGCATGATAGATTAAAACAGAAAATTAAATGTGTTTCTCTTTAAAGAAAGAGAACAGAGAGATCTGCCTGCTTACTGATGTGAAATTGGCACTTAGAGAGTTAAATGGAATATAACAGTTCACAATTTTTGCTGCACCTTAAGCACTTTGAATCAGGCTGTTTCCCTGATGTTCCAGTGGCATTCAATTATATTTTTAGTACTTTTCTAGATGGACTAAAAATTATGCTTAGGTGGTGGTTTATACAGGAATCTCTATTCCTCTCTAGACAATGAAATTCGATTTATAGGAAAAATACACTACAAAAATTCCGATGACCAATTAAATAATTACTCCTTCAGGTCAGAAATACCATTATACCCCATGCATTACATGTAGGAAAAATAATTATCATCTAAACACAAAAAGTGCTGTTTTCTTTATCACAAATGTTTATAGCTAAACTTCTCTTTAAAAAGGTACCTATGAGAACTAATTACTCTATGACATTAATTCCAGATTCAGACACCAGATTCTGGCACACTGTAGATCAGCATTAGGTATGTAAAATTGTATCACACCACCTAACTTCAGACTTCTGCAACAGCAGAGATTTGTATGTGAGACAGTTGTCCAAACTCTCTCTATAGTCAGAGGAATATAAGTGTGCTTCTAGAGTGATTCATCTGGCCTATTTTAGATGTCAACCTTGGGAGGAGATGAATCACAGTTTGGAAATACTTATTTGTTTCCAGAGTCTAAAATAAAGGGAGTTTCTATAATTAGCTCAAATGTGGATGTCTTCACTGTAAATGCACCAAATTTGAAGTGATGAAGCCTACCTCTAGACCGGTAATGAGGAGTATCTTCCTTCCTGAATTGTCCTATTAAAATCATTGGTAAAGAATAAAACAAAAGTACTAATTTGCAGATGCTTTATTTTTGCAAAAATTGCAGGATCTATAAAAACTTTGAATGAATGTACTAAAGCTTCAGGAAGTAAGGAAAAAAAGCCCCTATGTGCAGTTTCAGGGAAACTAGGGAAATCATTGCAAGTAAACAAATAGTTCTATTGAAAGTGGAATTAATGAAGCTTAGGTTCCTATGGATTTGTGTTTCATGCTTGATTTATTTTGTAAGTGAATTTTAATACAGCTGCCGTTGAAACTCACTTCTTATTAGAAATCCAAGATTCTTCAGAGGCGAGAACCATCCTGACTGCCTCAACCAGAGAAAAACCTCCAGTGAGAAACAGGAATTATTGACACTGGCACAAACACATAGGAAAAATCTCATGCAAAAAAAATATGATTCTCTGGTGCCTAGCAAGATATACATGTACTTTGCCTTTGTTCAAGCATCCTCTCGGCTTTGTTCAAGTGATCTCTCTTCCTTACCTAGACAGATATTAACATGAAATTTCTGGGGGTTTTTAGACCTCTTCTGCTCTGTCAGGTTTAACTAAAATTTGCCAGAGGATATTCATCAGAAGTAATTGGGATAAACTAACAGAAAGAGGTTTGCACTGATGTACCTGTGCATTTACATAGGAAATAAAGGGAAAATAATAGGATGTAATTTGTTTTGGCCATTACAAAGATCCTTTCAGAAATCTAATTGCTGAGGACTTCTAGTTTTACATCTTATTTGGGAGGTCCACTTCAGTCATTTTATGCCTCTTAGAAACATTCTAAGGTTAGTTAGTTCAGCACTAACAAAGCAAAGTGCCACCTGCTGCTCTTTAGATGTCTTACATCAAAGTTGTGAAATTACCTGACCCAAGATGTTTAACTGGAAACATCTCAAAAAGGTATGTGAGAAAATGTCTTTCATAATTATGCTGCTCTAAAATTAAACTAATTTTCCAACTCCACATCCACTGGTTCTGCTTTTGAGAATTCAGATATGCATTTGAAATTTGAAATTAATATTTGTAAGGTGTTTTCACAGCATCTCATTTCATTAACTGCTGGAGAACAGAAACTAATCCATTTTGTCATGGTTTATTCAGTGTTTCCGAGAAAACAGGCTGAATGTAATTTTTTTCTCCTCTTCACAGCTCCTTGTTCTCCTGTTTCTTTATCAGAGAAATGACACGTGTGACACAGTGGTATTTGTGATACTCTAATTACTGGCATAAATTCAGGATGAAGCTGTTGCTCCATGCTGCAACTCTCAGCCTCTGTCAGACTCTATGACAGCCTACATGATAGACTCCAAACCACAGGAAATCTCAGGCATCTATCTGTGTATTTAGATACTTTCACTACATGCCTCACTAGGGTAGCACAGCAGTTAGACTGCAGCAGCAGCGCAAGGAACAGCCCAGAGATGCATGCATTGATCAGATCTCTCTCTTGTGATGCACTGAGAGGGAAAAAATTTTGAACAAGGAAGACATCTGAATCCTGCAAAAGCATGTTGTGGCAAAGTAAACAACTGCTCTCAGACCTAAGCTTATATAAAATGTTATGATTACTGTATTTGAATGAACTGTGCAAAAGTAGTGTGAAGGAGTGGCACATTATGACCTTCCAGGCTTTAGGCTTATTCTTTGATCTTATGTAAAATAAGAGAACGATCTATAGCATTTGGAGAAAAAGTCACTTTGCACACATTGTTGAGGGTAGTTGGATATATGTCTCTGGTGACACATCCAAAGAATAAAATCAATTTCAACAAATAAAACTCAGTACTTCACAGTCTAAAACCTCATAGCTATAATTATCCATACTTATTCCACAACAATCAAAACATTAAAATAAAAAAATAAAAATAGAAAGCAAGTGAACATAGGCTGAAGAAAGAAAGGTATTAATCCACCATTTCCCCTGACCGTTCCTTCATGGGGGCCATATTTTTTTATACCAGTGTGAAAATCAGTGAAGAATGATTAATCTTTTTCATACATTTGTTATTACATTTACATTTACATAATATATTACTTTTGGTCTGAAATTTGTTTTGTGTTGCACCTTCAGAGTTCATCAGCTGATGCCTTCTTTGACACTAGAACTCTGTGCTCTTCATTTTCACTGAAACCCTTATAATAGAATTTACTGAAATGCAATTACTAGATTCTTGGGTTTATGGACCAAGACTGGCACCTTCTGGTGAGTGAATTTAAATTCACTGCAGAAATATGATATCGTAACAGACTGTGCTTTTAAAAATTTGCTGTTTAGAGGTATTCCAGTATCCTAGATGTTTTTGTGACTTATTTTAAATATATAAAGTCATCATATTTCACAATACATATACATGAATACAATTAGGCATAGATACACAAGAATTTACTTATAAGTTAATCACTTTATTAATTATTTTTTGTCAAATTGAACAAATTATTACATATAAATTGATTTTTGATTTTGACACTGGGAAACTGCCTAATATGATGGATTTTTAAAGTATAATGGAAGCTATTTGAGCTTATGGAACAACAAAAATAGGACTTAAACCTGAAAAGTGCCATTAGTGGAGAGGTGCACTCTAGTGGAGAGGTATTTTTACTAATGTGTTCTGAGACAGTACAGATATGTTTACAAAACCTGGTATGCTGGTCATGAGGATCACAAAGAAGAATATAGTTTTCACACATTTTGGATTTGTTTGTTTGAACTGGTGCCATGATTAGAGACACTTCTGTCACGGATTCTCAGCTACCAATAGATCCCAAGATAAACTTTGATATTTAGCGGTCCACACCAGAATAACCCATTAAATCTCCATGACAGCAAACAGAAAGTCTTCTGCAGAGTTATTTGGATAGATTTTTAATATATAAGTTATAAATGTCACAAGGAGAGAAAGAATAAACTTTTCTTGTTTTGGGGTCAGACAGCCTAGCTTTTCATGTGCAGTAGCCATTGAAAATGGGAGCAAGACACACAGCTAGTCTCCTTGGAAAGTGGTACATATTGTCCAACAGAGAAGCTTTCTAACATTTCAGGCAGAGATTGATTTATGACCTCTAATTCACCCTTACAGTGCTATACTATAGGCAGAAGATGGCCTGAATTAAAAATATGAAGTATTTGGGGCAATGTTTGAAGGATTCTTAGGTATACTTAATTCCTACCTTTTTTTGTTTATGTTTGTTTTGTGGTATTGATAATCCTGCATGACATAGAATGCTGGAAAAATGTATTGTCAATGTCCATTCACTAATTTGCTAATCAAAATTAAGATAGCAGTCAAAGAACCTGTCTCACTGAGTTACTTCTACTCTGAGTTTTGCACTTTCCCTTAGCACCAGTATGAGCCACTCACCTCAAAGGCAATTTGTACTAACCCAATTCTGATAATTATGTCACTCTCCAAAGCCATTTTATTTTTACCCAATGTTAGTGTCAATTCCACCATTATTTTTAAACCTCCTGGTAGTTAAATGTACAAAAAAAAGTATTACCAAGTCCAACAGATTATTTCACATAAATCAAGGAACAGCCATCACTTGGCAATTCATTAATGACTATAGACCCAATTAATCAGCCTAAATGGCTTCATGCCCCAATTTCTTATTCCGTGTATCACCCAGTCCCACCAGATTTCTGCTGAGTTGAATGTCATGCTCACTCAGATGCTCACTCCTAGCACTTCACATTCCTGCTGTGTTTGCTCCCCACATCTCTTCCTAACTAGGTCAGAAAAGAGAGAGAAAGAAAACAGCACACCAATTTGTAGTTTTTCAGTCTCAGACAGCACCTGGCTGGATGCCATTCACTTCAGGAATAAGGCAACTTGCTGTCCTTGAAATAATAGTATAAGAGCTGCCAACCAATTGTGCTTGATGGGACATTATCGCTGGATAAATTGTTTTCCTACAGCAGTACCATTCACTTTTAGGATTTACTGCAGATAACTATAATGGGAAGGTTGTGATAGTATAGGGGAAGAAGAGTCTCATAGTTTAAATTTGAAATATTTTTATTTTACTAATATAAAAATTCTTGATAGAGATCATACCCTGGAGTATGCCACATATTTCAATGTGAAGAACTCTAGTAAAATCATGCCATATCTCTACAAGTGATGAGCTGAAGATACATTTTTTTCCACTATCTTCTTTATCTTTGCCTAATTTTTTTTTTATTATTACTGTCATGAAAACTTACAACCTGCCACATGTATACTGTGGAATCGCACACAAAACTTACCATATTTTATTATCTTAAGAGCAGTCTATACTTGTGTTTACTTTTGAATTATTATAGACCCATCATTCCAAAGAAGGTGCCATTTTATTCTGACAATATGACTTTACACATATTTTTGAATGTTTTATTAAGGGAGTTTCTAGAACTCAAAAATAAATGTCTCCAGAAAGATTCTTAGAAGGTAAAATAACACTGAGTGATAAGATTTGTTTGCTTCCTAGGCTTTGAACTTTGTGCTGTAATTAGCAGCAGCAAGAAAAGCAAGCTGGTCTATATTTCTTCAAGCAACATGCAAACACAGATCCAGACAAGTTGCTAAGAATTTTTCATAACCAATTAACATCTGTCTTCCTACTTAACAAATGCTTTAACATTCATAATGGGGAAAGTGGGATGTTTTCAAGATCAATATCTCTTTTGAATATCTAAGCCAATTAACACACATGCTGGAATATTCTGGCTGCACCTAGTATCACAATTCCTTTTTAAAATACTAAAGGAAATAGAATTTGCATTAAGTGTTTCTTCTTTGATTCTGCCACACAATTGAGAATCCACAGGCAGCCCAGAATATTTCAGTTCTCTGTCCACAGATCAAATGTAGCAGACAGCATATGTTTTTTGCATCCTTCCCTGGAGACTACACACACTGGAGAGAGTAGGAGAGCTGTTGTTAGGTGAGGCAACATGAGCCAGTGCACAGGGCATGAGACTGCCAGGCCTGAAGCTGAACCTCACTTGCTATTGCAACTCCATTAGACCTTTTCTGTCTCTGCAAGACTACACAAATTTACAGTGCTTGAAAACTGATCCAAGAGACCTCAATTTTTTCCTGGAAATACTTTTGAACTGCTGTTTGTGAATTTGGATAGTTCAGTTTTCTATCTAAAAGGAAGGTGCAACATTGTTGGAAAATATGAAAATACATGAAAGGAACTGTGAAAGAAAGATTAGTTTTGCTAGCTAAAGTAAAATGCATTCCTGTCTAAACTGTGGATATCTGACACTTTTTTTAGCAAGGAAAATTTAGAGCTGCAAAATGAACTTATTTGTACTCCCCTCACTCAAATCTAATGAAACCCTAGTTACTGAATCGCACTGGGTGTGCCCTGATGCTTCCTTCTCCATTCCTACAACTATTTTTCCTATCCAGGTGTTACACAGAGCAGAAGTCTATCTTAGATTTTCTGTAAAGCATTTTGTGAGTAATAAGTAAAGAGTCTGGAACAGATATTTTGTGCATTTTCCTGAGAGAAGTATCTTTTTAAAGTTTTTTGCAATTATGGGAAGTGACTGTATTTGATGGCTCAGCAAGTCCTCCTTCAAAAACATGTTTTTATTTTGCGAAGTACATCTTTATGACTCAGAATCAGATGCTTTGCACATGACAGTTCTGTGACTGTTGTCAAAAAGTGATGAAAAAAATTCATTTAAATAATTACGGTATAGATTTTGTAAACTCTGAGCTAAATTTCTTACAGATCAGACATTCTAAAAAGAAAGTATGAAATATCTGCAAGAGTGAAAGGTGAGGATATTTCATGTGTGGAAACAGAATTTTTGAGGCAGGCATGTTTCTTCTCCAGAAACTCAGAGGTTTTTTATGAAAGTAAAAAACCAGAAGGTAATAGAAAGCTGTCAAAATCGTAAAATAACTTTAATTTAAACAACAGCTTCATTTTGATAGTATCTGATTAGCTTGTTTTACAGAGTTAATTTTTCAGACTGACACACAACAGTCACTTGTTTATGCCAGTGTAATTTAGAATATAAACATGAATTATGGGACCCTTAATTCAGTCTACAACTGTTGCCAAACTGTTTTCCATTGTCTATACACTAGCAGGTTTTTTCGCTTTCATTTAAATTTTCTTTGTTATAGAGCTTCTATTGCTTCTTTTGCGAGATCATTCGCAAAGAAAATAAATCTCTCTGTCTGTTTTTTTTTATTATTTTTATTTTTCCTTTCATAATTTCATCCCTCTGCTTCTTTGTACTCTTTTTATTAAGCTATAAAATTTGACTGTGCTCCTGGTTGACTGCACCCTTCAGTACCAGTCTGTCATCACATTCCCTGCTGGCCACTCTGCCAAGCTATAGAACTTAGCTTTTCCCATAAACTGGTTCCTCACTGCTACAATTGCCCATCACTAAACATCCTTGAGTCCATCTGTATTTTATGGTAATTTGGTGCCTTGAGATGTATCCAGTAATACAGATATTGCATTATGTGAATATATTACAATACTTACCAGAAGTCCTAAAGAAAGGAAAATTCCCCCATATTCTGATAATATTTCTCTGCCTATAAAGATCACTTGGACCTATCCCTCAATTGCCTCCAGTGTTTTCCTGACACTGCAGTTCCCAGGCATCTCCCCTCTGCATCTTGGACTATATTATCTCTGAAAGTTATTAATTTGAGCCTCCATATTTCTAATGCATATTGATCTTTTACATGTTCTGTTGTTATTTATGTTTAAAATATCAAGCTGTTGGGGGTTGGGTTGATTTCTTATAGAATTTTTTCCCAGAAGTTGCTAAGAAGCTAATGGCTGGGTGCTTTTCGGTACTTATGGGTGCTCGGGAACAAACAAAGGAAGCAGCTAAGGCAGAGACATTGATTCCACTTCGCTGGGGGCAGTTTTCCACTCTGGGGGGGACGGCCAGGGCTGCTCATCTCGGCGAGGCAGAGAGCTCTCACCATTCCCTTCACCTGGGACTCCGTGGGACCACCGGTCTCTTCGTGTGTCCCCCGGGATTTTGGGAACCCGTTTCCTCCCTGCCCTGCACCCACGGTTTCTTCAGTTCTGCTCGAGGTCTCCCCTGTGTTTCTACAGCCCCTGCCAGCCGGGACACTTTTTTTCCAACAGCTCCAGCCACTGTGAACCCTCGGAATCATCTCACCCTTCTAGAGCTGCCGCTAGTCTATTTGCTTGTGACGGTACTGAGGGGGGTGGAGGGGTGTTACCAGAGGAAGAACTGTGACTGATTTGTTGTTTTGGGTTTTTTTTTTTTCTCCTCTAGTTCTGTTTGTTGTCAATATTGTAATTATTGTTAATTTACCTTGTTAGACTAACTAGTAAAGAACTGTTATTCCTACCCTCCTTATCGTTGCCTAAGACCTCTCCTTCAATTGTGGAATTATAACAAACCCCAAGGGAAGTTTCCCTTTTCTTTGGTCCCTGTCTTTCCAAACCAAGACACAAGCCAAACAACATTTTTATAATTTTTCCTTTGTCTGTTATTTCATAACGAGATAGCTTCTACCATCCCCACAGTGGTCACTATCTTCCCTGTCTGGGAAATTCTATAGTGTGATTTTGCAGTATTTTTCCTACAAGAGTCCACTCATATGTCATTTAATTTGAATTTTTTCTAAAGTAGTAAATTCTACCTAATACATTATTTTGATACTTCTTTTTTTTTTTTTTCTTTCAATTTGTATTGTAAAAAGCCAAGTAACATTTTCCTCCAGTTCTTCTTTTTAAAAACCGTATTGTTTATTCAAGATAGAAAAAGTATTTTTCAGGAGCTAGAAAGTGTGATGGTTGTTGGGAGAGCAGCAATACTCTTAACACTCCTCCAACAATGCCAACAGTCGACCACATGTGCTATATCCAGGTTCTCTTGGTACATAGAATTAGCTTTGAGGTTTCAGGGAGCTGTGGTGAAGTAAGTATTTACCAGCATGCACTCTTAGGAACAATCAAAAAACAAGAAATTATTTTGAGTTAATAAGTGTTACCAGAAAATTTATTGATATTATGCTAAGCATAATAATTATTCTATAATTGATATACCATGGAATAATAAAGTTAAAATCCATAATTTTTACTACACTGCAGTAGGAAGAACATCAAGAAAAAATTGAATAGCACAGAAATTCATGTAGATTAGGTGGTCTGCTTGCTAGTTTATTTATGTGAATTTATGGATAGAGTTGAGTATTTTTACACATTATCAGGCCTACTCTGATATAAAAACTTTGATAAAAAGTTCACAGCATCTGAAATTTGCAACAGTTGAGACAAAGACTGTGAGAATTTTGAATCACCAAGTGCCATCATGATATCTCATGGTTAATAATGTCCACATGAGGCCACCTGGTTATTTCCAGCAGCAATCTGTTCTTTATCAGTGCCTCTGAAAGCCAATGTGCACATCCTCTGCTGGATCAGTCATCCTGACTTCAGTGTAGCCATGTCAGCCAATACCAGACAAATATCATTCCATTGAAAATTTTCTGCTTCCTACTGCAAGAGATCAGCAACATAGAAAATAAGTAAACATATTACACTTGGAGCAAAATTACTAACAAATCTTATCATTAAAAATATATATATTATCCTAGGTGCATTAGAATTTGTTGTCAGTAATAGTAACAGACTTAATGAGCACAAATCTTCCTTCACTCCACTTTACTTCACATTAATGAAGATGCAGATTATTTGCTGTTGTTTTTAAGTTGTTGCTCTTTTATCTCCAGGTCAAAAAAGCAGGGGGAAAAAAGTGATGACCTTATTTGCATATTGAAATTTATAAAATGGTGCTCATTCCAGACAGAAATTTCATCTGGAGAAACTACAGTATCAAATAAAGTTCAAATTCAGACGGACTTTTTCAAGTAACTTGAGAAAGAATGGCCCAGATACAAATGAAAATCTATTTACAGCTTTGCCAGTGTAATCAATCTGCTCTTTGCCATGGTAGAGCTCTTCTTCTCAGTCCTTTAGTAGGAAGTAGAAACGCAGCCTACAGCTATCTGCAGCAGAGTCAGTCACTTCAATTTAACTTTAAAAAAATCTGGCTGGCAGACAGGGAGCTGGTCTCCACAGTGGTAGTTTTATAACAAAACACAAGTGTCAGGTAAAGTTATATCTGGCAACTAGACTTCTACCACCTTATTCATCCAGTAAGACAAATAGAAATCGTCCCTTCATTAGAGACTATTCATCAGAAACACACAGTAATTTTTCATTTGTTTCATGTAGTTTATAACATTCTTTCACGTACTGTGATATTTCTATGCTTCTAATTTCAAAATCCCATTAAGAAATACTTGTTTCAAGTTAATTTTATTCCTTTGTTAAAGTGACTTTATTAAAATTCTAATAGCTACTATTCTAAACTATGAAAATGCCACCTGACAGAACTGAAATTCTTGATCACTTCCCTCATCTTCTTAAAAATATGTGCCTGGATGGTTCAGCTGCACTTCTTAAGCTTAGTCATAAACAGGTCCAAAGCAGATTCTAAGACAAGAGATTGCTACTTGCTTTGTAGAGCTCCAAAGGATCCCACCAGAGACAACAGGATGTTCAAAATTAATGAAAGAAAATGCATTTAGCAAACAATATTTACATTCTCAACCCACAGTAGGTTTCATGTCACCAAATTTAGAAATCTGAAGCTATACATTCAAATCTAAGATGGTGACCTAGAGTGTCTTTAGAGTCAATACAGAGAAACAGGCTTCCCACTAAAAAGAAATAGGAATGTCAGAGAAATCTCCAGTTAGAGATTTTTGATAATGGCAGATAATTGCCCAAAAATAAGTGTTTTCTTATGATTTGAGCAGAGGGATGGTTTTTTGCTTCTCTTGGCAAGGAGAAGTCTGCAGTGAGAGCCTAAAAGTAATCTATCAGAAACAAGATTGAAGAGAAATATGTGGAGTGGCTTTTAAAGTGTTAGGAGAGTAACAGGAAACACCAGTAATAGAAACATCTAATTACTATGCTAGGATATAGACATAAATACAAAGCAAAAAAATCTGTAAACTAGGTATTGTAATAGTTCTGCTGCTTAGGGAACGACATCAAAATGATCTCAGCAGAGATTCCCCCTACACTTTTGAATATTCAACAGATCTGTAAGTTTTCTGCAGACTACACAGAATTGAATTCTTTCAGTCGTACAATGCAGAATGTCAATCTTTCCATATTTGGCACTGACTTTTGCAAAACTGAGCTGTCAGAAGCCCTGAAGCAGCACTGAAACAATGGCAAAGAGCCTCGGTGAACAGAACAGACACAGCTGCCCTTACTGACACTCTCAGCTTTTCCACCATCATTTCAGCTCTCATTCTTCTCACAACATGCAGGTAGGGTCACATGCTGTTGGATCACCTCTGCTGGGTTAACAAGTTCACTTTACCTCTAGCCTGTCTGATTACACTCTCAAAACAAAGTGTCAGAGTAACTGACAGAACAATGACCTGGTCAGCAACTGAAACAACGACAATTTACTCAAGTTTTTGAAGCAGCAATAAAGAAGAAACAGCAAAACATCTGTTGTGACCCTGGTCCATATATGCTAGTAGACACACCTCAGATATGAAAAAAAATATGAGGCTGTATATGTCTGGGCAACTGCCATTCCCCATCCCCTGTACTGCTTAGTGAAAGGAGGTAGATAAGTCAGGAGTTAGGATGGGCCCAGGAAGAAGGGAGGTGAAGGAAGAAGATTTAAGATTTCTTATTTCTCATTATTCTACCTTGATTTGACTGGCAATAAGTGCAAATAATTCCCTCAAGTCAAGCTTGTTCCACCTGTGATGGCAAGTGGTGAGTGATCACCCTGTCCTTATCTTGATCCACAAGATTTTTGTAATGTTTACTTCCCCTATTTACTTCCCTGAGGGAGAGAATGGTGAATGTCTTTGTGGGGACCTGACATTTTGCCAGGGTCAACCCAATCAACTAAACCATTTACCTCAAAGTGCTATTTGTGATGTGTCCCACAGGAGCCCTCTCTAATAATCTGTTTTCTTACAGAGAGATATCTGGGCAGCTCTCATCTGATGCTAATTGAAACATCCTTCAGGGCATTCTACAATGATCAACTTTTAGATTAAGATGCGGTCAGAATACTACAAAATAGCTGCTCTGTAAACCACAAATGCCTATCCACTTGCTAGAGGATTACTTGAATAACAAATATTTGAACTGTTTATAACGTTATGACAGCAGGAAAATTATTTTCCTTTCATTTGATCCCCTAACAGTACTAGTAAGTTCCCCATTTTCCTGCTTTTTATCTTGAAATCCTCTGCAGAATTTGATGACAGGGCCTTACCAACTCATCTAAGCTCTCTGGGATTTTCTTGGAGGTACTGTGTCACATTCTCCAGGGACCTCCATTCCCCAAGGAATTGATGTAACATAAATGCCACTCAGAAAAATGACCCTCAGAAAGATTAATATACTAGGAATACTACAGAATATACACTATATCTGAGTCCTTCTGAGTTTGCTTGCACTTGACACTACCAAAGACTGGCACAGTTATGACCCTGGCCAATATCTAGGAAGAAAAGTAGTAAGACACAATCGGAATAAAACAACCTTTCAGGACCTCAAACTCAGGATAAGAATGGAGACTTTGATTCTGAGGTACACCGAGTACAACATGGTGACTTTAACCCATGTCATAGCAGGTGAATGATCCTGTGGCATTGTCCATATTCCAGCCAGGACAAGTGACAGTGCTGGACCCTAAAAGCTGCAGACATACATAATGATTTTACCTACTTTTAAATAAATATTTTTCTGTTTGGGTCATAAAGCCCTCAATAGGAGAATGAGTTACAGCAAGGGGTGTACTGGGGAGTACACCCCAGTGTACTGTTGTGATGCCAAGGGCTGTGGGAGAGCTCTCCTGCCATGGTGGGTATCTACCATGTTCAATATAGACAGAGTATAAATACCCTGGCACATGATCAGCTTAAGAATGAGTTTGTGGGTCTACTTGATCTGACACTCTTCAGAATAATCACCAAACACAATTATCACAGAAGTAGAGTCTCAGAGTACCTTGGGAGCATTTCTGTTCCAACAAGTAGCACATTATGTTTTTCTAGTTTTTACATTAAATGTCTCATACCTTGTTTAATTTTCTTCTACGTTCCAATCTTTCCAGACTGTCTATCTTTTTCCAAATTCTCTCTGTCGTTAATTTGTAAGATTAACTTTATTTCTGTCTGCCTTCTCTCCCAGATTTGATGTCTTTCTCTTCATCCATCTAAAATAATTTCCTTTTATTTCTCTCTTTCACCATTCCCTCAGCCAAATTCCTTGAGGAATTGATGTGACATTAGTAGGATGTCACTCAATTTATGGTTTTGTTTTATTTTGTATCTTTCTCAACATGTGTACTTGTTTCTTTGTTTATATCATAGAATCATTAAGGTTGGTAAAGTCTTTTAAGTCCAACCATAAAAATAACACTGCAAAATCCACCAATAATACACCCATGGGACAGCAAATTCCAAAATTTTATCTGTGCTTACCTTACTGGAGTCCTGTTGTTCTGTTCTTCATTTATTCTATATAGTAAAAGTTTATGAACAGTAAATAACATCTTTGGGAAGCTTACATGTAAAAAAAAAACCATGAAAAAGCCTAGGTATCAAGCCATGAAAAATACAGATTCAATTCTGCCATCTACCACAGACCACCTCTGTGTCTGTATGACTGAGCTACAAAGTCTGGGGAAGTATACACATTTCACAAGCTCTATCTGTCCAGACACTTAGAAAACACCTCTTCTGAAGATGGACTCTTCAGTGATGTTACAGAAAGCCAAAGAAGATCTCAGTCCCACAGCACAGTTTTTATTTGAATAGCTTTAGAGAGTCAACTGTGAAACTTTAAAAATGAGAACAGCATTTAAATCTGTACTCACTATTTAATAGGTTACTAGAGGAAGAAATGGATAAACTTCTAATAAGAAATTGAATTTAGGGGCTTTAGGAGAACAGGTAGGCTGGTGAGTTCAGCAAAAGTTAAAGAATGTTGGTTGAACAACATTCTCAGCAGAGGTTTACTGACACAAAGGAAATTACCATGTTCAAGACAGAAATTACAAATGCCATTGAAAGGAGAGATCTGACATGAGTTCATTAAGTCATTTGATTTCCAAAGTGGTCTGCTTTGTTTCTGGCTCTTCACCAATAGGTAACAAGAAGTGGCAAGAAATCAACAGTGCTGCTAGGGTTGCAAATTGTATTAACAATTTGCCAGATGTCTTCAGTGGAGGGAAGTAGGAAAATGACAAGTTCTCCCAGCATAATTCATGGTTGATCTAAAATTTTTTGTTCAGATGCTGGTTGCATGCCAAAGTGATTTTTTTAACCAGTAGAAGTTAAAATAATCAAAACACAGCCTAGATGGTTCACTATAAGGATAATGTACAAAATTTCATGCTCACAGTGGGTCAGTGATTTTTTTTCCAAACAAAAGATATGAACACAGACCATTCATACTCTAGAGCAAAATTATTATGGAGAGCTAGATTGTTCTGTCTGGATAAAATACCATACTTGCTCTAAGGAGGTCCTGATTTAGGATCTTTAAAGATCCTGCAAAGAGAGTAACATCTTCAACTAGACCAAGTTGCTCCAATCAACCCAGCCTTGAATGTTTTCAGAGATGGAACATCTACCCCCATTCTGTTCAACTTGTTACAGTGTTTCACCAGTCTCATTGTTAAATATTCTCATTATACCTAGGCCCTGCTAAAATGCTTGTCCCCATCTTTATTGTAAGATAACTTTAAGTATTCAAAGGCTGTAATAAATTCACCACAGAGCATTTTCTTCTTCAGACTGAACAATCCTATCTCTCTTAGCTTCTCCTCGTTGGAGAGGATCATCTTCGTGGCCCCCGTGTGGATACACCTCAACAAGTCTACTTCTTTTCTGTGCTGAAGGCTTCAGAGATGAACACCAGGTGGGCTCTGACAAGGGCAGAGCAGACTGATTGAATCACCTCCCTTTATCTGCTGGCCATTCTGCTTTTGGTATTACCCAGGACACAGCTGACTTTTGGAGATGTGAGTGAACATTGCTGGATCATGCCCAGCCCTTTATCCACCAGTACCCCCAAGTCCTTTTCTTTAGGGTTGCTCACAATTTCCTCCCCTAGACTGTATTGAACTGGGGGATATCACTTCATATTTGAATTAACTTACCAGCATTGTGTTTAAAAGTACAGAAGAGAATCCAAAATACCCTGATTTAGCCCAGGAGATATTGCAACAGAAGATGCTCTTTAAAGCTTTCTGACTTAACATGAGAGCAATGACAGAATTAGTTTTGCTTCTGTTGATGTGCATAAGCCATGGTTGGTAGTGCTGAAAGGCACATGTGGAGTCAAGAAGCAGCACAGTTGTACTCACTGATGAATGCAAGATGCCTGAGGCAAATAAGGGCTTTGGTGCACGTTCTTTAGGGATACACCAAGGCAGAGGTGTTAGAATGTGCCTGAAGGTGAAACTGAAAGAGGTGGGAAGCAGAAGAATGCTAGATATCTGGACTTAAAATAAAATACACAACTGTTAACTTCAGGAGAAAAATTAACCTAGTGAGCTATTTTTTGATGGCACTTAACAGTGAAATGCCTTTCTAATTAAATGAAACATGAGAAGTCTTGACTTATCTGTATCTTAGTTAGGTACAAACAGCCACTGAAATGCTACATGTGCCTGCTTAAAAATAATAAAGAGAACATCAAGCCATTATAATTAGCACATAAAAGTGCATGATTATAGCACAAAAGAGAAACACACCAATGAAAAATGAAAAACCTGAAACATATGTTAGTGGTGTCTGATAAGGGTTTCAGACATCTGGAGATACCTCATAAAATATTATCTGAGTATTACACAACCTCACTCCAATAGCTCTTCTCAATATGAGAAATATATCATATACACAATCTTCTGGAGAATCTGGAAAGAGAAATGGATAAGAAAATGCTTAAACAGATGCTTGCTTTTTTAATTTATATTTAGCAGCATATCCTCATCTGTCTTTGATTTCATATGTTTCTTATTTAATAGGCCTGGCTTAGAATAAGCATAGCAAAAACACACAAAGGTTGCCTTCCAAGTCTGTGAGTTACAATCTTCTTGGCTCGAAATTATTGAGCTGAAATGCAGTTTAGATTCACCTTCTGTGTACAAAAATAGAAGTGTTCTGCTACTATTTTTTTTAAGAGTACTGTCACACAATCCCCAAAGTGGCACTAGCATCACACAGCTCCTTCTCTCCAGTTCTCTCCAAGTCAGTCCTTTTCTCTGATGTAAAATGTAATTATTTGAAAGGAAGTTCAAGTAAGAATATTCACTCCTGCAATCCCACTCACCACAATTTTCAATGCCTGCCTTTCCCACAAGCATTTTTAGCTTCCCCTCTAAAAAAGGAAAAACAAATAAATCAAAGATTCTGTTAGGCAAATTTAAGATTACATTTGAGTTAATGAATTTTACATCTGATCTTGATGGATGAAAACTTGAACATGAGACAGCAATACGCAGGTGCAGCCCAGAGATCTAAACATACAACTGTATCCTGTCTCCATCAAAAGCAGAATGACCAGTAGATTCTTTCCCTCCTCTTCGCTTCCCTTCCCTTCCCTTCCCCTCCCTTCCCCTCCCTTCCCCCTTCCCCCTTCTCCCTTCTCCCTTCTCCCTTCTCCCTTCTCTTCTCCCTTCTCCCTTCCCATCTGGAGTACTGCATCCAGCTGAGGTTCTCAACACAAGAAAGACAGTAACCTGTTAGGTTACGTCCAGAGCAGGGCCACAGAAATATTCAGAGAGATGAAACACCACTCCGATGAAGAAAGGTTGAGAGATAGGGTTATTCAATTTGGAGAAGAGAGACTCTAGGGAAACTTTATTGCTTCTGGAAGGGGTTTAGAGGAAAACTGAAGAAATAATTTTTGTGTAATGACTGCTTATAAAAGAGATAGAAATACTTTTTACCAGAGCCTGTAGTGACACAGCAAGGGGAAATGGTTTAAAATTGGAAGAGGGTAGGCTTAGACAAGTGTTTCAGTTCCAGCTGGGACAGGTTTAATTTTTTGCAGTAGCTGGAAGGGAGCATATCTAGGACACAGAGGTTATTCAACACCACCCCACAACATTGCTGGGGCAGGGTCAAGGGGCTCTCTTCCAGGGGAGCACAGGTTCCTTCCTGTCAAGCAGGAGTGGCAGACAGAGCAGTTTGGGCAGATTGCTGGTTTGAGATGGAGGAACTGCTGCCCAGAGCAGCACGGCCATGGCCAGGAATTGTCTATTGGGGGCTCTGGGGCAAGCAGTAATGTTTCTTTCTTCTTGTACCATCTCTCGTAAGTTTTTCTGGTGTTACTGTTTGTTTTCTTATCTCACTGATGTTTCCAGTAAATTGTTCTTATCTCAGCCCCTGATCTTCCCCTTTTGTGCCTCCAATGCTCCCTCTCTCCAGCCCTCTACAAGGAGGAATGGGAAGAGGAGAGAGGGAGCAAGCAAGTGTCAACATGGTTTGGAGTTTCAGTGGGAACACTGAATTAGAGGACAAGATTCCAAAAAAATACCACAACAATTAGAAATAAGCAAGAAATTTTTTACAAGGTTGGTGAGACATTGGAACAGGTTGCACACAGAGGCTGTGAATGCTCAATCATTGGAAGTGTGCAAGGCCAGGTTGCATGAAGCTTTGAGAAACCTGATCTAGGGATAATTGTCACTGTCTGTGGCAGAGGTGTTGAACAAGATGATCTTTAAGATCCTTTCCAAACCAAATCTTTCTGTAATTCTATGATATTTAAAGTCACTTGGTCCAGATGGACTTTATTCATTTTTTTTTTTCCACTCCACAGACAAAGTGTAAATCACACATTTCCAGACAAAAAAAATGTAAGACACCTTACACAACTCCACAGCAAACAAACATTTCAGCAAAACACTTAATCATAGTAAAATGGAAGTTTTCTCTGCAGAGTTACAGGAAATTGGCAACGTCAAATAATAGTTTAATAAAAATCACAGAAATACAAAGTTATGATCAGTCTACAGAGGCAAATAAAAGAAAGCATGAGAATAAAATGCTACGTGACAAAAAATTTTTTCTTGATCTCTTCCTTCTATTTCAGAGTTCTTACAGAGGGTCTGTAAGGGCCTTTGTAGTGCCAATCTAAAATATTTTTTTTTTCAGAAATATATGTAAGTTGTATTTGTTAATTAATTAGAGAATAGAGATAGAATTTGTCCAGAGATCTCATAGCTGATACAAGTTGTAACATTTTAACAGTAATACTGTTTAAATACTTGGAATGACAGCCAAAAACTTGACAAATATTTATAATCTGGATATTTTCATTATCTATTAGAGGTGTGTTCTTAGATTCATGCTCCAAATCCCAGTCTCAGTGGTGTTGGGTTTTTTGATAGGGAAAAAGACTCTCCAAAGCAAGAAAGCAAGCAATCAACCAAAACCTTAAAAAAATAAGGCCCACATGATTTTATTCCCTGATAAATCATAAATTAAAAAAAAAAAAAAATTACCAAAGGTAATTGGCTTAGAATGAGCACATCCTGATTAACTTTGACCATTAAAAAGGACAGTAGATAACACAACAAATACAGATGAGCCTAACTGAGGCACTAAAACTTAGATCATCTTAAAAAATGAAAAAATAGAAACAGTACCAAATAACTAATTAGAAATCATAAGAAATTATGTTATAAATATATGCAATCTTAAAAAGAACCTTCTGCTGTCACATGTCATGCTGGTAACAGTGATGACGATGCATCAATGTTTTAAATATTTCTGAACAGTGCCTACACAGCATTAAGGTAATTTTTGCTTCACACTTCACCCCATGAGCAAAGAGGCTGATAGGACTGCCTGCATTTTAATTCAGAAAAAAATGGACCAGAGAAATTAAAACCAAATGAAACCAACCAAACAAAAAAAACCAACTGAATCACCCACAGACTCAAGGGCCTGGTTTCTCTTTTAAGATGAATATTCTGATCACTGGATAGCAAAATCAACTTCTTGTTTGCCTAATTTTCCTCTGGCATAAGCTAATAAGTCCTCTGCTCTGCTGTTTCCCAGTCTGTCCTCCTTCTTCAGTATTGCATGGTCTTTTGAGTAGGACATTCCAGGTTTGAATCACCTGAGACTCCAGAAGTGAGATTAAGCAAGACCTAGTAGGATTCCATGTACTTAATATAAATATAATTTAGATAAAACAGTGATTTACCTAAAGAAAAAAAGATAAGCAGTAGCAGAAGCTAAAGGACACTAGGCACATCTTAAACATGCTTATGCCTCATGATGCCTTAAAGCTTTAGTTTTTATATTTTTCAGATTCTGTGCTGATTTAGTGTGTAGTTCTGAGTTTCATGTTAAGTGCTAATAAGCTCTCTTCACAGAGTAGGTAGACAAAACAATTCCTTTTCTAGCCTGGGACAGAGGACAACTGATATAAATTTAAAGCCCAAGAGCATAAACAATGGTGAAGTGAAAAGAAAAAACAAGGAGGATGGAAATTCATAACCTGGGGCTATAATTGGACAGTTAACTCCAGTATGTTAATGGACCAAAACATATGAAAGTGTGGGACTGTGATCAGTTGTCCATTTTGTGACCATTTGGGGGTTCATGTTGGGTGTAGCCTGGACAGGCTCGGGGCTGCCAAGGTGTATCCATTGCACTGCCCAGGGTGTATCCATTGAGGCCTTTTAATAAAAACCTACTTTAACCTTTTAGTCTCTGTTCTAGGACAGCCTCCAAGGCACCACTCATCTGGCAATCTTACCATACACCTTAGCTGGGAAACTGTCACCCTGCTTTTCACTCTGAAACACTTCCTTTATGCATGCAGATGTCAAGAGAAATTTCACTCTGGAAGAAAAATAGTGAATATGAGGTAGATTTTCTCATCACTTTCTGCTCTAACAGAGCCAGTTTCTTCAAGTCCCATTTTTAACTAACACAGCAGGCACTCTGAATCTCATCATGTGTCTTCTAAGAATATACTGCATTATATTTTGTGAAAACAAGTTCCAATTAACTTTCATTTACTTCATTTATGGGATAATTATGATTCTATGATTTGGTATTTGTTTTCATATTTTGGCCCACAGGGAAAAATTAAATTGTTTAAATTAAGGGAAAGAGGAATACAAACTCCACAAATTCATAATGATATAATGCAGTAACTAACTGAAGACATGATTAATTTATTAATTTAGCAACTATTCCTAGGCATGGAGACATCCCTGAGCTATCTGTGTGCTGGAATACTACAATGCCACGGATGACTAATTTCACTTACAAACGCTCGGATTATAATTGAAGTAGGTGGCTTGGAGCACAATCTTTACTAACGCACACAAAAAACTACTTTCTTTAATGCAAGCTGAAAGAAATTCTTGACTGTGAATATTACGGGAAAGTATCTCCACTGCTAAATTATGGTTTTCACTGAGTATGCTCAAGGCTTGAGTAGCAAAAACAAACTGTCTGAAGTGGCTAGTATGTGAATTCAGTATGTGAAAGAGCTCTGCACTTCTAGAGCTCCTATGCAGAGCAGCTGTGTTAATTGCTCTGCTTTCCACTGTCCTTAAGATGCTAGAAAAGCAGGCCCCGCACTGGCCAAAATTACAATAGCCTGTAGGTGCTAACAAGAGAAGAATTATTAGGAAGCAGTCTTATTCCCATTTTTATCACGTACATAAGCAACGATTTTGAGCTGTGGAACAAGCATTTTGCCCCAAACAACCATATCTAAAAACCTAAATGAAAATTCTGGATAAGAGGGCAGAAAATACATTCAGAAAATTAAGTGCCATGTATATGACAAATGTGCTTGCTGCAGTATAAGTACATTTAACTGAAAGAAAATAATCCATAAATTCTCTGTAAATTCTATGATTTTTATGTAACATTTTTTTAGAGAAATCTAATCTGAACTGCTCCTTAAACAGCATCTGAGAGTGGCAACCTCAGCATGAAGAGAAGTTGACTATCAGACAAACTCAGCTCTCTCAGGAGTGCTTCTACTACCTAATTACTTACCTACAGTTACATTAAAACCAGCACGGTCAGCTAATAACCATCATTATGTCACCTGTCTTTTGGGGTGACATGATTAAACTCAGGTTTTATTTTTCCCTGCTGCAGGTTGACCAAATCAGGTTAATTTTTCAGCTAGTGCTGCAAACCACAGCCAAACAGTGCAAGCAATTTTACAGGTATTGAGCAGTGCAGATATGCAGAGAGCAGAACTCTGAGAAGTATTATTTTAAAATTTAAAAATAGAAAATGTGGCTAAGATGTTTTATTTGTTTATTCACTAAACAAGAAGGCACTGTAAAGCTATAGCAGCATGAATAGAGAATATTTCTATATTCTCTATTATTATTATCTAAAATAATAGAGAATATTTTAAAAATAATAAACATTTTCTTTCCTAATCAACTGCATGGCCTTGGTCTGAGTGATCAGTGTTAAATTTAGCACATAAGTAGATACAACAATAATATAACAGACAAGGATCAGGTTTAGAATCCTTGCAAATATATGAGTTTCATTTGACAGTGACCTGAAATTTCAGTTCTTACACTGAGAAAACAGAAAATAACTGCAAAGATTACTTTTATTTCTGTATTTCTGTCTTGCACCATCATTCCTAATTACAGGCTAATTGCAGTGAGATGCCCTTTTGAAACCATACTGTGGAGAGAGCTGTGCTATCAACCCCAGCCTAACTTCCATAAGAACTCTGAATTCCTATACCCCCTTCTTTTTACTCAGAGGCTTCCTGTCTTCATACAAAAGAAAGTTCAGTTGAAGATACTACTGGTTTCTCTTCTTGTGCTTCATTCCATGTCTAGTTGGCTTTCTGTTCAAATTGTCCAGTCTTAGCACTGGAGTTAGTCTAAGAAGACACTTTTTCAACTTTTTCAGTTGGACTAATCTTCCTTCCTTAAGCTTTTGTGTAATTACCTATAGAAAGAGATTATTTTTGCTTAAATTATACCTGCAAAGACACTCTTTTTATGTGCTGCAGCATGGATATTTACACAACAGCAGTGTAACATTACTGTTCTGTAAAATACTGACATATCATTAGCTTTTCTTTAAATTTTTCAGAATTAACCAGAACACTATATTCTTATTACCTAAAATACACTAACAAATATTCAATATTAAAAAAGTATAATGTTTTCTAGAAACTTTTTTTAAAAAAAAAATTATACCAAGTTTTTCTACATAGTATTCTGTTATCCAAAATATCATTAAAATCAATGTTGTAAGAATCCTATTGATTCAATGGCATTTTGCTACTTAACAGAAACATAAAAAGTTAATACTTCAGCTAATAATGTTTATTAAATGGGAAAGAAAATATTTTAACAAGTCCAAACAGTTTGTGCCTATTGTCTTACATTAAAAATGTCATGGAATATTTCCAGACAGCAGACTTTGCTCTGTACTTTTCAACTGCTGGAACAATCCTTGACATATTTTGATCCAACTATCAATCTTTCAAAGAAAGATCTCAGGCAAGGTGTGGTAGTCAGCATGAATCAGGAAGAGTTCTCACTGGGCACAGTTTAGAAATTTGTATTAGAAAATTAAATATCACATATGCAGCTGCTCCACACCATTTGGCCTCAGTGCCAGACAACATTTCCAGAAACACAGAGGGTATAACTTCAGAATTAATTTAACATAGCTGGGGTTCTTCTCAACCTGGACAAAAAATTCATGTAATTTTTCCAGTGAAATTTTATGTGGTTCTTCTGTCCAAGTTTCACCTTTTACTTGCTGTCTATTATATCTTTACTTCTTCTTTGACTTTGAATGAGCACTGGGAAGCCAGTTCAGGCTACTTTTTTAGTAGCTTGAAGGAGAGCCAGTAGAATGGTTCTCCCTAAGTTCAGGGAAATGACACTTTAAGGCATTAAGAGAGGAGGAAGAGGAATGAGATTATAATTTCTCTCTCCTGAAGACATAAGTCAAAGGCTCTGCAAAATCCTATCCTCCCCTTTCTTTATTGAATGTAATATGGAACACCAAGGAAGTAAGAAGAGTTAAATGAAAATCTTCTTACTTATATATTTTAAATTAAAATGGCAAATAAATTATACACATATATCTTTTGAACACGAGGTAATTTCTTGAAAGTATGGTTGGGCTTTTTCTTTCCTTTTATCAGAAGTTTTCAGCTTTTTATTTAGCTATTTTAAGGATGAGAAAAAAATAATCCCCCAATTAAATCCCTTAGATAATAGATGGCACTTTTCTACCAACAGGACTCCAACCCTACCACTAAAACAGCATTAGTACAACCAGAAAATTAGCATCCATGTAAATAAAGACTCTAGTAGGTAAATAATTTTACTTTTTTTTTTTTTTTTTTCCTTTTGCCAGTTCTAAACATCAATTAACCACAGGGGAGAGTCAGATCATTGCTTTGTCTATATTGTTTTGTTTCCATTACATTTTTAAGTTATGCTATTTTTTTTCAAGTGTTTGCTTGTACAGATAAGAGCTTTATTCAGATCTCTATGAAGGCCCCCATTGAGAACACCTCTAAAGCTGATATTTGAAATGTAGTAAAGAGCTTAAAATCACCTCAGCAGACTCTAAATGGTTGAAAGCTGTGGGAGGAAAGACCTAATAGAAAGATCCTAGAGGATAATGAAACATTTTTACCTGAATCAACTTTCATAGCTGGTTTCATTGCCTGTAATATTTTCTGGATTTACAGTTTAGTCTTCATGTGTTATTTACTGAAATGTTCTGTATGGTACGTACATAATATCTTGCTGTAATTACTCACACCTCACCATAAAGAATACAGATTTAAGTCTGCTGGCATTTCAGGGTGGAATGTCTATAGAAGATTAGCTTCATCTCCTTACTACTGTGATGTCATAAGGAAGATGAAATTTTCTTGAAACATTTATTAGAATTAAATTCTTATGGTACCGTTTCCTGATTTCAATAAGAGATAAAATGTTCATTCCAATTTATGACTTGGTCAACAAAGATGCATTAGTGTTTAAATTCTTCCAACACCAGTGTAGGACATCTACATGGTTTTCTGGAGATGAGTCTCAGTTTTCTGAATACGGCACAAACATTTATTATTCCATGCAGAATCTTAAGACACAAATAATTAGATTCCCCAGGCACCCAGACCGATGCACTATCTTGTCTTGAACATTAACTAGAGCAAGGTAGTTCAGGAGGATAAAGAGATAACAAGTCAAGCCCTCGGGTGCCCAAACCACACAGTATTTGTCATGGCATAAAGAAATTATGGAGTCTGTGTGGTATCCCAAATGAAATGTGTCAAGCTTCAGACACTTGAGCAGAGGTATTGTCTCAAGAACCAAAAAAAGTTGTGGAAAGGACAAAATACATTTGTATCTGGTCTGAAATCTGTCACTACACATCTTGACTGGTGTAAGGGAAGAGGTAGATAACACGTCAGGGGCACAGACATTTTTTGCCTTACACGTTCCACTACATTGCACCCTTTTCTGGCCTGGTCACGCACTTCAATCCAGGACACTGGAGCACAACCTCCTCTTCAAATGTACAGGAATTTGCCCTCGCCAGTGGGCTGCCATCAGCACCAAAAAGCTTTCTTGCTTGGAATGCAGCTGTCAGCAGCTCAGGAACTGACCAAGCTGTCCTTTGAAGTAACTCCACTGGTGACAATGAGTTTGGGATCAACAGCAGATATGAGAAGTGCTGAGTGAGTAAAATCTGTGTGCTGCTTGTGTGCATGAATTCCATGTTAACCTTTACACTGCAGTGGACAAAAATGTTCATTAGAAGGGAGGCCACAGTGTGACTCATATTACATGTTTTTGAAGGCTTCCTTATAGTTCTATACATTGAATCCTTTAAAACTATATACCTGGCTCCATAATTTCATAAAACCTATCCTCTTGCAGCAAAAAGAAAATAAAGAATAAGTATTATGAAATTTTAAAAAAATTTTGCTCTTACAATTCTTTTTTATTGTTGAGGAGTAAGATGGCTTTGTAATGAAGAATACTTGTAAATTAAGAAATCTCATACAGATTTCTTGTACCCCATTTATATACAGGTTACTACTTCACTAATCAAATAATTTCATTTTAAAATACCCATTTTCTCCAGTACTCACTGTCTGTGCAGGTAGGTGAGTGACTTAGCTCTGTGCTATTGAATTTCAGCATAATGCTTCATTTACCTTCAACAACCCACGCACATACACTGAACACCAGCTTATACACATTTTGTCACACCACTCTTTGTTCACCAAGCTTTTATCCAGGAAACAAACTGACCCTACAGACTTTAATTTATCATTCTCTTATAGTGCCTGGTGAGATAGAGTCCTTTGAGCAGGTAACAATAGATGAGGGCAATGATCTGGGGAGATGGATATTGTGAGGAAGAATCAAAACTCATGAGAGGAAAATAAAGACATCAATATTTTGTTATTTGGAAGCATTCTTTCTCACATGCTTCATAAAATTCCCTCAAAACTGGGTTAAAGTTTTAATGAACTTAAGACCATTTTATATTTACTTTAATTGGAATTTTTTCAGAGGTAACATTTCAACTCAGTTTTTTTTTTTAAAAAGCCTAAACTTTCTGCCCTTATTAACTCTCTTTGAAATAGAAGTGAGAGGTAGAATTCTGACCCTGGTTGAGTGACTGGAAGTATGAAGGGCCAAATTTCATGTCCCTAGATTTGTCTGATAATGATGCCATAAAAAAGGGCAAGATTTATATAGAGTAGACATGACTATGAGTAGGAAAGTAACCATGAAAAAAAAATATAATGCACTATAAAGTTTTCATAAATACCACTTTGTGCATTTCCTGTAGTTATGTTAGTATATTATATATAAACAATGCTCAAATTTTACTTAAAAATTGCAGAAAGTCACAGATGCAAGAAGTTATAGAACAACTTAACACTACAGTATTCTCTATTAAATCAAATAAATTTTATTTCTCCATCCTATTTATGTGAATCATCTGCTTTCCATTTAGAAATATTTCTTGATGGTATAGCAGTCCTCATATATTTCCTTACTTTACTCCAGGAACACTTGTTGCCACATTAGGCACAGTTATTTACTTCAATCCACAGAGCATCTCTTTGTAAAAAAGTACTCTAAAATCACTTGATTGGCAAATTGTAAGAGCATGTCCTTCTGACTTATACATTTTCTTTAGTAATGGGGGGATGGCAGGAGTGGCATCTTTAAGAAGAAGCCAGGGACTGCCCCATGCCAGATCAATAGAGTTCCAGCTGGCTCTGCACTGTCAGCCTGTCTATCTCAGGACACACATGTGCCTATCAGCAAAGCCACAGAACATCCAGGAAAACAGATTTAAGAAAAGGTAGAAAACCCCATGGTGGGAGGAGGAAAGAACAATAGAAATGAGGAGCAACAGAGAGAACACTAAGATCAGAGGAAAAAGGTGTTCCATGGTGGAGAAAGCACAGCTTAAAGTATAAGCATCTCTTGCAGCTTGGGTATAAGCTGATGATACCTAAAGGTTTTGTTGGGGTTTTTTTGCTTTTTATATATTTTTCATATATTTGTAGCCTTGTTGATTTTTAATATATAGTTGTATGGTTTCTAGTACTTTTCCTGCCCTTTCTTGTAATAAGCTAACATTTAATAACATATTTTTATTATTCTGTTTGGTCTTACTATTAGAAAAAAATCTGAAAAGAACATCCCATTTTCCACCAGAACTTTAAGAGATACAACAAGAAATGGGACCAAGAAGCCTTTTGGACCAACTCCAAGGGACTAAGTCAAGGGAGGGTTGCTGGGGCAACTGATCTCCTATTGGATGTACCTGTTAGATATGCTAATTAATTAATCTGATAAAAACTGTAGAAATCCTTTATTGGTACCATATCCCAGACTTTGATCTCACTAAAGTAATTAGGAGCTTAGCAGTAAAAAACTCTTCAGGTTCTTCTAGCAGCCAGGTTAAAGGGCTACAAATATAAAGTGAATGAACACTTGGTTACAGTGGGCATGCATGACAGGGTTTAAGCCAAAGGGGCTGCAGTGCTGGCCTGAATGGGTCATGGTTAAAGCCCAGCCAGTAACCAAGTACAATACAGTGACTCATTCCCATACCAGTGGCATGGGAGAGAATCAAAAGGAAAAAAAGTGAGGGAACTTGTTTGTTGAGATAAAGACAGTTTAATAGGTTTAGCAAAAGACACTCACACAAGCAAAACAAGGCAAGGAATTCATTCCCATAAGCAGGCAGGTGCTCAGCCATTTCAAAAAAACACAGTTCCATCACATGTGACACTTTGGAATGCAAACCCCTTCACTCCAATTTCCTTCTTCCTTCTGCCCCCAGTCTTATGTGCTAACCATGACTTCATATGGTATGAAACATCCCATGGGTTATTTAGGGTCAGCTGTCCCAGTTGTTTTTCCCCCCAGTTTCCCATGCATCTCAAGCCTCCTAGAAGGCATGATGGCACAAGAAGCAGAAAAGACCTTGGCGCAGTGCAAGAGCTACTCAGCAATAATGTGGAAGCCCAGCAGCCTGCCAGGCTCCATACCACAGAAGGACAGACACTGAGTCATCAAAGTAACACCAGCTCAGGGTGACAAAAGGCTCCTCCCTACAATCCTTTGCAATTATATGTTAATGTTCCCAAGTTCTGTACCACTCATTGGCCCATTGACTCAAACCTGTATCTTTACTCCCTAGAAGGTTCTCCCCTCTCCTGATTCCCACTGGTCCCACCTTGCCACAGCGCTCCACCCCTCTGATCCCTTTGGTTCTCCCAGTTGGCTGCCCCTCCTCTGCATCAGTTTTACCTGTTCCCATTGGACCCTGACCTGAGATCGGTCCCCTTCGGTCCCATACTTAAACCCAGACCCTGAGCTGATCCTTGTCTTCTATCCCTAGAGCCCTTTGGGCTGTGGCTGCTAAAAAGCCCATCGGAATGTCACATAGAAGAGTCTTCTCACCTTTCACTCATTGTCCTTGCCCTGCCATTGGTGGCTAGTGTGTGTGTCTGTGAGCTAGCTGTTTGTGTCTATGAGCTAGCTGTGTGTGTGTGAGCTAGCTGTTTGTGTCTATGAGCTAGCTGTGTGTGTGTGTGTCTCTGATCTAGCTGTGTGTGTGTGAGCTAGCTGTTTGTGTCTCTGAGCTAGCTGTGTGTGTGTGATCTAGCTGTGTGTGTCTGTGAGCTAGCTGTGTGTGTGTGTGCTAGCTGTGTGTGTGTGTGTCTGTGATCTAGCTGTGCACGTGCCTGTGAGATAGCTCTCTATGTGTGTCTCTGTGAGCTAATTGTATGTGTGTGTGTGTCTGTGAGCTAGCTGTGTGCGTGTGCCTGTGAGATAGCTCTGTGTGTGTGAGCTAATTGTGTGTCTGTTTCTGTGATCTTAGCTGTGCATGTGTCTGTGAGCTAGCTCTGTGTGTGTGTGTCTGTGATCTAGTTGTGTGTTTGTGAGCTAGCTGTGTGCATGTACCTGTGAGATAGCTGTGTGTCTGTGAGCTAATTGTGTGTGTCTGTGAGCTAGCTGTGTGTGTGTCTGTGATGTAGCTGTGTGTGCATGTGTCTGTGATCTAGCCCTGTGTGTGTGTCTATGAGCTAGCTCTGTGTCTGTGATCTTGCTGTGTGTGCGTGTGTCTGTGATCTAGCTCTGTGTGTGTGTGTGTGTGTGTCTGTGAGCTAGCTGTGTGTCTGCCCAATCACCTCGTAACGAAGACGCTTTTGGGAAGGTAGCAGCACCTCACCATTGACCACGCACCGCTACACAATAACAAAAAAACATCCATACTTCAGTTATGCTGTTTGGGGCACAAATCCAAAACATAGATCAGTACCACTTTATAAGTGGCATTCAGACAATAACTTGAGTTTTAAACATAGTTTATTTACTAACAGCCTGGAGGCTCGGAGACTGTGCTCGAAGAGAAATGAAGAAAAATATGCATCTTAGGTATATTTCTAATTATATGAATCTTTTCATCAGTCTAAAAGAAACTTGCATTAAAAATCTACTGATAAAATAGCAATGATGGTTTTCAGTTATTCTTGAAGGTAGTACTTGAATCATCCTGCTCTCAAACTATATAAAATCATCAGAAATACTAAGCTCATATCCTGCCTTTAGGTAGGAATTAACTTCACGTAGCACAGACTGAACAGATGCATATATCTTAAAACATGCTGCATCATTCAGCTTTTATTTGTCTCTCTATCACAGAAATCACTCCCTGGTCACTTTGCAAGTAGACTTTTCTAGACACCATTCTGGAAAAAAATGCTCATGTATCTATTCATTATATGCGCTCAAGTCTATTTTAGTAGTACTTAGTCTGTTCTAAAGCATAATGGGTTTAACCTTTAGGCTTGTTAATTTCATTTCATTTAATAGCTTATACAATTCTATACAATTCTTTAAGTCAATCAAAAAATGTTCATTTATAATACCTGTCTCCTCTGCCAGAGGAGAATATTGTAATGTGGCATCAGTCTCATGCCTACTCAGGGTATTTCTCCCCTGCAGGCACAGTAGAGACACACAGACATGAACAAGGACAGCTTTAAATTAGCCAGCAGGAGAGTACTAATAACACAAGACCCTAAGGTTACTTTACCTGTTTCTCTCTTAACCCTTGAAAGTACTTGTTAAGTGGGAAACCAGTAGAATGTAACCCATAAAGATCTTTTACCCAATCTGCATTATACACATCTTAACAACGTTTTTTTCCTCTCTGAAGTGCTTTTATTACCACATTCTTGCATTTAGATAAAGACATTGACTATAGCCACCTACTTCAGTAATTCTCTTCTAGGTTATTATTAAAATCTGGATATTTTTACCCCTCAGAAAAACACTTCTGAATATTATGGACATGAAATGGCAAAACAATTCTTCCAATGACAACACCTTAGCCACTTTGTTTAGCTTGAGGTATTGTCTTTCATATAGTAAATTTATACTTTTTCAAATACTGCTAATACAAGAATAAGATGTTTTTCAAATATATGACTGGCTGCGTTTTCAGGTAGATTAGATGTAAATTGAATATAAGTCTCAAAACCAATATCAATGGGTCTACTAAGTAGTTACACAAGACTCATAACATCAACCCCAGCAGACAGAATTCTCATTATCAGTTGCTAATGTGTATGCAGGGAGGAAAACATTCCATTCTGCATTCACTTGTTGTGTATCTTTTTCATTTAGATTGCAAACCCGTAAGGGTAAGGCTGTCTATCTCTTTATATATTATGGTGGAGTGGGATTTTTCTTGGGACAAGATGACTTGCAGAGGTATCTAGACAGATAGGAGCATTTAGCAATGATCAGTGGCAAGAACAAATGGATTGTGCACCTAGGATGGAAAAGCATCAAGCAGGAGTATAAATTGTGAGAGGAGGGTCTGGAGAGCTGCCCTGCAGAGGGGTGCTGGATCTGGGATGGCATGTCAGTGGGAGTCAGCAGTGTGCTCCGGCAGCCCAGAGGGCAAACTGCATCCTGGGGTGCATCAAACACAGCATGGCCAGCTGGGCTAAAGAGGGGATTACCCCTCTGTACTTAGAGTTGGTGCAGCCTTACCTTGATCAGTGTTGTGCAGTTCAGGGCCCCGCAGTTTAACACAGATGTGAAAGTCCTTGAATGCATTCAGAGAAGAACAACAAAGCCAGTGAGTAGGCTGCAATAAATGTCTTATGAGGAGCAGCTGTGGATTTTGAGCTCACCTAGTTTGCAGCAAAGGAGACTAAGGATCATGAAGAGGGAATTGCTAAGCAATTCATTTTCCCTAGTAACCAGTGCAGTGAATATATGCTTCAGGATGAGTGGGAATGATCCAAAGATGAACCATTCTGAACCTTAGGGGAGGTTCAGACTGGACATTAGGAAATATTTCTTTACCAAGAGGGTGGTCAAACACTCAAAACAGATTTTCTATAAAAGTGGTTAAATCCCCAAACCTGTCAGTGTTTAAGAAACATTTGGACAGTGCCTTTAATAACATTCCATTTTTACATATTTTGGTCAGCCATGAAGTGGTTAGGCAGCTGATGATCACTACAGGTCCTTGCCAACTGAACTACTACTAGTCTAGTCTAGTCTAGTCTATTTCTATTTCTATTTCTATTTCTATTTCTATTTCTATTTCTTGGTGTGAGGGTTTTCTATTTCTATTTCTATTTCTATTTCTATTTCTATTTCTATTTCTTTCTATTTCTTATTTCTATTCTACTCTTACCTGCCTAAAATAAAAGCAACTATTCTAAGCTCATCATCTTCATCTAATGCTAAGATTCAGTTTGAAGCCTGGTAGAGGGAATCAGCCTCTGGATAGCATTCTGCCTCTTCATTGGTTTCTAGGGTTGGGGAACATCCACAGCTAGGCTTAGACTAGGTGGCAAACATTAGGAAAGGAGACTGTCATCATCAGTAAGAAGGCTGGCTAAAGATTTTGAAATCCTATGTTAATAATAGTGATGATTTTAATTTCTAATTTAGGATCATGTTATAATATATGGCAATTCAGTTTCCATAAGGGTGTTTATTTTCAAATGTCTTACTATTATCTTGAGCCTTTCTTCAGTTTTTGTCTGTTTTTTCTTCTCTAATCTATCCAAATCTTTCTTCTCTGTCTCTCTTTTCTCTTTCTGTCTCTCTTATGATCTGAAGCAAGCTGAATGATTCCTCATAAAAAGAACTGCCTTGCACAGTAATTACCATTACTTTATAACCTTTGCCAGCTTCACATTTCAGTCTCAACAGGTAATTATATCCAAGTAGCTCAGCAAACTTTAACATTTATATATGAGTTACTTTTCTGACAAGAGAAACTCAGCAACTATTACTCGTAGTTCTGTTCTCTGTTTTAACATGAAAATACAGAAAATGTTCAAGAACTTTGAAAGAGGAAATTCAGCTGTGCCTGTGTTCAGCTGCTCCACAGAAATCAAACCTGTGGAGTTACACCAGGTCAGACATCTGTCTCTGATTACAAATTTAAAAAAAAAAAATGTTTTGGATATAATTTTTAATATAAACTGTTTGTAGTTTCTTCCTGTTGCATTCTTGTGTTTATGCAATATGCTACTTAGAATCATTATGGGAGTTCTAGTTACTGACCTGTAAATAATGTATAATAAGATTAATTATCTATGTGTCTCTGCATTGAACTTGTAATTTCATAGAGAACTGTGAAAAAAATTAAAGGTTTTGTAAGGATTAGCTTTTGGATTGGGTATATGTGCTGTTTAGTGGGATTGTTATTGTTTCGGGTCTTTTGCCTGGGGTTTTCTTGCCTGGAGTTTTCATTGCATAGCAATTTGTGATTTGAATGTGTGCTCTCAGACCCCAATAGAGTGGCTTTGACAGTGTCATTTTATCTGTTCTCATATTTCTGATCTTTCTCTGCTTTGTATTCCTCCCTAACAATTTCAGATGATCTACCAAAAAAAGGTATGTGAGGAACATGAGAAATACAGGCAATTTATGTTAGACAGAAGAATCATTCCCACTTATCTCTCTCATTAATCTTTGATCCTGCAAATCAAATGCATGGGCTGCACATGACATCTGCCCAGTCATAACCCATTACAAGATCAGAATGAAAATCCAGACTGAGAAGGACTGGCTGAGACCTGTCAGTCAGTAAAAGAGCTCAAGCGTTTTTCACAGAAAGCAGATGAAATATATTCTGCTTGATAAAATCAGAGAGCTGTCCATTCATTTAGGCATTTAATAGGATGGAAAATGAGGCCCATGTAATTTTTTATTACAGGCCTAGAAGAAAAACACTATAATTACCAGCTCTGGAAAATGAATTGCATTGTAAGGAGAAATCATTTCATTATTTTGAGACCTTCTGTGGCTATCTCTATATTAAAATATAAACCATTATGTATTATAAATGTCAAATTCCACAAGACACCAGTTTACTAAAGGTACAACTTAGATTTGTTGAACTTAATTAAATCTAAGAAATCTAAAAAGATGGAAGAGAGCCTGAGGTCTTACATCTTTCTCTGAAAATATGCAAAAAATATATTTTATTCCCTTGCTGGATGCATTTTCAATTTCTATTTATTTTTTATAGCATATGATAAAGAATGCATGTCTTTCAAGTACCATTACAGGAAGGAGAAAGCCTTTCATTCATTTTTACTTATGTCTTGCATTGCACAAGGTCTAGAAGTTAAGCCACATTCCAAAATATCTTGGGTGTAGTAGTACATAAAACAAAAGAATGTAGATTGGAAGCTTCTAGATAGTTGAAAGTAAGTGAATTAGTAAGAGATGATAGCAGAGATTTCAAAGTGTTTTTATGGTGCTATTCTGCCTGCTAAATGGTTTATTGCCATTAACAGGTCAAGATTCTATCATTCCTATTTATAGTGACCACACTTAAAGACCAGTTGCATTATTTTCATGTCTAATAAAAACAAGATGGAAAAGTCCACCAGAAATAATAGCTTGTTTTCAGTGACAGTGCCTGAGCAATAAAATCTGGTTCACTGCTAACAGGCCTAGAAATTTACAGAATAAGAAGGAAATTGTTTGAAAGATCCCCAAGGAGCATATGGTACTAAGAAAGGACTTAAACTTGTTTGATGAGAGTCTTGTTCAACAAAGAAGTGTGAAATACAGGACTACTGAATCAGGGCAGGGCATGATGATACTGAAAAGCAGTGCATGAGAAGAAAAAAATAATAGGTTGTATTTTAGCAAATCTTGGGAAAAGAGTAAAGAGGTGGAAGTTATAATTGCAGAAAAAAAAGAAAGAGAAAAGCAAAAAAAATAGAACACATTTGCTGAAAATTGGAGATACAGTGAGGAAGAGATGTATAGTATCTCCTTATTGGATGAAAACATGGAATAAAGATTTGGATAAGCTACACATCACAGATGACACTTCAGATAGTATCAATGGCAACGTTAATTACAAAATGAATGAATAAATAAAATAATTATTTACTTATTAGAAGTCAACAAATAATACAATCAGTTTTTAGGAAACAAACAAATTAATTAAACACGAAGATATGTAAAGAGTTGGGAACTTATCAAACCCTTCTCAGCATTCCCCATGCCATAGTGCTTAATACAGAAGTATGAACACTTGAATTGTATCTTCACACTTAGTGGCTTTCTTTCCCTGAAGTTTGCCTCTTCTGGCTTTAGGTATGAAAGGTCTTCAGGGCACTAAAGTCTATTATTTATGGAGTTTTGAAACAGAAAAGGGTTTTGAGTGTGGTAAATAGTCAATGGTAGATAGAGTGGTTTTGTAATGTCTCCTTTTTTAAACATTATTAAGGAGACATAATCAGCCACTCATTGCTGAATTATATTAATGAATATGACTATGGGGTAAAAAATTATTGAAAGATCCCCTTTATCCAGGTACCTAAACATTAATAGTATGGGAAAAATTATCAAAGTAGGAATAGAGCAGTGGACTCTTCATCTAAAACACATCTAAATGTGTCCTGGTTTGAATTAGCAAGAATACAACCAGCTGCTCAAGGCGAGTGATTATTCTCCTCCTCCTGGCTCTGTGGCACCATATCTGGAGGGTTGTGCCCATCTTGGGGCACCCCACTACAAGTGAGACTTTGACATTGCAGGAGAGTTCAGTGAGGAAGAGTAGGTGACAGAAGCATGTGGCATATAGTGAGAGGTTGAAAGATTTGTAGCTGCTTAGCTCAGAGAAGAGGAGAGGCAGGAGAGACCATCCCTGCAACTACTTCATGGGAGAATGAAGGGAAGATGGAGGCAGAATCTTCAAGAGATGCACAGCAAGGTGAAAGACAAGAGATTCATCTTTCAGTGTGGGAAACTCCATTAGAAAACTACTATTACTATTAATCAAGGTAGTCCAAAATAAGAATAGGCCAACCATGGAGATAAACAAAAATCAACTAGACTAGGCCATGAACAAGACACAAGCAATTTAGAACTGCCCTGAGTGGGGATTTTGACAGAAAAAACTTCTGGAAGACAACTCTGATCTAGATTATGTCTATGTGATGTTTCTGTGCAAGTGAAATCTGGGCTTGCATCTTTCAACCTGAAGTATTAATGAAACTAGATAGAATATTTTAGATACTAATGCCAATCTTTTGCAAACACTAGGAATTTAGAACTGAGAGAATAAAAGTTTTAGTAACTTTAATTTAAGAATCATGTAATGGGATGAGAATCTGAGCAATTCAAGAAAACATATGGGAAAGTATTGGAAAACACATAAATGTCATGAATTTGAAAATAGGTTGAAGAAACATTAGTCATATAAAAGAGACAACCTGGACTTACTCAAAATTATGCTATACTATATTAATAAGTCTGGGTTTTTTTTCCCTTGTACCAAAATGACTGGTAGATAAAGGGATAATATGTAGATTTAATAAATTTAGAACTTTGTTGACTGCTGTGCAATAATCTCATCAGAAAACTAAGAAATTTGAATTAGTAGGATGTAGTAGGTGTACATCTGAAAACTACAATCAAAGAAAGCTTTTTAATCATTCATCATCAAACTGTGAATTAACTGAACATGACATCCCATAGAGGTCTGCCTTTGTCCCATTAGTATTTTCATTAATGATTTGCATGATGAAAGAGCAGGAGGGTTGTTAATTCTGAAGGGGCAGAGTGCAAGGAATCCAGAGAATATGATCAAAATTATCTTAATAAGCTGAAGAGCTGGTTTGAACTCAGACAAAACTCAGTAAAGACAAATGTAAGTACAGCTGAACTGATATGTCAGTCACAATTGAAGGGTGTACAAAAAAAGAAAAAAAAAAAAGGAAGTAAATGGCTAGGCAGCAGCATAGGATGTTCAGGTGATTCTATTGGATCACAAACTATATGTAGTAGTATGATGCACTTTCTTTCTAAAAGTACAGCTTTCACTCTGGAAAGACTTTCTGGTTTATTTAGCATTGTTGAGGCCTTGGCTGAAGTAACAAGTTTACAGAACAAGTGTTACAAATGATAATAGTGAGCTGGAAGGAATCCACAGGAAATAAGAAAGTGTTAAAATGTTAGAAAGTATGACCTGCCTGCCTGCAAAGGAAGATTAAAGCTGCTGGTTTTCTTTAGTCTTAGAAAAGAGACAGGTGAGTGTAGATATGAGAAGCAGTAGACCATGTAAAATGCCAGTGGAAAGACGATGATAATAATTTTTTCTCTACTGGCAAAGCTGAAAAAACAATGAGTTATTAATCTAATCTGCAGGAAATGTAGGTTGGATAGTAAGCAAAAATGTCAAAGTGCTGCACTGCTGAAATTCAGAGACAGAGGTTGTAAGAATTTTATGATTCGTTGTTTCCTTTTTGGATTTAAAAATGAACTATGTCTCTCGAAATTTAACTATGAAAACTTGATCCTATCTCCACATGGAGGCTAAGGTAGACTGGCAGTGGTGCCCCTAAAGCCTCAGACCTGGACAGAGCTTGTGACCTCAGTATATGCAATCCACATCTGCAGGGCAGCACATACTGAACAGTGATAGACTGTGTTTGTACAGAGCCTACCAAGCGATCACAGGAGTCTCATTTGGTTGTTGACAAAGAAAAAAGTTGTTCACTCCACCAAGGTTTCTTTATTGTCCTACTTGTCTCAATTTCTAAATTCTGTGTGCAACAAGAAGTATAAAAAATCAGTCTTACTTTTTTTTTTTTCCTTCAATATTCCAATGAATTTAAGCCTCTGTTTTGTGGGACAAAACTCAGGGAAGCACAGAAATCATTTAGGAATGAATTACAAATATTACATGGTTAGAAAATGAATCAAGCATATTTCTAATAGGAAGAAATTAGACCATTAGGCAGACTGACTCAAAATTAGCCCAGCAATTACTCTGATCACTAGACAAGCCATTGAAGAATGGATTAATTACCCTAGCAGAAAATTAATGAAGTTATGCAATGAGTCAGATAGGAATAATTTTTGAATTAATTGAGTATTCAGTCCTGTGTCTTGTGTAACAGAGAGCAAGGGTGATAGGCTGAGAACACAATATATAGTTACTGATATAGAAAGTTAAGATATCAGATTATGAAAGGAAAAGGGATTTATTTCTAGCAACACTAGCCATTGAAGCCACAGAGATTAAATTCTAGGAAGAACTGATTTTTATTACACTGTCAAATTAAAAAAAAGAAAAGAAACACAAATTCTCCAATATTTGGGGAAGCTAAAACATTTTGCCGTTATTAAATATCTGTTATTACACCACATAAAAACATTTAGCTGGAATTTTAAAAGCTAAGACATGATACTTACAATAGGAAAGCCAAGAGGAACTAATGTCTGTGCAGTGCTTATAGCAATCTCTTGTGGTATCAAACCTTCTCTATTGTTAAGGGTTTGCTGGGTTTTTTGTTGTGGGGAGGGGGGAGGCAGATTTGTTTAGTTTTGTTTTGCTTTCTTGATGTATTTATTTGTTTGCTTTTTCCCCAAAGACAAGATTTAGGAAATAAAGATTGCAAATCCCAGAATAACACTCTACCTTTGGAATCCAGAATATCTATGCAGGATGTCTCACAGTCAGAGTTCTGAATCTAGTCTAGTTTCTCTAAATTAGCCAAATGTTTCTTGTGGTCAGAGGAATAATGGAAAGACATTTCTACAGCCTGATGCTTAGAGTACTCGCTATTCATGTAGAATGCCTAGTTCTAATTCATCATTGAAAATCTTCAGGTTTTTGAGTATAGAGGAGATACTTCACCAATTCTTCCTCTTTTGGGATATCATTTACAATGGATAACCATCAGATAGTCTGTGGATATCTAAAGAGATCAGTCCAGATGCAGAGCAGGTATTTAGATCTGCCTGCAGTTTCTAGTTACTTCTCTTGCAGGCACAGACTCGTCCCCTCTGAGCTAAGTCTGAAGACATCCCACACAGACGAGGTTCCTTTCACCTGCCCAGGTGCCTGCCCTGCCCGGTCGGCTGCTGCAGGCTGCAGATCAGCCTGGCAAAATGCTAGAGCTTCCAGAGTCAGGAGCCAGGGAAGCTGACTGACAGCAGGAAAAGGAAGGTGGCCCAGAAACAACACAATTATTGGAGTGCCACAAAAGCCTACATCCAGGCTGGGACTAGGAGATGAAATCAGACAGCTGTGTTCAGTTTGTGATGGAATTGGAGAACTGTGTTTAGTTCAGACAGCTGGTTTTCAACTTTCACAAACACTTGCATTCAGTGGACAGGGACTGAAACAACAAGGAGAGCAGCATGTTGCAGACTGTCTACTGTGGCAATTTGGAAGTCCTCTAGGACATACTGCAGTCTTAGAATTAGAAGTATTTTGTTTATTTGATGTGTACACAGTATTGTGCTGCCTATTTAAATTTAAAGCTGATCAGAAGTGCCCAGAACTAATAGGAGAACATCACTGGTTTAAGATAGGGCCATTTAAAATGCTTGCATAATGCAGAAAGATTTCTTTGAATAATTCTTTTTTCATTTAATGTATATATCTTTTTTCCAATAAACATCTGTCAATCACTTGTTACTTGGATTAGAACAGGTCTGGGACTTGAGTAGAATTTTACTCCAAACAGCAACTCCTCTGGGACTGAGATGGTGCTTCTCCACCAGTTAGACTGGTTTTCTGGAGTTCATGCTGAAAATTCACAAGGTACTCAGTAGTAACTTTGCTTGTGCTTTGAATTTTACCAACTTAAAATTAATTAAAGTTTCTAATATTTGAAAAAATTCTTACTGCATAGGATAAATAATATTCTTACAGCGTTTAAGGCTTACGAGTATGCATTTTAAAGATGTAGCTTAAAGATTTTGAAAATCTGCAGTTTTGAATTTAGTATTTTAATAAGGCTCACATAAAAGGGATTTGTTCAAATATTAAGCTTTGGTTCTAAATTTATATTCAGTTCAGCTGTTACATCATCTATAAGAACTCCTGGCACGTGTAAGAAGCCTAACCGATTCAAAACCGTATGGGAAATGTTCTACTCTTCTGTAGGGTTACTTCTTCAGAGGTGTGATAAAGGCACCAGTGGTAGATTTATGCTCTCCCCATAACAGAAAAGCATGAAGAAAAGGTACTGAGTTGTTACCATGGTGGCTACAAAGCACCATGCACTCTGTAGACCCAAGCTGTATCAGTCCTTTTCCATTCAGTTTTGAGTTTGAACTGTTCCAAAATTTCAACAGACCAGTCAGTGATGGAACTGACATTTCTCATGAAAAGAAGAATCAACAAAACATTTTTTGCTAGCTGTTGGCAACAATACACTAAGCCCTAGTTAGCAAACACATTATATGCTAATCTGAATTGCTGCCTCTGCCCTAAAAACTGAAAATTTTGCTTTTGCAGTTCTAGAGAGGAAATTATTTTTGCAGCTTCTACTTGCTGTGTTTCAGTGTTGTCTGAAAGTTGACAAAACATCTCCAATATTCTACAATAGTTCCCCATGAGTGATTTGACAGCTACATTCTTATTCCTACCTCAGAGGCCCTGATGCCATTGTGATTTTTTTTTTTTTATTTCTAATTTTTCTCAGCGTGTTTTATGTAATTGTTTCAATTTTTCTCTGATTATGGAATTTGATTATGCAGACACAACACAGAGATAACGACTGTAGACATTCATTCATATTTTTCTGTGATTGCTTGCTACACAAATGCATTGGTACCCAGATCATCTTGTATGCATTATTCATGTCAGATTTTGATGTGTTTATTTAGGAACATGAATATAAACAAAAGCAGAGGAAAGCAGTGGAAGTAGGTAAAAAGATACTCCTCCATTTCTTTCAGCTCCTGATTTTTTTCCAAGTGTTTTTCAATGTCTTCTTGCCAATTCCAAGCTGCTGCAGTTTTTGTCCCCTGATGTATGAACCACACAATAGTCCAAGCAGGGGTCACAAAAAGCACATGCCTTGGTGCTTCAGACCTCCTTAGACTCAGAACTGTCATATATTTGGTGTACAAATTTGCTTTAATTTGAGGACTGTTTTCTACTCCTGATAAATCAGCATAATTATACTGGGAAATTTCACTTTATAAAATGTGTACATATATATATAAATATATATATATATATATAATTTTTAAAAAATTTACTGTAGCCTACCATTAGGATTACAATGAATAGATCTTTTAAAAATATGTATGACAACATAACACCATCCTATTGACAAAATTCTGTAATCCAAATGTGATTCATATGAATACTCTTTAAATTTTAAATTCAGTTTAAACACCAATCTTACATATTTTGGTTTAGTAGGCCAACACTACTAATTTTATTTCTGAAATAAATCCTGCCAATGGTTTTAAAAGACCATAGAATTGATGAAAACTTTACACATTTAGATCTCCAATAGTGTACCTGAGCTGTTGATTTCTCTTTTTTTCATGTAGAATTACACGGCAAGCAAAATTATGTATTTTAGAGACTTGCAAATTTCACCTGTGTTCCATTACTCCAGTTTTTCAAGTATGTACAATATTGATCAAAAACACTTAAATCCTTTAGCTTTGGAAACTTTTCTTGCACTAAAAATTGCTCTCCAACTTTTTGTGTGTGTGTCCATGCATTTAAAATCCACTAGTTTAAATACCTGCACAGGTGTGTAATACCATCAAACACAGCACAGGCATATTTAGTTGTAGAATTCCTACAGGGTCCAAAAGCCACTGAAAATAATTGAAATACTCCTATTCATCTTGGCAACCATTAGGTTATACTCACAGTAATTATTATAATATTTATCTTCTGTTGAATTAAGCTACAAAACAACAATTAGAGCTGTTGCTCATAGCACATATGATCAATTGCAATTTAATATATGCCGTGTTTATAATTTAGAAATAGAATTATACTTTAAAATTGATATTACTTAGCAATTAATACTTAATTAATTATTAATTATTATTAGGCATACCATAAGGATATTTTCTGTATGTTTAAATATTAAAGTTTATATATGTTTAGTACCCACTGAAAAAAATTGTTATCTTCTGTTGTTAGCATATTTATTATGTTTCAGCCTCAGCAAATTCTCTCAAATTTCATTAGAATGAGAAAAAAAAAATCTACTAACTGTTATGTAGCTATCAAGATATAGTCCTTCACCAATCCTACCTCTCACAAAAATACAAGCAATAATAAAAAATTCTGTTTGTGTTTTCTGGTACTTATGACTTTGCCTCATCAGTGACAACTCGGATGGGAGTTTGGAAAGATGTGTCTTCAAGCTGGTACCACGGAGTTGCCCTGCATTACATGGGCAGCCACATGAAAGCTGGTAACCTTTGCTTTCTCAGATTTGCAAGAAAACTGCTGTCAGATTAGAAAACTTCAGGGCAGACAGCTGAACACTTCTAGTTTGTCAGATAAAGCAAAAGTACCACGCACACACAAAGTAACACTAGACCAAACTCTGCTGAACAGAAAATACTCCTGTCAAACCCAGGTTGAGTGTCAGGAAGGTAGTTGTGCCTGTCAGCTTGCATGGAGCCTGAATCTGGAGTATCACAAATCCTTATAATAAAAGAAGAAATTTTTTATATCCTCCCAACAGTTTTCTGCCTTTCCCACAATTTTGTCCTATTCCTAACAATAGGGTTTGTAAGTAAAATACAACCTCTGAAGGTTAATATTTTCCAGTATCTTTTAAAAAATAACAGTTGAAATGTTTCTTATTTATTTTGGCAGATAAATAAAAGCATCATAAATGTTTTGAGAAATAGGGTTAGTGTGCCTGTCACAAATAATAGGAATTCATCTATCCTTATGATTAATATTTAATGTGAGCAATTTTGACTACTGATTATCTCTATTAATAATTAATGCAATGTTATTGTGGATGATTAAGGCTATTTCTTTTGGTGGGATTCTCAAATCTCTTCTAAAACCTCAGTATACTTAGTTTTTTATGATACCTATCCATGCATTAGTTCCAGCAGCCTTTTACAGAAAGCTTTGTAATTACAATTCAACCAACCCTGCAATATCAACAAAAAGAAATTGTATTCCAGCTGCTGTATAGGAAACAGTTGCACAAGAATGCTTTAGGCAATTGAATATTGTTTTTCTTCCTTTTTAGCTAGCAGGATTATTTCAAGAAGATTCTTTTCTATTGGCTACTTTAGTATATTTCTATTTTGGAGTAGTACAATCTTGGCTAAAATTAGTAAACATCAAAGAAAAACAAAATAAAATTCAACAAGCAATATATTTAAATATGTGAAAATGACAGTGACTTCCTCAAACTTTCTAGCAGATACTATAATTGTCATTGCAGATTATCTCCATCAATTGGTGGTGACGTAGTTTTGTGTCACCAGGGAAGACAGAAGACAAGTTCTGCCTGGTTCATGACAGAGTTGATAATTACCACAATCCATTAAATCATTTGATTCTGGTACATAGGCATTAAAGCTTCATTGATCAAAATGTATTGGGCTGTTGTGGTGGGCTGACAATTGCTGGCAGCTGAGACCCAAGCTGCTTGTTCACTCTCTGCAGCAGAATCAGAGAGAGAACATAAGGGCAAAACAAGAGAACTCATGGGTTGAAACAAAGACTGTTTAGCAGGTGAAGGGAAGCTTTGTGTACAAGAAAAGCAAAACTAAGGAATTCATTGACTACTTCCCATCATCAGGTCACATGCTTAACCAATTCTAAAAGAGAAGTGCCCCAGCATCCATAATTGTTGTTTGGGAAATTAGACATTCATCCTTCAGTGTCCCTGCCTCGTTCTTCTTTCCCTGAATTTTTATTTCTGAGCACCATCTCATGTGGTATGGGATATTCCTTTGATCTCTGGGGGTCTGCTGTCCTGACTGTGTCCCTTCCCATCTTCTTACTCACCCCCAACATACTCACTGGTGTAGGGAGGAAAGAGAGAAAGCCTTGACACTCTGCAAGCAGTACAACAAAACACTCACGAGCTATTAATGCTATTTTTCTCACAAATATACCTGTTACACTATCATACAGGCTGCTATTAAGAAAATTAAATCCATCCCAGCCAGACACAGTATACTTATACTTGAAAACTGAAACATTAACCTCACGTGTGTATGCTCAAAAGTCCAAAATTATTTCTGTAGAATTCCACATCTGTAACATTAACTCTTTTTGTTGAGTTTATAGAAAAAGTATTTAACCGTGAGTGGGGCTCCAACCTGCTGCTGCAGTTAAAATATATGACATTAAATTTTATTTGAAACACAGTATGTTTGAAATAAAGAAATAAAATTTTCTTGGTACTAATCGGGACTGAAATCATGCTCTGAATAGCATTAGGCTCTTAACAAAATTGATTCCTTTCTAAACTCTTAGAGGTTTGCACAGACTCTTGGCTGTTGCCAGTGACCATACAGAACTAGCCCAAATTCAGTGTTTGGTATCAGGGAAAGAATCAGAGAAGTAAATGAAGCTGTTTCAACCCAGATGAGGTAGAAGTCTTGCAGGAAAAAGGAAGAAATAAATGAAGCAGGAAATACTTATTCTTGCTCCTGGCTATTTTTTCATGGTTTCTTACGTCAGATTCTCGGTGTTCAAGGTAAGAGAAAACTTGACATCGTAATTGAAGGTAGGTAACTGATAATTCAAAGGAGTTAAATCTCTATAAAACCAATTTAACCTGAAAGTCCTGAAACTCACATTATCTATCAGAGAAAAATGTAGACATAAAAGTGCATTTTTCTATGAGTCTAATGACAGAAACAGCTTTCTAATGGTTTCCAGCCTCCCAACATCTTAAGCACTTTCAGACTTATTTTACCAGCCCCATTTTAGAATATAAGATTTTTCAAAACTCATTCTTCAATGTACTAATGAAATCTACAATATATATGTATAAGACACATACACTTTTAATTTAATCAAGTACACTTCAAAGACCTTTTACAGCTGTATCAACAAAAAAGAAAGTGTCAAAATGGTCTGGCTACTTATCAGTGGAACCTCTAAGATATTATATGAAGTTTCATTATGAAGTTCAAAGGTTCTCAAGAAAAATTAAAAATAAATCAACAACTTAGTAACATTGCCTGTTACATATTTCTTTGCAACAACTTAAAATAATTAACATTTCTTTTTAAAGAGATGGGTTAAAAATCTAATCTGAAGAAGGCAGATAGGCATAAACATCTTGGGTTTATGCTCATTTAGGGACTTATTTTCATTGTTGATTTTGATATTTTTGATACTTTTATATTTTGATATTTTGATACTTTTCAATAGCCTAATTCTAATGAATGCAGTTCTAGAGATAAAAGAACATAACAAACTCTATAAACTTATATTTAGAGTAATCATGATAAATAAAACCACAATAGGAATAATGTGTTTTATTCAGACTACATATGTTATTTCCGAAGTACATCAAAAATATTTTTCTCCCTTGAAAGAGTGGGAGAACAAAACCTAACAGGAAAGGAGACCAACAAACCAAGCTAGTTTACCAATATGGGCAGGGCATTTGCAGGACACATATATTATTTGTTACAAAATGTTCATGCAGATTGTGAGAGGAAGTTATAAAATTTACTAGTGCCCCAAGAGAGCTGCAACTTCTGTACTGAACATTTAGAAGGATTTTTGCATGTCCATTAAATCTATTCTGAAGTGTCAAGATATTTTAGCAGTTTTCCTTCATTTGAGCAATTGACAGTCTTAAATGCACATAATTTGTTTACATCTACCTGTATCATAAAAGTCCCTCTACATTTTGTAATTTCCTTAATAATTGAAAAAGCTTCTTATACTAATTGAACATGACTATAATCTATGCAAAAGTTTCTTAAAATGTTTTTAATTTTTATTCTGAGATAAGGGACTAAGGGAGAGTTGCAGAGGGAGAGGGGGAAGAGAAGGAAGAATGGAAAGAACAATTGAAATTTGTGCGTATATGTCTGTAATAATATCTATTTTGGCACCCACAGTGATGCTCCTGCACATCATCAGTTCAAATTCATGAAGACATCAGAATTTAGTGAATTCAGAAGGAAAGATGAGTAATTCTAATAGGAGACTTCTTCCTAAGGGGAGCAGACCAGACCCAACTCAGGGAAGTTTTCTGTCTCCCAAGGGCTCAGATAAGGGACATTACTTAAAAACTCCCCAGTCTAGGAAGGCCCTCTGGTTAGCCATTATTGGTTGTTCAAACTGGCATTTGATGAAATAACAGAGTCTGAGGGCAATCAAAAGAGACTTCAGGGCCTTGGGACAATTGGTAGAGGGATCAGGTTCATGGCTGATTTCCTTCATTCTTCAGGTAACAAGGAATAATATTGATAGGAATAGGGAGATCCATCAGGTCAATGTGTTGCTCTGAGGATGGTATAGTGGAAAAATTTGGGGGTTGTTAACAATGGGATAATCTACTGAAACACCTGCTCTAGTGACACCTGGCAGGGTGCACCTGTCTCAGAGGGGAAAAGCAGCTGCAACACAGGGGCTAGGGGGGCTCACTGATAGTTACTTTAAACTATCTTGGAAAGGAGAAAGGGACAAACCCAGGCTGGCCAGTGATGAGTGATGTGACTGTGTGCCAAAAACATGCATGAATGGGATGCCTCAATATGCTTCAGGAGGTGTTGGCTACAATATACCCCACACAAAATGTTTCTGTAATAAGGTACATGAGGAACAAAGAGCAGGTCCTTGGCCAAGTCCTGGATTCAAGATCACTGGCAAAAGTGATATCTGGTGGGATGAATCCTGTGTCTGGAGTGCCCTTTTGGATGTTTACAGGCTCTTCAGGAGGGACAGGCAGGGCAGAAGGGCTGGGGGTTGTCATCATATGTAATAGAAGAGTTCTAATGTATGGGATTTACAGTTGGCAATGGCACAGTGGAAAGCCTCTGAGTAAAAATCAAGGGACAAACAAATAATGCAGATATCCTCATGGGAGTCTGCTGTAATTTAAAATGTCTTTAAAACAGAAAAAAAAAATCATTTTCTAGTGTGGGTAGTATTACAACAAACAATGTTATTTGACAAAATAGCAAAACTAAAACTAGACTAACATCTGGAAAATAATCTTAAATGATGACATCAGTGATGGATGGGTCTGGCAAGAAGCCATATAGAAAAATCACCTACATGCCCTAAGATCACTGTGATCAAATAAAATCTGCAGGAGATACAGGAGCGCAGGCAGCTGGGCTGTGGACTGTTTAAGGATACTGTATCTTGATGGATCACAAAGTTTAATCATTTAGCATGTACATGATATCTTTACCAAATACATTGGAAGGATATCAAAGAGCAGTGTGAGGAACCTTTATTTCATTAATTAATTAACCACCAGACCAGCATTCTTTGGAGCTTTACTGGAGGTCTGTGGCCATGTGAACATAGGGATAGCAGATGTCCCACTTATTGGTGTCAGTACTGTCCTTGAAAATATCCCAAGGAAATCACACCCATTGGTTAAAATACTTGCAGGGCCAACATGGTGAAGGTCCTCCCATTCAGTCAGCTCTTCGAATTACTACCCACAGTGCAATAGATCTGCAGGCAGCTATAGAAAGAATACATTTGAGAAGAAAAGAGGTTTCTCCATATACAGTGGTTGTTTAAGGTCAGAGAATAAATCAGATAAATACAAACCAGCTCAGATCTAAGTTCTACTTTTTAGAAAAGAAGACTTGGTACCTTTGAAAAGAGAACAATTGTAATACAATTTTAGTAAAAAAATACCAAGAAGAAAATCTGAAACAAACCACTTCATCTTTGAAGCTGGCAAAAAAGGCTATTAACTTAAAAAAGGGTAAGATTGACAGATAGTACTAAAATTAAAAACTATTTTTCATTTTTCTTGTATAGACTGTCTTCATAAGATGAATGTGCCAGATATATTAATGACTATGAAGGCTAAGTCTATGTGTTCTTCTACAGAGCAAAGTCCTTTGAAATTCACATGCTTCAAATTGCTAAACTATATTTATTAAATATGGCACTGATTAAACTATTGTAGTATTATAAGCATTCCATCAAGTAATCTTCAGCCTGTTTATGTAAACTGAAAATAAACACAATTAGATACAGTAGGAAAAGATTATATATTTTTGACAACTACATTTAGATTTCATTCTCCATTCAGCTCCAAGACTATGAGAAGCTCATTCCAATGACCTTCATATGAGGAGTTTCTTTTTGTCCCTCTGTTTATTAACCTGTGGTTCTAAATAAAAATATTTCTAATATATGCAGATAGGGCTCATCATGATTCAGAACATTGGTTTTTGCCTTAGTAAATGCACTGTTACATCTAATTGTATTTAAATATCTTACTTGGGAAATAATAGTAATAAAATTTTCTAGTACGTGTACAGCAGTTAGTTGAGACATTCAAAGGTCATGAGCCATACTGACTGTTTTTAAAATTCCTTCCTTTAAAAATGGTGACATATAGATGGTATTTAACATGGGAGTCAAAGGAGTGTAATTTCCTACAGATTATACAAATTAGGCATCATCAGTGAAAGTTCTTTTTGTTGTCCCACCAAAATGCTGCCTTGATATAATCAAGGACCATATTTCAGAGCAAGAGAGGAAGTTCAAATCCATGAGTGATGCATTCTCAAATTTTGTGATCATGTAAAAGGACAAGTGTCCTTAAATTGGCATTGCCATACACTGAATCAAGAATCTGCTCTCCTAGTAAATCTTCCAAAGCCCTGAAAAAGAGAGAAGTTCAGATAAGTCACTTGTGGCTTTTAACAAGGTCTCATTTGCTGTACAGCAATGCAGTAGAGATGCATTGTCTCCAAGACATATCACAGCCAAGCCATGTCAAGAACTGAAAAATCAAGGTGAGAAAAAAGCCAAGCCAGCTTACCCAACATTTTGCATTTTGTAGTCTGCTTTTGATCACTGAATTAAGTCATGCATGAGTAGCTAGAATAGATACATTACCCATCCATTGATCTCTAATGTAAGACCTATCAGATATAAATTTACCAAGCTGAAACATTATATCATTCTCTTCCCTTTACTGTACTTTTTGGAGTGACTTTTAAGCAAGAAACAATAATGCATGCTATCAGGTTCCAAAATAGCTCTTCCCTTGGGGAGGGGTGGAGAAAAAAAATTTTAAAAGACAGAATCCAAATAATAATATTGGGGGGTTTTGTCAATCTCCTCTTAGGAGGGAGAGAGAGGACAAGTATTTCTTTTCAGCAATCATTACATATTAAGCCAGAAGACTCATCTTAAGAGAGCTTCTTTGTGTGGGATAACATTTTAATGTTTTCTACACAACTTATAGTTCACAACTATGTAAAATGATGCTCTGCCAAGAGACACGTAAAATATGTCCTTTTGGGGCAGTGTCACTATATGATAAGAGAATTGTATACTCCCTGTAGGAAAAAATATCATGTATGTAATGAATCTGATTTTTCAGCTAGATATAATAGTTATTAAACATGAAGTTGCTTCAGAATTACCTTTGTAATGATGCTGGACACAGATTGTCTGGTCTTGCATTATGATTTAAGGTAATAATTAAATTCCAATGTAATTGTTTTAAATTTCTTGTACATTAAAAAATATATGATACTTTAGAATTAATACAGGTTTTGGCCTAGATTGTTATTCCTTTGTTGTAGCTGAGTTTTCTAAAATTAATTGAAGACCAATGATTGAAAATTCAATAACTACTAAACCTTGTTTCTCACTTTAATTTCCATATTCTTTATCACATAACCTGTCAAAATATACCTTTTTCAGTGCTTCCATTAAAGTTACCTAAGCTTATTTCTGACAGCTATTGTTCATGTTACTGCATAAGTTTTGAACTCATCATTAAAATATGAACTCTATATTGGCTTCTGCTGTGCCACAAAATATAGAGCTTCTGAAAAAGCAATCAGTATCTTCTACCTGTTGCTCTCTCTATCCCAAAAACACCAAAACTGTTTCATAGTCCACCAAGATATATTTTATAATGTCTCCAAACCCAATATTGGCTCAATCTAAAATTTTTAATTCAAACTTCTATAAAGATGGAGAATTTTGGCACTGTACCGTCATTTAAATGTGCTTTTCTACCAATATTAGCTCTCATCAGTTTTATTAGCAGTTATCCTAGGAAAAAGAAATTCTAGATATCTACAAAAGAAGTGTTGGTTTTCCTGTTTGAATTTATCCAAAATTTTATCAGGAAATTTAGGCAGGAAATTGAAATAAAATTAACAAAAAACACATGTCTTTTCACTTAATACCATATGTTGAACACTGAATCAATTTATTTTAGCTATTGATAGAGGCATTTAGTCAAATTTTATCAGGTATTCTACTAGTTAGTCAAATTTTATCAGGTATTCCACTAGGCTTAGATCAGGCCCCAGTAAAAAAAAAAAAAAAAAAAAAAAAAAACAAACTTGAACATAAAGGAAAACAGAATTTAGTCAAGGGTCCAGAAAATATAAGCCATGAAGTTTGAAACACTTAAAACGTAGACTTGATACTTTATATAAAGTCTGCTGAATATGCAAACAAATCTCAGAGCACAAAATAAACCCAAATAATTACAGGAATGATTAGGAAGTACTGCCTTTTTCCATACCATATTTTATAAGCCTGCTTTATAAATAGGAGATTTTCAAGAAAGCAATTTTATTTTCAAAATTGAAATGTTGCACACCTTAATGTTTGAAGAAATCTAAACCATTGAAAATCTAATAATGGGGGGAAAAAAAATAAACCCCTGTATTTCAAATAGATGACTACCTATTTGTCCTGCATTTAGTATGTTGTTCTGTTTTCTATTTCAGTATTTCATATGATTCCTTGCATATTTTTAATTAATGTATTTTATCTTGTCTTTAATCTCCCAAGCTCTGAAACTACTTCATTGTGAAACCAGCATTTATCAATATTGATCTCCTTAAACAAAAAATTGTCTTTCTGCTTACCCAGAAAACAAAAGACTAATAATTCACTTGCCAATTCTTCCCCCAAGGTGTTGCTTATTAATACTGTCCAGCCTCTTTAAGCAGCATCAAAAATGGTCAGTGATAGAAATCATTGCCTTCTCTACTTTGGGTAATTATCCCACCGGTCACATAGAAAGGTCCATAATTAAAGATATGGAAAGTATTAAAGATTGTTTTCCTTCACTTATTGATTCTTTGGATGTTGCTCTTAATCTGTCATGCTACAAAAAGAAGATCAATCAGCAGGGCTTTACCTAAAAACATACATTTTGAATGCATGATACCAAGCAGCACCCCCTTAAAGTAGCACAGAGAGGAAATATCCAAAAGGCTTCTGTGCGCATGCGGCTGTGCCCGGGAGGCCTCTGGCATTAAATAACTCTTAGAGCCAAGCAGATCAGTTTTATTTAACTGCAGACCCTCAGCTGACCCTCCTGAGCTGCAGAGACTAAAAGGTGCCATCCTCCACTGTTGGGGCACATCAGCTTTGCAGCTCCCTTTATGGCTGACACTGAGATGTGAATGCTCTGCAAGGTATTCAGAGTTTGCCCTGAAGACAATCAAGTTCATATTCTCTCAAGATGGGGGCAGGTTTAAGGCAATGCATTCACCTTTCCTTTCCAAGGGATGCTTAGCTGTACATTTTATCCAAATTCTGCTATGTACTCAAACCTCTAGGGCCATCCTGCTCCAAAATTAGAAGCACAGAGAGTTCACTTGTAAGGAAGATAAGCCTCTGGCCATGACACTCCAAAGGCCAAAAGTTGGACTGGCACCAGGAAGAAAACCCACAGCTGTTTGTAAAGATGAAAATCTGAATTTAATATATTTCACATTAAAATCAAAGCAGATTTAAACTTCCTCTTACCTCTGATAAGATGAAAACCCACTGGTTTTGTTCATGACTAGAGGAAAAATAATCAATTTACGTTTCATTTGCTAAGCTGTCTCACAAATCTGTGATTCCCACTGGTAGCCTCGGGTACACTTCCCAAAGCCTCCAGCCACCTTTCCCTTCACAGAGTCATTCTCTTTAGTAACTACACTTACTCCACTCCACCCTGGGTGGGCAGCCAAGCAGGGAGCTGATGTATCAGCAGGTACAGAGAAAGCACGAGAACTCCATCACAGGGCTGATAAGAGCATCTTCAACAGTTAACTCTATGGTCAAAAGAGAATTAAAATTAAAATTATGTACATCATTTTTTTCTAGCTTTTGACGGCCAAAACCTACAAAGACATTTTGTACTTGACCCTGAACTGACAACCTGGAAACTGCTTTCCTCAGGGGAAGCGTTAAATGGGTGTTTAAAGTGATGACAGGAGGAATAGGGTGATGAGATCTACTATAGTGTCTTCACATCCAAACTTGACCTTAGATGCCTGGAGACCCTAAGCCAGAAGCTTCAAAGTGCACTCAGCAGTAAATACTTAGGGCTAAGGAAATGGTTCTGTAGAAGTCAAAATCTAGATTCAATGTTTGTAGAAGATCCTGGATCAAATATTCAAATAAGAGAAAGGATAAAACCCAAACAACTGACAGTATATTCTTGAAGAAAGAGAAAACATTGCCAATGAACCTCTGGACAGGAACATAAGTGTTTTATTTTGAGCAATAATTAAATAGATACATGAGACAAAGAAAAAGCATATCTTCTTAACATTTCATATTGCTAAGAATGAGAAAAGCAAAGTCTGAAAAACATGGCCAGTCAAAATGCAAGAAGGAAATTAAGCAGGCTAAAAATGGACTAACATATTGAAAAAGAACACTCAAACTAAACAAAAAATTCTGTAAATACATCAAACATCAAAACAAAAATCTTATTAAATGTGATGGCTGATTACAAAAATTTCAAAGATTAACTCATGGGTGATAAGGATTTAGCACAGAGGTTCCAGAATTCCTTTGTGTCATTTTAACTGATTTGTTGGACAGATTTCTCCATGCAATGAAATTTTTTATAGCAGATAGGTAAAAGGGACTAAGCAACTCAAAGAAAGTATACAGAAATTATCATCCAAAGCAAAATGTCTTAAATCCCGTTACCGAGATGTCATTTACTTAAGACCAAGGTGACTGAAATATGAATCTGCTGTTGTCTAAAGTGTATAACTTACTATTGCAAACGATTGCTCTGCTGGATTACTGAGAGGTTCCTGCATAATTCCCACCTAGACAGAGGAATGCTGGGGAGACTCTGAGAACTAGAGCACAATGACACTGACTTCCATCCCTGATAAAACAGCATAAAAACATAGGGAGTTATCAAGGAAGGTGCTGAGACCATGACAGAGGGTACAATTTTTCCACTATAGAAAAATTGCTGTTCCCACATCTTAGCTGTTGTGTACAATTCTTATCCCTACACCTGAAAATAGTCCTAATGGTTTAGAGAAGGGACCAAAAGGGGCAAGGAGAGAACCAGCAAGGAGTGAAGTGATTCGGCTAGAAAAGGACACAGCTGTGGGGTCACATGGTTAAGACTTTCTTTTAAAAAGCTGAAATAGACCCTACTGTTATTTACCAAATCGCACAGTATGGGAACTGGGGTCACTTGAGAAAATGAGAATGAAGCAATTTTAGGACAGATCAAATGGCACTTCCTTGACCTGTTAATAGATAACTTGTTGCCAGGAGTCACAAACAGCAGCAGCCACTTCAAAAAGCTAAGATGAATATATGGACTATCCCTATACTGAGGATGGAAGGTCAGGATGAGGGCTGTACCCACTAGCAGCACAGCTCCATCCCTTCTAGTTGCAGGGGCAGCAGGAGGAGGCAGGCCATAGGAATCAGCCAAGCTTCTGAGTGCTACCTAAAGAGCATCATTTTTCTGCCCCTATCAGAGACAGAATATTAGGCTAAAAGAATCCCACCACTGGCCCAGAATATTTCCAAATGCAGATTTGTACAATTTCAACTGCAGAAAATTTGAACATTGAAAACAGAAAACTGGGGGCAAACTTCATGAAGGTTATGTCTGTCATGAGAAAATAAAGTGAAAATGCAATTTTTCTTTTTTGCCTTAATTTTACTAAATTAACTTTTGGTAAATCATTATTACTTGTCACTAGAAGATAGTTCAGAGGATTGTAACACTGCAGTATTAAAACCACAACCAGTTCCACTCTGTGAAATATTCTTAAATTCCACAATATTCCAATAACATGTTCTGCCTCTTGAACAAATTGACCTTCTCTCATTCACAGTCTTTGAATCAAGAACATTTATTACAGATATTGAATTGCATATTATTATTGCCATGAGTAGTCTTGCTGTTAAGTTATTAAAAATGAAATAGTCCTCTGTTCTTTTTTACATTATTTTTTCGTCTTTAAATTATGAATTTATTCATTTTAGTTTTGAAATCTTGATCATTCAGAGACAGCAGAGCCATGTCCATTTGCTGAATGGCCCCATCCTACCTAAGGAACATAAAAGGTGAAATTGTATTAAAACACAACTTCTCAGCACATGAAGAAATGTTCCTAAAACTGCTCTTTCTTTTCTTCCTAAACTAAAAGTTCTGTATTAACTAGTAATTAATTAGAATTCCAGACCCTAAAAAAATGGAAAAAAAATAAACCCCAAATTTCAGTGGTTTTATTCTTGGATTATTATTCTAAATGATGGATTATTATTCTAAAATGACCTGGTTTTTTGAGTTTTAGCTACATAATAGGGCAAAGTGACCCAAACTTCCACTTTGCTATCTATTTAAATAATTAGATGCCAACATCTCATTATTTTTCATTGTAGTCTGATAACCACTCTAAAAAAAAAAAAAAACTTTTTAAAAGCTTGTTTTTTAAAACATAGTTTTAGTGCATTATTAACATTGCTGGACCTGAGACTGAACAGCATTTTTCCTTCTTCAACAATAGTATGTTTATGACAGTGGGTATTAAACGTCTGTGACTGGGACATCTTTTATTCTAAAATAACCACAGGGTTCAAAAGGGCAGCATTTCATTATTCAGTTTAAGCATATTTGTCAAGAGTATAACGCCCTACATGTTAGGTAATTGCAGTGGCCTGAAGTTTACTAATTCAGTCAGACCCTGAAAACTTGATGTGTGCTGGTGACAGCATCTGAATGTGACCCAGTGTGTGCCCAGGAAGGCCAATGACACCTGGCTGTATCAGCAATAGTGCAGCCAGCAGGAGCAGGGCAGGGATTGTCCCCCTGTGCTGGGGACTGGTGAGGCCACACCCTGAGTGCTGTGTTCAATTCTGTGCCCCTCAGTTCAGGGAGGACATGGAGGAGCTGAAGACAGGCCGGAGAAGGAAAGTGGAGATGGGGAAGGGTCTGGAGCAGCTGAGGGAGTTGGGGTTGTTTAACCTGGAGAAAATGAGGCTCAGGGGGGACCTTATCACTATACAACTCCCTGAAAGGAGGGTGCAGTCAGATGAGGATCATTCTCCAAAGTGTCAAGTAAAACAACAAGAGAAAATGGCCTCATGTCAAGAAGGGGTTTACACTGGATTTTAGGAAGCTTTCTTCACAGAAAATGTTGTCAAGGATTGGAACATGCTGTCCAGGAATGTGGTTGAGTCACCATCCCCAGAGGTAATCCCCAGAGGTAAAAGGTAAAAAAACTTGTGTAGGTATGGCACTTATAAACATGGTTAAGTGGTAGACCTGGTACTGATGGGTTAATGCTTGGACCAAATAATCTTAGATGTCTTTTCCAAATTAAAATATTCTATAATTCCATGATTCTTCTTAAAGTAGTCTTTGCTACAGGATTACAGGAAAAACAATTCCTGTAATTATCAGTATCACAGGTTACATTAAGAAGGTTTGGAAGTGTTGCTTCATTAACTATTGCACCCAGTGTTGGCTAAAGCCCCAGGTAAAAAATCCAAGGTGCTGGTAATGTTTATTTTGTTTATTCCATCTAAAAGTTAGATCAGTTATAGATCTCTCAAAAATGTCTCAAGGAAATGTAAAGATGTCTATGCACCCTGAATGAAGAGGAATACCATGGAAGTTCTTTTCACACAGTGGCACCACCACAAGTGTGTTCTACCTTTTTGAAGTCAAAAGTAGATTTCCAGGCCTATGAAAGCCCTCTACCTAACATGCAAAAAGAAGTGGACAATGTAAGATGTACAGTAAGTAATTTATTGCAGAAATAAACCCTATTTTTTGAGTCAGAAACAAACAAATAAAAAGATTTTTTTTATTCTTTAGGCAAAAATATAAAAAATAATATCTAATAAAGAAATATTAGAAATATTAGAGTAATGCAGAATTTCTCTTCTCTTTATGTCTTCATTTATTCATTTTTGGTTATGGTTATCCATTTGTCAGTTCTGGAAAAAGATAAACCAGGTTGAATGGAAACTAAAATAGCTCATATATTACTTCAACTAAAAGGCTTAGTTTTACAGAAAACAGAGACAGGCTCAATCTTTTTATAAGATTTGCAAGCAATGTGATTTAATTCAAAACATACAGATAAAGAGATCTAGAAGGATCCATCTAAATTAACTTAGACCACATATTAGATTGGATACTTAAGTCACATAAGCAAATCAGTATAGATCATTCCTATCTAAATTACTGTAGCTTCAGTGAAATCAGTCAAGTGAATACAAATAGTCCAGTTTGACAGTAGTGTCTGTACTTGCTATAGCCAGCATATTTCAAAATTAAAGTTATACTTTCAGAGTGGACAGCAGCAGTAAATGCACTCTCTTTTGTTAGTGTTATTGTTATAAAACATGAAGCAAAATAAAGCTTTAATTTAATTGTGAAAAAATACAGCCAAAAATATAAGTATTGCTTTACCTTTCCTTTCCAAAGTATTACTTTAATAAAATAAGTGCCTGAGTTGTGTAAAGAGTCTTCACAACATTTACTGGATGCAGAAAGAGACTCTATCCATCGTGCAAAGCAGTCCTCAGATCTAGAACCCTTTCCACTCCTCAGACTTGTGCTAGGGTCCCAGAGGCTAGGATAAAATGAATGCATTTATTCTGGAACCTTGTCTTTGAAGAATGCAACCAATAATAAGAGACAAGTTCTTGGCCTTTTTCCTAATCATTAGGTAAATTAAAGAGAAACAGATTTAAAGGTAACGATAGGCAGAAATATTTAAAGAAAAAGTGTGAATTTGCGTTCCAAGAGAGCTGCTTGCTCAGCAAATACAGCTGAGCAGGGATAGGGATCTGGGTGCTGTGTCCAGTTCTGCACTCCTCAGTGTACGAGGTACATGGAGCTCCTGGTGCAGGTTCAGTGTGTCGGAGTCTGGAAATATGAGGAATTTCTCTTTGCATGTTTGAGAGATTTTAGAATCTCTGAAACAGTGTTTTTAACCTTTGTTCATGGAAAAAAGGCATTTAGGCTCTGGAGTGAAGCAGGGTATTTAAGAGTGTGTATTAAATAGTAGAATAGTGTGTGGTTTTATCCCAAGGTGAGAATTTTAGATATATGGGTTTTTTAGGATGGTAAGCAAGTGATGACAAGATGGAGGAAGCACATGGCTTTTGGGTTTCTTCCTTCTTCTTCCTTGCCTCCATGTTCTGCAGTGAGGTGGCACATTATAGTTGGCTTAGAATAGAATCTAACCTTCTAACATAGATAATAGTTATTGGAGAAGAATTATAAATACTGATTACGTAGAATGTAGTATAAATATCCACACCACCCTGAGGATGGGAACATTAAGCTTTTAGACATTTGACATTAAGCTTTTTGCACTTTGTACGGAGCATTTAGACATTTAGCATTGGGAACATTAGGCTTTTAGTATTTCGTAGTGAGTAGTTGGGCATTTGTACATTTTGTAGTTAGCATTAGAGCATTTTGCATTTTGTGCTTTGAAATGATAAGAAAAAATAAATTATGAAGAGAAAAGCCTCACGCTCGCCTTTCCTTCAAGATCTCTGGCTGGTGAAAACAAAACTATTTACATTCTCGGAAGAAGATAAATAGCCGGCCGGCAAACAGAAGAACAGAAAACAGAAAAAAAAATAGATTTATTTAATTCTGAGACAGTGGAGGAAACAAAGATTATTAAGGGACTGTAGCATCTCTCTTACAAGGACAGGCTGAAGGAACTGGGCCTGTTAACCTTCAGAAGAGGTGACTGATAGGGGACTTCATCGCTGTCAGTAGCTGCAGGGAGGCTGTCAAGAGGATGGAGCCAGGCTCCTCATGGTGCCAAGGAATAGGACAAGGGGCGATGGGCAGGAACTGATGCACAGGAAGTTCCACCTGAACATGAGGAAAAACTTCTTTAATGTGCAATGACCATGCACAGAACAGATTGCCCAGAGTGCTTGTGGAATCTCCTTCTCTGGAGATAGTCAAGAACTATCTGGACACAATCCTGAGCAATGTGCCCTGAGATGAGCCTGTTTCTGCAGGAGGTTGAACAAGATGACCTACTGTGGACCCTTCCAACCTTATCCATTCTGTGATTCCATGAACTTCACAAAAGATGAAGAAAGACTGAAGGAATAAAAGGATGTAACACAGATGATGATCTCAGCGATAGGCCCGGGGCAAGCTTTGGAATGCAAGAAACAGTAGAAATGATGGGGAGAAAAAAAAACCAAAACAATATACTTGGTTTAGACTTGACTAGGGAGAAAATATCAACACAGAATGATCTTAGAAAGTCTGTTCCCTCAAGTGATTTAATTTTATGTACCTGACTAAGCAGCAGTTTGGGAAGGGATGGGAGATGACATAAAAATGTGTTTTGTAATTTTGCCATATGATACAGAAGTTGTTTATTTCATTCACCATAATCCAGAAGCAAGGCACGGTATAGTATTCCAATTGCCTTTCCTCGGGTAAAAATTGAGGTAGTTATTGCCTGAATGAGATTCCCAAGAAAATCTAGAAATCCAAGTCTTGTTGCACACCCTGCAAATTAAACCAATAAAAATATAAATACATATCTGTATTGACAGAGTCTCTGAAATCTGTGAATTTGTCAGAAGATTTCCAGTGGATTTCTTTCTCAGTGAGACAAGATAGCCCCAAGTATGCAGTACATCAGAGCTAAGGATAAATATGTTGTGATTGCAGAAGCAAAAGATATTAACTGATCTACAAGTTTCTGGCCTGAGGACTGAGAGTGATTGGAGACTAAAGAGTCACAAAGATCTGCTTGTTTCCCATAGTCAGCCTGAGAGCAGGAACAGAAGAACCTAGGAAAGAGAAGAGCTGCCTGAAATTGAGAGCTTTAGAATGGAAATAGAAATCATAAACAAAAAATGAGACAAAATTAGAAAAGGAGTAAACAGGAGAGTGGGAAAAATTTTATTTGAACATGGTGAACTTCAACATATTTAACAAATACATACATACATACATACATATATATATATATATATATATGGCCATTTACAGCAGATGCCTCAGGAAAAAACTTTAACTTGGGGTCAATAATCAGAATTTGCTGAAAATCAAATCTTTTACCGCAGTGCAAAGAAAGACTATAAACTGATCAGTTACTTCAGATTTAATTTTTTTTTTACAGTTTAAGTAAACATCAAATAATCTTAATATATTTGGAGTTCGAACAGCTGTCAGTAAAGTGATTCAACAGAAAGAATAATTTTTCTTTTTAACTGGGAGACTGAGCTTTCTTTGTTTTTCTGATGCTATTTAACTCATGAATTGACTAGCTTGGCAATATTTGGAATAAATTGTATAAAGTAAATGAGCCCCATAAATTCCTGTCAAAATGAATGAAAATTGTACAAGCCTCTTTAGAGGCAGAGGATGGATCCTGAGGTCTGGGTTCAGATTATCTGTTTGCTGTACATTGTTAAAGTGGGGAAAAAGGGGAAATGCCAAGGACAATTTGGGTCTGATGTGATGCTGGGAACTCGCTGACTCTCCAACTTGACACTGTCTGCAGATAGCCCTGCATCAGTTAGACTCTTGATTTAGCCTCCTCAAGTGATGTGTCAAAAGTTAGGTTGAAACTCTGGAATACGTGCAAATCCTGTCTTTTTTTTTTTTTTTTTTTGACAGAAGTAGTACTAATTTCAGCAGAGGAACTGTTTTCTATGCCTGAATATCTGCATATATGAAACCTAAGCATATATTCCATCCTTGTTTGCCTTTGTCATGTTTGGATGCATATTACCTCTCAGTGTGAGATTTTTGAGGGAGAGGAGTATTTCATTCTCATTAATATAAACTTGAACATTTATTTTATTTCCTGGATACTGAAAAAAGATTGTCAAATATCTGTAAAGGTTAATGAGATGGGGACAGGCCAAACATGGCCTAACACTTATCTGCCATGCTGACATTGCACTAATTAGATTTAGAACTACTACAAAATCTAAACTATTTGTGAAGAATATATTCTAAATATCAACAGACTTGTCACAGATTTCAATTCATGTCCATTTACACAGATTCAGAAATATCTTGCCCTAATTACTGTAAAATCTCTATTGAGCTGATAAGTAAAATTGCTTTAAGAGACATGTAAGCAGAACTTTCCAGAAGGAACATCAGTTAGCTCAGGCAGTAACAAAGCTGGACTTTGAACCATAAGATTAAAAACTAGCTCAAATGATTACATTATAAGAAATTATTGCATATGTCCAATAGCATATATATTTTGTGTACTAGAATATGCATAAGGCATATATGTTATAATATACTACACTACATTTTACATTACAGTGTATTTCAGTAGTAAGTAATTTAAGATAAAATGTCTTACTATGTCATATTATATGTTGCTTTATGACTGCTTAATATTATACTGGAAACACATAAAATCTTCAAGGTTTATAAGCTAAAATATTATGCTGTGTTAAACAGAACAGAGCAGAAGGGAGCATCTTTCAATTTTATTCTATTTAATACTGAGTATAATAATAGCTTTCACTGCTATCACAATTTTGCTCCAAGAATTTAAAACATTGCTGTTGACATGGAGTTTTTTACTTTCAGATTTTCTTTTTTTTATATAATATTTTTTGATAAAGCAATGTCCAAAAAAAAAAAAAACCCTGAATAATATCACAGAGGTTATTCAGAATGCAGCATATGCATTACAGCTACACTGCATAGAGGACAATTCTGTGTAATTTGATAAGTGTTCCTATATATAAAATTCACAGGTCCTCAGCTATCACTCTCACTGCAATGGCATCAAAAACAACAGTGCTCATGTTAGCTGAAAATATTCAGTGTCCCACAATTGTCACTGCAGTGTGTGCATCCCATAGATGAGGATTATTCTTCTTATGTTTTTTACAACAGATGTAAACCACTAGACTCCAGATATAAATTTCGGGTTAAATCTCAGCACATTTGAGTGCATTTACAGGTGATCCATATATTTGTGCAGCACTGAAAGGTCAAAGAATTAATGGATACATAACTGTTACCAAAAGGGCTTTGAGAACAGACATTAGTTCAGGTGAGGTTATAATATGATTTTCTTTCTCCTAGGAAATTTACTCATTAAAATGAATATTGACTGTTCATTTTTGCTCACAGCTCACAGAAATATCAACTAAAGAAGCCAAGTGATCAAAAATGTATTCTGAGCCTGGTAAGAGAACCAAACATGAAATAAAGCCTTGTCTTGCAACAAACTTGAAATGCCTGTAGCTTATATCAGAGCATGGAATTCTGATTTTCAGAATTTTAGCAATGAAAGAAGTGTGTGAGACTATAGATGTTGAGAAGAGTAATTCTTTGCTGCTCGCACCAGCTCCATCAGCAAGAGGGTACTCTTTCTCCTGCAGCAGGAGTTACCCAGGTATATCAAATACACTCCTTTCATACTTTGTATCTACTTTCTGATTTCCCTCTCATCAAAGAACTATGAAATGTGTAGTATTAATAGCAATTCTTTCAAAAGATTTTATGTATAATCATACCTGAAATTTTGTCTGCATTAGTCTCAGCACCTTTGGTTCAATTCTTTGTTGCTGGTCACAAACTTCAGGAAGGTGACAGCTGAGAAAGGACATGTGCAACAACTTTTATGGGAGTATAAACTGGGTAGTTATTTGTTCTTTAATTCTTCCCCACTTGAGGGAAATATACCACAGAGGGAGAGAGGCAAGCAGTTTGCAGTTCCAGTAGTATCCCAGTGTGATGCCCTGCCACAGCCTCATGGTCAAGGCTGACATCCCAAATGACAGCTGAAAGCAAAGTGTATCTTTTGTTTAATGGGTCACAGTGCAACAACCTCCTACATCTGCCCATAATCACAGTATAGTGGGTGCTGACATTTTAAAGTTATCAGAAGGGGAGTAGATACATATGTAAATATTTATTTATAAATAAATATTCCTCTTCAGAAAATTAAACCTGTATGAAAAAATACAATATATTTCAAAATTGACCAGGAAACATCCTAGCCTGGTGTAGCCCTCAGACTGCTAGTGGAGTTCTGCAGGTCTCCATCCTAGGCCCTGTGCTCTTCAACATCTTCAAAAGTTACTTGGACACAGGACTGGAAGAGACACTGAGCAGGTTGACAGACAAAACAAAACTGGGAGGAGCTGTCAGCTGCCTCGAAGGCAGGGAGCACCTGCAGAGACCTGACAAATCAGAGCCTGGGTACCTAAAGGGAGCCTACATGAAAGGTGGAGAGAGACTTCACAAGAGCACGTAGGACAAGGGATAATTGCTTCAGACTGAAGGAGCACAGGTTTAGATTGGATATTATGAAGAAATTTTTGACTGTGGGGGTGTTAAGGCACTGGACCAGGTTGTAAAGGGAAGTTGTGGCTGCCCTGGAAGTGCTCAAAGCCAAGCTGGATGGGGCTTTGAGCAAAGCAGTGTAGTGAAAGGTGTCCCTGCCCATGGCAGGAGTTCGGAGCTAGATAATCTTCAAGGTCTCTTCCAACTCAAACCATTCCATGATTCTATGAAAATTTCAATCCATCTGCATTTTTAAGACAAACATTTTCTCCAACAAAAACTTTTTAACAATACCAATAGCAGGTACACAAATTAAGAGAACTGTGACAAATAAAAATAAAGTGACATGAAATTGCTATTCCTGCTGATCTTCTTTTGCCTTCCTTTTGTTTCAGTATGAAAAATCATTATCTCTTTAAGGCAAAACTGAAACTGTAACCATAGCAACTACATTTAGTCAGAAGTAAAATAAATTTAAAAGTGTATTACACATATTCAAAAATTATCACAATCTATTAGTATTCAATATGACAAAGAAGAATTTAATTCTCTCTTTAAATAACTTGAGATGGGGATATAATCATACTTGTTAGAAGAATTGCCATATGAAGTGCAAATCCTTAATCCTTCTGTGAGAAGAAAGCCACAAATACCTCTCTTCTCCTTTGCTCCCTCCTTCCTACTGTATGGCAGAAATGAGGCATCCCAAATTCATAGCAGCTGCCATTTGAAAGAAGGCAGCTAACCTTTCAGGTAACTTGCCTTTGACACCCAGAGCTGCTTTGAACTTGACGAAGAGTTTTTTCTCCTTCTTTAGATTATAATGAACAGTATCTGGAGACTAATGGCAGAATGTGTCAGTATTCTCTGGTAAAGAAAGTTTATAATTCAGATTTTTTTAAAAAATTACCTTCGTGTCATGGAGTCAAGGTCATGAGTCACAGGAGCAAATAAATATGTAAAATACTCTTTTCCTTAAAGTTCTCTGTACTACAACATATCTTATGTTCATATTTTCATCTTCTTAAATCTTGAAATAATGACATTTTTACTGATTTCTGTTATTTTTTTCCTTCAATGATTGCAGTTTTATGTACCTTTAATAGTATTTCCTTAGTTCATGTGACTGACCTATTATAAGAAATGTGATGCATTAGAAGCAAACATCAAAAATTCTGGGACCCTTACTTGATCCTCCTTTCATATCTAATATGTTCCCCACCCTATTTCTGGTCTCTTCAGCATTTCTTCAAGCTCTGATTATATTTTTTCCTTGTTCTTTCATTACAAAAATATACATTCTCAATCCCCCCACTGTGTAGTCCCACCCTAAAGGTGCACAGAACATGGAGCTATACAGCTGCTTGTGGTCAAAAAGAAACAAGGAAATTTTAGAAAATTTTTTGCAAAAACTCACAAAGTAAATTACAGACATGGCATGGAAATTCACATCTTGCTTCTGGTATAAGCACTCAACAGTGTATTTTGAATAAGGGGTAGAGTGATGAGGGCAGGGGGAGAGGGAGAGCAGCCCCCAGTCCTGGCTTGAGCACTGATACACCTGATGGAGTCCCAGAGTCCTGAGGCCAATGCCCAGGATTCATAGGGGTGCCTTTTTATAAATAAGTTTATCTGCCCTGGAAATAAGTTTCTCACTTTCTACACAAATCAGTTACCATGTGCAGCTCATTCGTCTAGATGTTTCTGGAAATGGTTTGGGGGACTTTGGAGTGTTTGGTTGTTTTGATGTCCCTTACTGGGTCAGTCTTTGGTCAACTGTCCAAGCCTGCTTCTTGACCTCAGTCCTGCCATTGCACTGTACTTCTTTTGTACTTATCTCCAGAAGCCAGAGCAAGGACATTTGTCCCAGAAAAGTGCTGTCCTATCTCTGCACGGTCCCCTTCTCCAGATACATCATGTTTTTCACAGCATTTTATTACCAACAATTCTTGTCTGTTATTACCAAAAATCCTTGGCTGGCTCCACATCTATCTGGCTGTCAGTGTTTGGGACAGACACATTAACCTTTATCTTCTGGACTTCTACACCCACTTGCATATTTTTCCTAGCTCCATTTATCCTCTCACCCTTGGTGTTCTTCAGACATGTCACAAAACTAGCTCCTGGCACCCCAGAGCCTTCTTCCCAGAGGACCATTTTATTATACCAGGCATCCTCCAGTTCACTTCAGCTCTCTGTGTGGCTCCGAAGCTCTTGTCATGAAAGTCACAAGGGGTCGATGTCTCAGGCAGAAGGAACAAAGTCCCTCTAAAACCTTCAGCTTTAAAGACAAGAGCAAAACTAGTTTATACTTTCCTCCACTAAACTAACTACAGGAAAACACCATTTGCTAGGGTATGAATGCATAGTTTTTTCTTCTGCTGCTTAATTCTCATCTTATTCACATTTAAGCACCAATGAAAGACAACTGGCTGTGGCTGGGAGCACTTTCCCTGAAAGGGGGCACCAAAACAAGGGAAGCCAAGTTTCATCTCCCTCACCTCCTAAGCAACAGACCTGTGTGATTAGAGGGATGATGTAAGTCTGGAAAAAGTGCTTCATCTGATTCCCACAGCCTACCAATCCGAAATTCCCTGATGGTGTTCATGCTTCAGATCCAGTTCTGTACAGAGAAATATGCATTGTCCTTGCCCATAGGCAAGGTGGTACAGTCTAGCACTGGAGAGAGTAGGATTTGTGCCACTGGCAACAGAAGTCAACCCCCTACACATGGAAATAAAAATCTTTCTTCTCTCTCTCAGTTTTTATTTTCAGGTTTGGAGTCCACTGAGCTATGCAAGCTCATATATAGCTGTTATCCATTTCAAGATTAATGGAAGGAATATTCCACAGTTATTCAAAGAGGGATCAACCAAGTATTAACATGACTGAAAATCTTACTAATGCTTTTTGACTGCAAACATCATTTAATGCCTTTGTGGGATAGATTTAAACTGCTACAATCAGTAGTTGAGCAAAGAACCTCTATGGCATTTACCTTCTAGTATGTGTCTCTCCCCATGAAGCCTGAAGCTTCATGTTTTGCTGCTCCAGTTGCACATTAACAGAATAGAAAATTTTACAATTTTGGACAGAGATGGGTAAACTATGCATTTTATCCTAAATCAGTTAAACAGGAATAGCATGAAATCTGAGAGTGGTGGCATACCTGGCAAAGCAGGTGGAAAGGGTGCACAATTTTGAGAAAGGCATAAATAGGTTAGAAGGTGGAAAAGGTGACTATATACCTGTATGATTTATTATCTTAGGTATCGTATTTTCTAGCTTGCAAATGTTTAGCAAAATATATGGTCCATCACAAAATATTATTTAAATAGTTTTAACTGGGGCATAGAAATGTGAGTGATCTCTGAAACCTTAGGTTGTTAAAAGAGACCTGGAAAAGGACAACCTACATGAGACTAAATTCTCAGGTTTTATCTGAATTTCCAAATCATAAAAGTGGATCTAGTATACAAAAAAAGCATGGGTAAAGCATAATTCACTAAAGCATTAATATTAGACACTGTATTCATATTAGGTGACATTGAGAATCCAATATTTTACTGGATTATAGTCTTATGTGAATAAGTGACTTTGGATTTTAGATTAATTTTGCTTTTTCTTCTTTACTTCTGCACCTTTTCATATCAGAGCAATCACTTGTAAACTATTAATCTTGCCTTTGAATAAAAGCCAGATATCCAAGTGATAGTGATGAAACATTAATTTTAAAATGCTCAAGTGGAACATTGTACCTATGCATTTTACTTCACACTAATAGGCTCAGAATGAGACAAATCCTGTAGCTTCAGAGTGCTGCTTGAGAACAGTAAGTGGTTCATTCCCACAACAAAAAAGTCAAGCACAGTGGTGTCACAGATGATGCAGTCTTGCCCCAGAGTAACTGGCTGTGCAGTAGTGGAGAGAAGGCAGGAGAAAGCAAGAAAAAAAAACAGGAAGAGAGAGAGGAGAAGGGGAAAATCAGACTGGAGTTTAGGCAGGCCAGAGGATCCAATACTGTTCATATTTTAGAAGCAGAAGGTTAAGAGGATTTTCCAGTTCCTCAGGCCCAGGAGAAAAGTAATAGTGCCCAGCCAGCGCAGGATGCAGTCTGTGAAGTGGGGGTAAAACAGTTCAAACTCTGTTTGCAAAACTATCAGTGGTGAATAGAGAAGGGGTATCATGCTGTGTTTGGTGTTGAAGAATTCAAAAACCAGCCTAACTCATCAGTCTGGAAGTTAAACATCTTCATTTTCAGGTGAAGATGTGGCAGACCTGATAAGGCAACTGACAAAGGAAGCAACAAGTTGTACTATACCACTACTAACTTTATCTAAAGATGCTGAGCTGGCACCTCTGGCCTGGGGACATATGACTAACAGTCAATCATTTTATAATATAAAAGCCCAGTCCCACTTTTTAACAGCAGGGTCTTCCAACTATCCTTTCTTGGAGAATTTGTGGACATTCCTCCCTTGAGTGCCAACATCCTTCAGGCTTACTCCTCAAGGCAGAACAAAGGAGACTTGCCCAAGGTAGTTGCTAAGTAAGATCAGTCTCTACTTATTGTTTTGTAAGCTTTAATATAAGTGCTTGAATATTGCTTCAAAAATAGTGCACTATACCATACTAGTAGTTACAGCTACCTATACTGTGTAGTAAATAATTCTGATTAAGATCTTTTAGTGCAATCACTGTCATAATAAATCATTTCTTTTTATAGAAACTTATTTTGTTTGCCATCCTTGATCATGCAGGATAAATTTGCATAAAGATTTAGTCACACCTATACAATCTTTTGCACAAAAACCATTGACAGTCTAGGGCTACAATTCGATCCAGCCTGAGATCCTCTCTGAGAAGGGGTCTAGAAAGCAAGGGGTTCCATTCTGCACTTCATGACTCAGTGGGAGGGCTTCTCTAATAAACTTTGTCTGAAGCTCCATTCTGACACCCAGTCATCCACACAGTACCTACACTGCTTAGCAGCTTGCTCCACTGCATTGCAGAGCTGTACAGTGAATTTGCAATATATTTTCCCCCGGGGAACAAGAAAACTTTATGGGGTTTACTGCTCTGTTTCCCCAACTTTTCTTTGTATGCTACTAAAATGAAAACAAAAGCATTGAGGTGTCATTAAATAACCACTGTTTTTGTATAATAGCATGCCTGTTTTTCTTCCAATACCTGCAGAGGCTAAAAAATTTATGGAGTATATTAAAGTGGTCAGTTTCATCATTCAGAATTAGGTCTAACTGAAACATTTATATTCAAATGGGGGATTAATCTGTTGTTTATATGAAAATCTGAATTCCTAAGACATATTGTGTTCAGGAAATGCATTTACTTCTGAATCTGAGCTTATCGTTTATGTTTGTAATGCACTTTTTTTAATTGGATTTTTTTCTATAAAATCTGTTTTTCAAATTTTCATAGAATCAAAAGTCCTCAGCTTAAACAGAGTAAAAATAAACAACCTGAAACCAAAATATAATTTTGGCAAGTTTTTTTTTACTTCTTTTCAGTCTTAGAAAGCTAATCACTCCTTCCATTTTGCCACACAACAATCAACCCACAATAGCAATATTACCGCTTGAAAAATCAGATGAGTCAGAGCATATGTGATTAGGTTGCCTGAACTTCAGCACTCTGCTGAGATGCCCTAAACTCTCTAATACTTGCATCAGGCAAGAAAAACACCTGCAGATAATAAGCCTTCTTCTGTAGCAGTACTTTTAGGCCATCTTAGGGAACCTTTAACTGATGTGGAGCCAGAGAATCCCAGCTAGCTCTTTCCTGAACCACGCAGAGACTGGCTGTGCCCTGACCAGAGCCTGTCTGGGTGACAGCACAGCAGGGCTGTGAACAGAGCAGCAAGGCTGCTGTCAACACCACCAGATGAAACAGCATCAAGGACTGGGGCAAAGAATAGACTGGGGCAAATTTATTCTTGGGGAGGAGCAGGGACGAAAGAGCAAAACCAGCACAGCACACAGTTTTCTAAACAGGGGTGGTACAAGGAGGGGGGTACAATTCTTCTATCAATAGGGGAAAGAATGGTGAGGAATACAAACTGGGGTTTGCAACGTTGCAACCAATGGAGGAATACATGGGAGGGGTAAACAAACCCATGGGGCATCGAAGTTTAGGGGATTTACAAAGGGGAGGTACAAGCAGGGGGTTGGCAGAGGGAAAGATTGACATGCAGAGAAGGAACATTCTGGAATAAGGGGCAGGGTTGGGATAGGATTGACAGCTTGATAGACAAGTAGAAAGCTTGGACCAAACCAACCAACCTGGGGGAACTAGGAACAATCCATTAAAGAAATTATAATACAAACCCACATTTAAAAAAAACATACCACTGCATTTGAGAGCATTCAATTCCTTTACATGGCAATGCACTAAGTTAAGGAGACATCCATCGCAAATATTATAGCATCTAGAACCATTTGGAAATTCAAATCAGAGCTCAAAGCCCAAACATGATTTAAAAAGTTTAAAAGTAAATACTCTCAGTCTAATTTTCACGTGAGAAAGGAAGATTTATTATATATTTTTGCAGGTAGGGGTTCAAATCTCTCCCCAGGACAAGTCCCAATTTCTGAATGTTAGCACAATTTGAATATTTACTTCCAGCTTTATTAGAACTGTTGGGTTCCTACTCATAAATTTAACAATAGAAAACCAGTTTAAAAACAAAAAAGCAGCTCTTTTGAAAAATATGTGTATAGAGAACATCACATTTGAATATTCATTAACAAAGTTTTATGTGTCAGCCTTAGTGTCACAGATTTAATATAACACAATTGAAAATTAGCAGTAAAATAAATAAACCCAAATTGCTTAGATGAAAAGAATTTACACTGTTAATACTTTATGCAGTCTCTTATTAAAAAATGTATATAACAATAATTAAAAAATGTGGCTTCAGGCAAATAAGTAAAAAATTTTGCTGACAGTGAAAGTTCCGTTTGCATTGAAAGAAATTTATACATACTTTTTGTAATGAGGAATGGTAATAGGTCTTTCTTCTCTGAGTTTCATGCTCAAAAATAACCCTATGAGTTAATCAGAAAGAAACTTTTTTCTCATACATTTTTCTCAGTGATCTTCACAGCAAATTGTTCATCATTAAAACTGTGAAAGGGATTGACTGGGTAGGTTTTTTACCTTGTAGAAGCCTGAGCAAGAAGGAGTTAATGCATTGCTTTGTCTCAAACACCAATGACCATTCTAGCAGGCAAGTCAGAACAGCATTTGCCTAGAAGAGGGGAGAGGGGAGCATATGAAGGTATGGCATCCCTTCCTGTAAGCAATTTACCTGATCAGGTAAATTGAGGATGGCACAGTATGCAGTACGAGCACAGAAGGGGAGTCAAGGAGCAGGCAAGACCATTAGATGCAGAACAAGACCACAACAGGACCCTCAAAGCCCCTCAGCCCATTTCCAGAAAGGTCAAGAAGAATGGACTGCGCAAGATAACTCATTTAAATGAAGAGCAATAAACCTAATCCTAGGGTGGAAAACTTACCTATAAAAAGGTACCCCCACAAGGACTGTGTGGTGGCCCCAGTACCCTGGACACCCTCTCAGCTGGATCAATGCTGGACCCAGCACTGGGCACTCCCCCCTTTCCTCTCCTACCTCATCTCCCTTTCATTTTCCTTTCTTCCTTCTTTATTCTTTGATGATGATCTTAATGATGATAAGATAGAAGCAAAATATATACCAATTTCTAAGGGTTTTGCCATTCTCTTTCCACCATGGGCATCTACAGATCTTGGTGCTCCATTCCTCCCTTCATCACCATTTTGAAAACTGGGCATTTCACAGTGCAGATCTCTGTAGATATAATTCTTCTGGCTTCTGTAGATCATGCTGAGTTCTTGTTTGTTAATTCTCTTTTTATTATAGCCTGAAAATGGCCATAAAATCTGAAAATTTTCTTATTTCGTTGTTAATTTACAGGCTTTTCTGTGAGACATCTTCCTTTGGCAGCAGAAATTACTTGCATCTGGATATATCATGGGAGGGGCATACAAAGCCCTGACACACAAGAAGAGATCTTTATGGAGGTCATCAAGTGTTCAGATAGTGCAAATATTGCTGTCTCTGACTTCAACATGGCTTAATTCAACACACACTTATCCTCTCTCTTCACATCCAAATGCAGAGGATCTTTTTTGCAAATTTTGAAGTGGCTCCATTTGGATAACAGGGCGGTGAGACAAATCTTTTGTCTGCTTTTGGATGAAATATGAAGCATCTACCTGTCAGAGAGTATCAGAACATGTGTTATGGAAATGTCAAATTAATTAATTAAATGCTACACTATGGGTGCAATAAAGTTGTATGTGCTTTATGTAAATAACAACCCCAAGGAATTTACAGCTGTTAAATTAGCTATAACCTTTACTTGAATTATGTAGCCCCAAACTTCAGGTTTTAATTAAGTTTTTCCTTGTGCAATAATTTTCAATATGCTTCTGTGGAAGTCAAGAGTCAGTTGAAATACTGTATAAAGAAAAAATTTCAATTTACATTGGAAGATTGCAGCCACATAACCCAAACAAAGGCTATTCTCTGGAAAGTACAGGAACTGATCACTTAGTAAGCTGGGGTCTTTCAAACAAAATGGTTTTAAAATGCAAATTCACATACTTGGAAGCAAGGAATACCTAGCAAGTTTATCCTGGAATAAGCAAATCCAGAGAGGTGTTAGCATCTAAATTAAAAACCATCAGAATATGGACTTTTGGGATGCTGTTCTGACAAAGGGTCTTATTTAAAGACCAGATTAATCCATTGTAACTTGAGACCTTTTGTCTGCATTGCTGAAATGTAAAGTTTATCTCTGAGTCTTTATATAGGCAGTGTCAGGAATCAGGTCTCTCCAGAGAGTGATGCAGATATTCAATAAATTGAGTTACCCACTGAGACTCTCTGTCTTTCTGTTGATTACTGAGCTCCCAGTTTTGGCACACCAATTATGTTTCCTAGAATGAGTCTGATAAATCTATGCCCATGTCTTTTAAAGTGAGTTTGTCCAACAGCTGTCTGACATAAAAGATGTATTTTTAATCTGATATATTCACAGTAAAATGAGATGGTTTCAGAAAATGCACCCAGAAAAGAGTTACACGTTGCCCAAGGACAAGTCACTGAATTCCATACAGACCTGAGGGATGGGGTACATCCTCCAGAGTAGAGAGACCAAACTCTTGGTGACCTCTGATGCAGTGAAGAATGATCAGGATGGTGAGGATTGGTTGAAGTCTTTGGATTGTGTCAGCCAGTACTTCATGCACAAATCCTGCAGCAGCTTCCCTGTCATACCTCAGCAATGTTCTCTCTGCCCTGTGCCAGTGCAAGCCATATATCACTTCTGAGGAACATTCAAACCTAGAAAATTCAGTCTGAAAAGCTGATGGGTTTACAACAGCAAGTCTCTTTGAAAACAAGAATTTGGGCTAGAAATCTTCTGTGTTAGTCTGATTAGCTCCAGTCACAGCTGCCTTGTGTTACCTGGGTGGTGAGACACAGCAGCTGTGTGAGAACACACAGGGCAGGGAGACAAAAGCAGAGCAGTTGGCAGGTTATCCCCTTTGAGAATACTGCCCTACTGGTGCTAACTATAATGTAGTGCCCAGAAATCTGATGAAGCTCTCCATCCTATGTAGCTTTCTACTTTGCCTTAGTTTAGACTCAATCTTTAACTGAATTTATCTTGGTTTTCCAGTCTGATTGATAATAATTTTCTATTTTTAGGATTAGATTATTTTCCTGTTTCATGAGTTTCTCTAATTTTTACCATAAACTCAGGAAGGAAGGGTTAGAGACCAGTCACCCCAAACTCATTCCCACCTCCAAGAGTCCCTCTCAGTCATGAACCAATAATGAGCTTCATAGAGTTAGCACATTCAAGTGGGTTTTTTTCAGGTGTGCTTTCAACATTCAACTAGAAATATAAGGTCCCCCAGAAGACGTATTGTGCAGTGATCCAAGACAAACAGAAACTAAGGCACATGGCAAAGCAGACTCTACCTTTTAAAGAAAATAATTGTTCCCTGACCAGTTAAGTTGGGAAAAAACTCTTGGCCTAAACATCAGTGAGCTCTGACAGCCTTTCAGCTCAGGAAGGAATAAATAGCTTCTGAGGAGAAAGGGTAATGCTGACTCTAAATCTATCTGATGGTGTGATTGCAGGGCTCTGATGGGAGCTCATTTATACAGGTGAGGTGCTTGGTGTAGAAACTCTCTTCATGCTTTAGATGCTTCTTGAAATATAAGTCACTCACAAAGCCATACCTCTTTGTCACAAGAAAAGAAATCAGCAGAATTTTTAACTGCTTTGGCTGCTGCAAATTTAGTATTGTATTTAGAGTTTACCCAGCTGACAAAGGCCAAAAAAAATAGCTTAAACTGTGAATATTAAGAGGCATCAGATAATTGGGTGTACATCTGTCTGTAAGTCAGTGCTTGAATATGAACTTTTGCACTCTCAAGAAGAAGTCTGCTGCCTGCTAGACAGAATGGTTATTGCCTGGCTGTAAATTCTGATAATGAAAAAAGTGGCATACCCTGAAGTCTCATTAATAGAGATGAAATGAGATAAAAGCATCAGATCAGGCATAGATCCTGATTCTGAGAAGAATCAAGAAAAAATATAAAACGTTTGGGTTGAAATAAGATCAGCTTAAAAATTGAAATTAAGTAAAATATAAATATTGTTAAAATAACCATAATAATAAAATAAAAAGGAGAGTGGGTCAAAACCCAAGAAAAAGAGGTGATGAATCATACAATTGTTTAACACCTGCTGAGTAATGCCAAACCTGTTCCCAAACTGCAGTTGACCCCCTTCCAAATACATCCCTAGTTTATATATTGGGCATTATATTCTATGGTATGGAGTATTACTTTGGCCAGTTCACGTCAGCTGTTCTGTGCTCCCTCCCACATTTGCTTTGAATTCTCCCTGTTAGAACACAGGAGACTGAAAACACAGGAGGCTTTACTCAGAGTAAAAACTGTTCAGCAACAACCAAAATGTAAGTGTGTAATCAACATTATTTTCATACTGAATCCAAAACACGTGGCTGTAGATTTCTCAATGTATCCATTAAGGATCCATTTTCTCATCAGAGATGGATGACATCTGCTGGTTGATGCCATCATAATACCTGAATTTTGAATTTTTTGCCACATTTTTGTCAAACCCTTTGCCCTGTGCAAGTCCTGTGTTTCCTAGTATGAGAAATCCAATGCAGTGAGGCAGCTGGCCGTGAGGTCACACACAGCACTGCTTCTGTGTAGGAAGAAGGGTGGAATTATCAATGGATCCATGTGCCTCACTATGCTTGGAAACCATTTTGACAATGTTCAAAAGCCTCAGCTGGGTATGTCCAACACAGCAACACATCTTGCAGCCTTGAACTGTACAGTTCTCCAGTTCTACATGCTTTGATATGCAATGTACTTATGTGTTTATGGTAACAGTACTCACCAAGCTTAGGACCATGATATCAATGTTGAAATACTTTGCCTTCACTAAATGATCAAACAAATGTCTTGAGGAAAAAGCAGTTATACAGACTATCACATACCTTTAAAGCATATTTCTCACATAATGATAAAGATTGCCTCTAGTATGTTGCTGCTGGAAATGTTCTGTCAGGTTGCTATAGCAACCTTCTGCTATGTAAATTAGCAAGAGCTTTATCACAAGATTTTTAGATTGTTGGATTTGGGGAAAAAATTTGGAATAAGAGCTGATGTGAAAAATAAGCTAGAGAAGCATCTAAAGGCACCAATTAGTACTTAGCCATGGTCCAATAGCAAATGTATCCTAAATGATTTTTTAAACTACAGTTTTCAACATGATTTGATTTTCCCCTAACAGTTTGTACTGGCAAAGGTGGTGACACTTAGGTTGAAGAAATTCCCTTTTAGGCCTTATGCCATTTTAAATAATCCACTTATACTCTAGAAAAGCAGAAGTGCAGTATATGTAAACTTAAGGTACCTTGAGAGGCTAAAAACCAAATGAGGAATCACAGAAGAGAAATACCTAATTCTAAGATTACCTCAAAGTTGTTGGATGCTCTAAACTTTTGAAAAACACTGGAAGGTCATTTTTAACACTGTTCTGCTCAATAAAATAGCAATGTGTCTGCCAGGGGATTCTTTTTCTAATGAGCCTCTTCATTTCAAAATGGACCATGAATTTCTGAGTTTTCTGTGTCTGATCCAAAGTATATTGAAAGGCACCTGGTGACCTTAGCTGATTTTGTATTAATCCCTAGTATATTTACGGATGATTATTTAGTTTACAGATAGTGACGACCTACTGGTTAGAGATCCCCAGCCTCATTAGTGTTTCTCAGTGAAATTATTAGGTATGCAGACAGAATACTGTTAAAATGCCCAATCCTTTTTTTCCAGGAGACTAACAGACCCCTCAAAGATTAAAGTAACATGTAGGGAAAAAGCAGTTTTTTCATTTTCTTTATAAAAGCAATATGTCTGTGGTTGCCTGATGGTATTTTCTCATGTTAACTGTTGCTGTTATTGACACCAGGTTATTACACAGCAATAAAGGAAAAGAATGTATTGCCACTCGTGGATGGGTTACAGGTGACAGGGGCATCAAAAGCAAATGGTGAAGTGATTCAAAGAACTGTCTGTCAGATAATATGTGTCCACTTGCAAAACATTTGAAAACTCTTATATTTAGATCATTGGAGGACACAATATGATATTTCCCAATAGAAAACATTTTAGACAAAAAGCTTACGGCTGAACTAGCTCTTTCACAAAAGTCTGTGTTTTGTCAAAAATAGATCTGTTAATGGAATGAGTCACTGTTTTATCCAGGAATTCAAATATGTGGGAAAAACCATGAGGGAGAGAAAAACTGCAATACAACAAGAACCTTTCTAATTTAAAAAAAAAAAAAAAAAAAAAAAAAAATTGAACAAAGAATGTTTTCAATGAGGATTGGAATACATAATATTAGCTTTGATGTGTATATATACATCTTAATGATGCATGAAAAGCCTTTCAAATAAAGAGTTTTGCACTAGTTATTGATAAATGCTAGGTTGATTATTTTGGAGAATTTTATGGCAAATGAGTTTTTTTAGTTTTGTTTTTCCACTGTATGTATAAAGACTCTGCCTACATAACTTTTCTTCCTGAATCATAGAATTATTATTTAGACTATACAGAAAAAAAAAAAAAAATTGGGATTACAGGTGGAAATGATTCAACACAAAATTCACAGTAATTTTTTTAATGTATTTGTTTACTGCCTGACTTACATCTTCAATGTATTTGGTAGAAAAACTGTGTGCATTAAAGATATATCCTGTTATTTTAGAGGTCAAAAATGAAGCTGTCACTGACAGTTTTATAACATCAGGGAGATTTCTAGGAAGAGAAAAATTCATATTCCTAATATTTTGCACTAAAAATTGCCACAGTTTTTATTGATAAAAATTGCCACAAAAAGATATTGAGATTTCCCCCTGCTCCAAGTCATATATAAGTGAAATTTTCTTCTTAAAAAAAAAATAAACCTTTATAGACTTTTATCTATGAAAATTTTCCACTATTCTTCCTTTTGGAGCTATTGTTTCTTATTTCCTACAGGATCTGAATTTTTGCCATCTGCATATCAATAGTCTAATAAATTCAGAGTGCAATCAGTAAATATTCAATGTTTTTTAAATATAAAAGTTAAATTTCATTTTACTTTTTCATTAGAAATATGATCCAAAAATTACTTTCTTATTCTCATTAAATAAGAAAGGAAAAGTTTGGATAAGAAAGAATGAGGTGAGACTGCTATCTGATAAAAAAATTCTAATTTTTCAGCCTACTGTTTTGTATACTGGCCTATTGTTTGAACAAAGCAAAGGGGAATAATCTAAAAGTAAAAAGCTTTATAGGAAAAAAGAAAACAAGACATTCTTCTTATTTTTAATTAAAGATGTAATAATGAAGAGAGGGACATATTTTCCTAAACATTTGGATTAAGAGGGTAGGATAGAAAATTCAGATGCTTCAAACCTACATTAAAAGACTTGAGTTATTTAAACAGTATCCCAGCAAGCAGGGCTTTGGAACAACAAACAACAGGGTTGGAAAATGGCAAGAAACTGGTGAGGAGTGGAGGTTGTTGAAATTAGGATCAAAGTTGCCAGATGGCAGGGTGAGTGAGAGTCTGGAGAAAGAACTTTGAGATTTATCGTGGCCCTTTAGAAAGTCACCAGCATAAAAAAGACTAGCATCATTCATCAGAAAAATCACATTTCTGAGCATATCAAGACTAGGGTGATGTTTCAATCAGCAGCAAATCAAGGATGATAAAACTTGGTGTCATCCATGTCATTATTGATGACATCAGATGACATTTGCTAGGTCATAGCATTTGACATTGGTTTGGCAACCTTAATCCAAAACCCAGGTGATCTGTTTGTCTGAGTTCAGAATAATGATTAATCAATAAGAATCAGGCACCTTCAAGGGCTTCAGTGATACTCTTCAATTTCCTGTGCAACACCTGGATCTGATAAGTCCTGCAGGTAGAAGCCAACAACTGTTTGACATGACTGAACTCATCAAACTTGTAAAGTGCTTCTCTGAGGATTCAGATGAGATTGAAGAGAATTTTTGGTACATTTCCGTGTAGACATGGACAGTTCCAAAGCTTCTAAAACATATGCTTTCTTACATTCATGTAAGCTGCATGGTACTGTTTGTGTGCTACTCGCATTAGATCTCTACCCTGGGATAGGTTTTAGGTTCACTGGTTCCCACTTTAATGTCTGAAGTCTCTACATTTTATTCCTCTCTACCCATTTCCCCATCTGCGCCACTGCATACTTAATCATCTCAGATCTGTGATAGCTATCCTGAATCTCATTACAAAGTCAGGCAAAGAGAAAATCAAGGCATACCGTAATGCTAATTAGCTAAATCAGGCTCTAACTATATCTGCTTTCCCTTTGCTGTTCAGATGTGCAAGTAAGAGATGTTCTCAGCTAATTATTTAAAAGCTATGGCTTGCTCTATTGCTTAATGCACTCACTGAGCCAAAGCTCCAGTAGAGGTAGTGCTGATAGATACAGCACTAACTCCTGCTATCACACTTTGAATACCACTTCCTCTCAGCTTTATGTCCTCCATGTCATCAGTCATAATTGCCTTTTGCATATGGGCCCATAATCGATTTTGAATTAATGCAGACAGTGGTCCTTTCCAGGGTGGGCTCCTAACATGTGAGTGTCTGCTGCTTATTAGAAGAGGTTCTTATGCCAGATGTGAAGCTGAGAGAGGTCAGTACTATGCTGATTTGATTTAAATATTAAACAATCTGTTCGTGTCATCCTCTCCTCTGACTGGAAATCAATGGAGCTTTACTGCTCTGAAATGGAAAAGCTATCTCAACAACTCAGGTCTTTTCTGTGTGCAATTCAATTAATACAGTACAATGAATTATACATAGCAGTGAACAAGATGTTTGACATGGTCATAGAGCTGCAGATGAGATTTGGTAGGTGACCTACAGGCTCAGATCCTCCTCAGTGCATAAAGATCCAGCTCTCATTGTGGATTATGATATCCAGGAGACCTCACAGCTCTCCTTCCATCAAGATGCTGAAAGCCCTCCCTCTGTGTTTGTAATTAGCATATTCTATATGTAATAGAATAACTTGCATGATTAACATCTCCCCTTTTACATACATGACTGTCTAACAACTAAACAAAGCATTTATTACAACCAAAAAAGGGCAAAGCTGATAGCAAGGTACTATTTTCACTCCTTGTTTCAGCTTTGATGCAACAGAGATAATTTCTTTAAATAATGATTTTTAAAAAGTGCATTATTTGTGTTCCAGTTAAATATCCCATGCTTTAACAGTTAAACAGAATACTATCACCCTTGTTTTTATACAAGTGAGGCAGTGAATTCTGATTCTTATCCCACTCTGCTAAGTCAAATTCAACTGTACAATAAGAAACAAAACACAAAAGGGATGAATCTCAAGGCAGAAGTGCCAAAGTGAAGCTGGAAGGCATTAATATTAACCCATGGTTAGAGTTTGAAACCTGACACATAAAAAAATATCCTAGGATTGGCAAGAAATTGTTTATACGCAGATACTCAAACCAGATAGAATTACCAGCTCATAATTACTAATTAAGTCTCTGTGCTAATCACCAGATAGTCGTAGTTCTGAACTTACGGCAACTTTTTTTGCATCTTTTTCTGAAATTCTAATTTTATAATTAACAAAAATGATTCAAGACCTGGATAGATACAATGTTAGGCCTTCCAATTCGGGCAATAAATGATGCAGGTGATTTTACTATCATCTGTCCACGGCTGACTGCTTAAGTGTCTTAACTCTGGATTTCATATAATTTGTGTTACTTTTACAATAAACAGATATATAAAAGAAACAACACTCATATTTCAGATAGGCACATGTTCTATCACTTACGTGATAGATCTCTGGACTTGATGAAGACATTCTTACTGTAGAAGTAATAAACAGTATGATATTATCTGTATAAATTGGGTGATAGAAGAATAAAATCCCATAAAATATTACTTTTTTCAGGAAAATATCATTTCTCCTTCTGTAACTCTGAATTCATAATATATGTTATATAATTTGCTACAGAAAATCACTTCTGCAGCAGAATGCCCAGCTGTGTGCTTAAAGCAAATTGTTTCATAGGGGAACAGTGCTCTCCAGTGATGAAACAAGGGAACTGTTTTAGTCATAAAAGGTAATTTCAGTCTCCTTTGTTTTCTAAGCTTTACTTTCTTTTTTCCACAGTGACTGGTAGGATTATCTTCTACATAAATATTCACATTTTCACATCCAGGATTTTTTTTTCCTTTTCTTATTATGTCTTGTGAGGCTAATTGTTTCATACACTTAGTTCTTGAAATTTCCATAGCTCTTCACACACTTCTGAGGACTTAAAGCATTTCTCTGCTAAACCACATGAGTGGTTTAACAAAGTTTTATTTAGAAACCTAGTAATCATTTTTGTCCATGAAAATTATAAGCCTATGACTAATTAATCATGGAAGTTATTGGAAATATTCAATTCAAAGTAGTTTGGTTTACATTTTATTGAGAAATAAATTCCTGCAGAATTTTCAACTAAAGAACTACAGAGAATCTTATACAAAGTTTCGCTAATCACATACTCTTAAAGTGTAAGGGAAAAGAAAAAAGGATAAATCTTTGTTCTCCTGTTATTCTTGTCTCTCTAAGAGAGAAATATTAATATTATAGATCTTCACCTTATGTGATGTACATGTGCTTTATATCAGTACACTTAAGCCAGCAGAGAAAAAGAACAAGACTCATCTTGACATTTTATCCATCCATTAGCCAGATAGCTGGTAAGCTCAGGCTTCTGTTGTACTCAAAATGATAAATAGCTGCACCATCCCTTTCTAAGAGGTGTAAGATGAACCATCTTCCAGAGATAACTTTGTGACTACAGAATGAGCCTAGAGTACTAGGGCAAATGTCCAAATGTAGATGATGATGATGACAATCTGAAGGAATGTGCATTATACTGAGAGATGTGATTCAAGCTACTAGATTCTGGACCAAGAAAATAACTCAAAAATTGAGGAAAAATCCTCACAAAAACCAGAATCCAAAGCCATATTTTGTAAAATGTGTTTTAAACACTGAAATAGAATAGATTCATTATTATACTCTTTTTAAAGTTGCCTCTATTTTCATGCAGACAGTCCCATCAGTGAAAATTCTAAGATGCACTTTCAAATAATGTCACAACAGTATAGCCAGGTAGTTCTTCAGAAACAGGACAATACTGTTCCATGCAGAAATTTTCTTCTGGTGACTTACAATAACTCTGAGCTATGGAGCCACTTCCTTTTGAATCTTCAGTCTCTTAAAAGCACAAACATCTATTGAGAGTATGTGATTGTATTCTAAACAGCAATGTCTGCACCATTTTTATGTTTCTTCAGATCAGAACCCAGATGCCATTTCTGGATTAGTACAGCAAACTGCACTAGGGTGGATCTGAAGGATGAATCAGCTGGTGTTGAAGCCTCAAAATCCTCATCATATGCACTTCTGAAAGTTTTACCTCAGTCGAGTTCGTGTCTGGCCCTACAGACTGAATGACCAGATTGCACTAGTAGCTGCGCTACTGACACATTTCCTCAAGCTTGGCTTCAACAAAAATGAATCCAGTTTGAGTATCAGACTGCAAACTCTCCATTGTAAACCACAATACAATGCAAACCAAAGTGACACAAAGGAGAATTATTAGAAGAAATTTTCATGATATGGATTACATGAATTCAAACACATACAGTGGAGACTTGATGTTGCATGAGTATTGCTTCATTTTGTCTTTAAAATGCTGATGGGACATTCGGAAGCCATTAAAGTTTACAAAGCGATGATGTTCCTCTTAGTTTGTAAAAGCACCTTTAAAATAAAAAATTACATCCACAACTGTGTGTGCACTTTATACAATACCTTTGCTTTATAGAGGGTATTCCTATAAAAATTACAGTTATAGATCTAACACATATCTGTTACTTTTCCAGCTTCACTTTTGAAAGATTATTTGAAACATTTTAAAGCAGGCCATGTGATATCTGCCTTTAAAGCTGTTAGATTGTTTTAGTTGATATTATAATATTTCAAATGTGTTCCTATACACAATGTGTATTTACTATAAATGTGTGTTTACCATATGTTTGTGTTTACCCTAGCAAAAAGGTTTTGTGCAATCAGCCCGCAGACCTAGAAAAGATCTTGTATCACTAGCAAAATTATATCTTGCTCCTAACCTATTACAAGAAATGTCTTTCAGCGTCAAATTCAAGCTTTTGTTGCCAGATATCACAAAGATGACATTTAGAAAAATACAGTTCTTCTAACCATGATGTTCTAAGGACAAAAGAGAAGCAAGATTTATGGTGTTATATAAGGCAATAAGAGGCAATGAATGCTATCATACCCCTGTACTTATGCTGCTTACACCTATTTTTTATCCCAGACAAACTAGCATAGTTCTAGCTATATTCATTCTTTTACTAGCCAGAACTGTGGCCACAATCAATCTTTGAGAAAAATCCTTAGTCCCTGCAAATTGCCATGTTGTAACAAGGTATTGTTTAGGAAAATGATCATGGATTCATAACCAAAAGTTTTCCAGGGTCCATTCTAAAAACTTAACAGAAAATACCATCATGTGGTAAAATCCATGTCCATACCCAGCCCAGTTTAATTTTTGAATACTATTATTTTAGTATTATTATTTGAGACTTACCTTCACAGTGCTAACAAAGTTTTAATCCCTGCACATTAATCTTAGTCAAGGTCCTGTATTTATATATATGGAAAGCCACTTTGAAACACAAATGCATTGTTTTATGGGTACTTGCTGTTTCTGTCATCTCCTTAGCTTTATAACAATAGGCATTCCCTTTAAAAATAAAATCTTGTACAAATACCATAATTTCACTATTAGCTCAAGGGAAGTGGTCACAGCATCAAGCCTTTCAGAGCTCAAGAAGTGTTTGGACAATGCTCTCACACACACGGTGTGATTCTTGGGGTGGTCCTGTGCAGGAACAGGAGTTGGACTTCAGTAATCCTTGTGGGTGTCTTCCAACTCAGGGTATCCTGTGATGACTCTATGATTCAAGCAAATGAGATATCTTCAACTGAGGAGTTTTTCCCTGAATATTCATGTAGTTGAAAAGTATAGACAGGCAAACCAGGAAACTGATTCAAGGACTGTTTCTCTCAAAGCTTGTCTCCTCCTCCCTCACTCCCTCTCATTCTTCCTCTCCTTCTCTCTTCTGTGAATATTCCAGTGAGTTTTGTTCAATCTCCTTCATTCTTGCTTTCATTTCTTTTGAGGGATTTACCTCATTTCATCACTGAAGATTGGTGATATGTGTATATAAAATGTTTTTTTCTAAATAGTGATTTTTGCATCAAAAAAGAGAAATATCTTCTACATTTACAAAGAGGTAGAATAGCAAGAATAGCACCTTACTACTTTGGGGTAACTTATGTATTATTTAATAGTATCTTAAAAACACATACTGAGAAAAAGAAGAAAAAGAAAAAAGATACAAGAATTCAGACTTGGGTTTTCCTTGTGGATCTTATTCTCTGAATAATAAACACAGTTCCTTTGAAGAAAGCCACTCTAAAAAGAAATTTCGAGGATCTCTACTGAGAGTTCAGAAAACTTCATCTTTGATTCCAGTAAGATATCAGCTGATCCAAAAGTAAAGTATAGCACAAAATCAGATCTCTTCTGAAGATCTATTCATATTCAGCATTAGTAATTTTTTGTTTTTATTGTTGCAGACATAAGAATGTAGTTGTCTGTCACATGTAATTTCTGATCTAAAAATGTTGCAGAACAACTAACTTGCTCCCATCTCAGGTATTCACATATTTTGAATTAAAGAAAGACAGCTAAAGATTATTTTTTCATTTTTTGATAACTGTGATGCTATCAAACATATCCTTACATCTTAAGAGTTGAATTATATTCAAATTTTGTTTTGCATTGGTTTTGTTAATAAAAGACGTATATTGACCATCTAGTCTTTGAAAATGTAACTTATTTAAACAATTATTGTTGAAGTCAGGGTCCCTGTTTACCTATATCTGTAGTCCTACTTAAATGTAAGGTATAGAAATAATCCAATAAAGTCAACAAGCATCAATCCTGATATTCTTTATTTCCCTTTAGGTATTTCTGTTGAAGATGGATGGTCTAAATATTTGCAAATTTAATCTCTTACTCTAAAAGTTGTTTCTCAAACAACTTTTAAAATGGCTTCTTACAGTGACTAGGAATATTTCTTGGTACTTGCTCTTCATTTTGGTGTTGATAGAGCTCGCTAGCAAGCAACCACTGATCTCCCACTGCCCGGTGAGCAGTGCTTAGGTGACAATTTTTTTAAAGTCACAACTTCAGGACTTCCAGTTTTCCACATTCCTTCTTAAAAACAGCTCAGTCAGCCATCTGATTGATGTCTAGAGGTGAGCTCGTTCCCCTCATCACCATGGGCTGACATCTCACAGGTAACAGCTTAGTTTCAGAACCATATTTGCAATGATTTTCTAAGTTCTTATAAGGCTTGCAAATAATCGTCCCTTCTGCCACTATTCACACTCTTTACCTATATATAAAAGTGGTCCATTTGTTCTTAGCTTAATCCAGGTTTAAAATTCCATGAATCTTTATTCACACAAACAGTCTTCTTGCACCACTCCTTTACTCTTTCATACATTTTCCATTTCAATTTTCTGCCAGTACTGTAACTACTGACAGCAATGTCTTAGTGTTCAAAATTTATAGTCCTTGACAGCTACTGGTAGGTATGAGTGTCACAATATTTTTGAAGTTATTGAGAATTGCTGCTTATGTTTCATAGTGGCTTGGAATACAGAGAATTTTCCTACTACTTTTTTTTTTTTTTTTTTCCCCATTCACTCAAGTTAGTAATAACACCAAAGTCCCCTCCTATGGATGTTCTAAGAATTTTCTGTCTGTATCCCAAAAACTGTTACTGATTATATTAGTCAAATTTAAATACCATTAGCATTTTGAAAATTCTGTTTTAAATCTTATATCCAGATGTTACACAAGTTTTATTACTTGGGTTACTACTCTGTATACTAAAAATATCCTGAAGTGTATTGAGTGTTACATTTTCTTGTGATTACTAATTTATATACACTATTTGTTTCTTGCACATCTGCTCTTCACACTGTCTATGTTTTGTATATTTTCATTCAGTTCTCTTTTCTCAGTTTATTCTGACTAGTTCAATTACAGTTCTTTTTGTCTTTCTTTTGATTTTCAGCTTTGATATTAATGCTCATATTTTGTGCTAAAGACTAAAAATTCTCTGAAGTTAAAAGATTTTAACAGCAAGCCAAAACTATTGGAGAAAGTTTTTATATTTTCAAGTATTCTGAGGAGACTTTTTAAAGGGTAAGATTGAAATATGTATCAAATTCAGTTTTTAAAGTACTTCAGCACTTGCACTATCAAATCCCATTGTCTTGAAATTAGACCAAGTTGCTGAAGTGCCTGCAGCAGATTTAAAAATGCATCATAGGCTCCAGAGTCACTTAGTGAATGCCTGTACTGCAAATGAACTATTCATACCCCAAAAGTTCCACAGGGATCTACCAAGGCTCATTTGTTCCCCAACTATTAAACCACTCTTTGCAGACCAGTGTGATGCTATGATTTAACTGTTTAAGTTTGTACTGGGGGAAAGGAATTTCAATCCATCCCACTCCTACCAGTTTGATGCCAGTGCCAGACCAAGATGCCAAGAGCATGGAGAGGGATTGCAGGTCAGCAGGAGAGCACCTGAAAGGCAGCACAAAGAAATTCCAGCCACTCCAATCAGTAAGACAACTTCATTGGAGCCCTAACTCAAATGCCACTATGATAATGCACATCACATGGGGAATAAACAGGAGTTAGAGATGCGCACACACCTGCAGGGCCATGACCTTCTTTGCATCATGGAGACATGATGGGAAGGCTCCTCTGTCTAGAGCATTGAAATGGAAGGACACAGGCATTTTAGGAAGGACAGCCAAGGAGACACGGAGGGGATATCACCCTCAGCTGTCACTCAGCTGAAGTCCATTGTGCATCCTTTGGGGATGGATGAAGAGTCAACAGAGAGTTTATGGGTCAGGACTCTAGGGAGGGAATGGACAGATGACATTATATTGAGGGTCTGCTGCAGGACACCCAAGCAGGAAGACCAAATGGATGAGCTTGTCTATAGTCTAATAAAAGCAGATTAAATGTTCACAAGCCCTATCCCTCATGGAAGGCATAAACATCCCAATACCTATTGGAAAGAAAACAAAGCAGGGCATAAGCAGTCCAGGAGGTTCCTGGAAAACACCGATGGTAACTTCCTTCTCCAAGGGATAGAGGAGCCAGCAAAGAGAGGTGTTATGCTGGACCTTTTTCTCATCAACAAGAAGGAGCTGACAGGGAATGTGAAGCAGTCTGGGCGGCAGTGACCATGAAATGGTGAAATTTGAGATCCTTAGGGAAGTGGGGTGGAGGTAACACAGCAAACTCACTACCCTGGAGTTCAGGAGAGCAGATTTTGTCCTCTTGAGGTATTCTGCTTGGTAGAGTCCGATGGGATCTAGTGGAATGTGTTCCTGACCATGGAGGATGGAACTAGATAACAGTTAAGGTCTCTTCCCAAAACCATTCTATGATTCTGTGATTACAACACAGCCTGAAGTACAGGTGATTCTTCATATGTAAATTACTGCAATAGATGCCATGGTCAAATCAACTTAAAACTACATTCCTCACAAATTTTTCTCACAGTTAAGAGGTGATGTTTTCAAAGAGTTGAGAGCTGATTGTCCTTTGACAGGAGCAATTCTCTTTGTTCACACATAATTTTCACACAGAATGGCATTCACAGATGAGGTGTTTGATTTCTATAGCATTTGAATCCTACTCGTGGCCATGCATACAGTGCTGTTCTGTAGTTCTAAAGTTTTAAAAGTCCACTATGCAATTGGAAGAAGAAATATTACTACTGGTTGGATTCCTGAGGACAGTATTATCAGGTTGCCCTATAAACAATAAAGCTAATGAAACATGATTTCTTTCATATTTGAGTCCTATTTCATTTATGTCAGCCACATCACCCTGGTAAAATTACCTCTGCTCTGCAGATGATGATCCTTTATGAAGTACACATACAGGAAAAGAAAAGCTTGCATTAGTGTTGAACTACATGCATATGAAGTGGCTGCTTGTTACTAAAGGGAATGTATAATGGCTGATTTCACTCTCCATTGGCCTCAAGAGAGGTACTATTTTGGTCCTTTCTCCCTTTTGTCAATAAACTTTCAGAAAATTTGTAGGAACATCATTAATTATCTTCAAGAATTCTACACAGCTTTCAGTGAGATTAAAATTGCCCAATATATTTCAAAATTATCGAGAAGGGAATGACATACAAACTTAGTGGAATAGACTTCATATTAATCTTATCTCATCAGGAAAAAGATGCTAAAATTTCCATTCATAATAACCATTATCAGTAATTCTTCTGAGTACAAACATGGTATAAAATATAACAAATTCCATGTAGGAGTCCTCTGTTAATAGGGGATGAACATTAAGTTTATAGAGTTATAACTTTAAAAACAAGCAAACAAAAAGAAAAAAAAAATCAAAAAACCTGAATGTGCTCCACTATGTGCTTGATTTCTTTTTTCTATTTATTCCTGAACTCTTGAATAAGTTATTCACCCACAGTTCCCAAAGTGTGATATTTTTCTGCCAACAAAGCAATAAAACAATACCAGAACATGTTTGGATTTTTTTCTGTTCTTTTACCTAGAAGCCCTTCATATGTTTTATTTATGTTTTTTCCATCACAAGTAACACAAAATCAATTATTTATTATGTGCATTTCCAAGCAGGAAGCTGAAGGTACAGCTCCCAGAAGCCTCTGTGTTAACATTTCAAATTTGAAAAGACAGAGATATAACAGAGACTGTTTGGAGCTTCCTCTTCTTGGTCTCTTGACAAAAAGCCAGCGAAGAAGGAATCCTGCCTGCAACTGCTCAGCTGTGGTCATTTGGGATGAAGAAATGATCTGGCACAGAGGAAAAGAAGATCCAGCTACAAGAAGGGGTTAGAAGGCTGGAAGCAGGAGTGCCAGAAACACAACACAACTTGCAAGGGAGTGAAGTTTCATGCTTTGGCAAAGAGGTGAGGTGCAGCCTCAGTATTGCCTTGTAGACATCCAGGAATGGGAGCACACAGGGGCTCAAGTTCTGTGGCCACCTTTGTGCAACAGAGCTGGCCTGGGGAATGCAGCCCCAGCTGGGCTGAGGTGCTCCTGGAGCTGCTCTTGGGTCTGGTGCTGGTGCAAGGAATGTCCTTGTGACCCATATTTGCAGATTCCATGTAGCCACATGTATTGTGATGGGACTTTAAGCAAGTATTGTTCATTGTTTCTTTTAGATTTAAGCACAAATGTGTTTAGCTTTCCTTAAGGGGGTACCATAAAAATTCTCCTCTTCAGAAAGAAGCTTTATTCAGAGGATGATTTTCAGCTAGTTTTGATTATAACTTTTCTCTGTCAAGAGAAATATTCCAGTTTGTTAGCCTGTATGGTGAGAGATATTTGCTAATCCCCCACCTAAATTTGTGTGATTCTGCAGAAAATCTTCATTGAAGTTTAACCTTACTGTATATAAAAATGGCAAAATGTGTAAGTTGAAAACAACAATTTTTTTTCTTTTAATAAAAGCAGGATTACCCTGCAAGTAATAAGAGCTTGGTAGCCAGTGTCAAACCTAGAGACCAGGAGTGTCATTGTGTTGGCTCCTGGGTGAGCCATGGGGTCCCAGGTAGCTGTTGGGGAGACCATTGGACTGGGAGTCAGCTGAGACACCCATTTGTGTGTGTGTGTCTGAGCAGGAAGTGAATGAGGCCAGGGAATCTGGGACCAGCTACCAGGGAAGTCTGACAGTATAAACCTGGTCTGGAGGGATCCATAGCATGCCATTAGACCCCCACAGTCATGCAACATCATGGTCGTGGTCACATAATAGCTGAGATATTTGTACTCCTAATGTAAAGCTATGTTATGTACTACATTTTTTTCTGTTCAGTTTGTCAAGAAGTGTTTCTAACTAGTGGAACAGTTTCAGTTGAGTCAACTCTGGACTCCTCCTCCATCTTCTTTGCAAATGGAACAGAGAAAAAGTAAGTTCCCCTAGTGGAGGAATATAGTGATACTTTTTAGGGAAAGCTAATGCTGTCCCATTCCTTCTCCATTCTCACCTACCTTATGTCTCAAAAGTATTCTACACTGGTCTCCAAACATGCCATTTCTCTACCATCCTAAGTCATAAAGAAAATGTTTGATGTGAATGAAGGCTTACAGGTATTCCTAAAGGAAACTTGTTTCCCAGAGAAATAACTAAAACTACTGTGGAACATCATGTATGTTGCTATTAAAAGTCAAGTAAAATATGGCATCTTGCTGGAAAGGTTATTCAGCTTTTGAAAGCTTGAAATTCAGAAGACCATACAAGGGGCACTAAAGGAGAAAACAATTATTTTAACATGCATTTGTGCTACAATGGTTGTGGCTATGCTTGGCAACTGGTTTTTGAGGCCTGCATTAACACTGAGTGCAGGCAGAGTTCTGCTTACAGCCCTTTTTGTCTTAACGCCAGTATTATTTCTCTCAATAGAAAGAACAAAAAAGTGTTTAAAAATATGGATAAAATTCTTTTTCATTTGAATCAGGGATAGCTATAACAGATACATCTTTATGGAATAGAAATTAAGTAGCAGTGTAAAGCACTAGACACCATTGCCCTCATGGAGTTGAGAAGCAGCAGCCTGAGTAATTTGTTGCCTTCTGTCTTGTGGTAACTCTTGCACCCTGTATGTGCTAACTTTACACTGAAAATTAATTTGTCATTTTATCTGACAGTCATCTCTCAAGGACTGTCAGTCTTTTGGTGTCCTTTTCAGACCAACAATCTGCTACCCTACTGAGAGCACTCTCCACTCCCTCCAAAGTGTAATTAAGATTATCCTGTCTGAATACTCCCTTTCACCCCTACAAATTTTGAAATAAACTACTACATTAAAAGTGCTCACATAGGTATATAATTAAATCCCTTAGTAATCATCCCTTTATTTAAGTCAGTGCAATATCTTATGAGTAGAAGTCCTGCAGCTCACAATTTGAAATCTTGGTAATTACTCTATTCAGGAAAACCACTGTGCCCACAAAAATCCTTCTCCAGACGGAAGCATATGCAAAGATTTGGCCTGATCAGTACTTGGATAGGATGTGTGAGTGAACACTGACTGCACTTACATCAAGGACTGATTCACTCAGTAGCTTTCCACATCAGCTAAAATGATGTTTCAGGGCATGGCATTCTTGAATATGCTGCATTCAGATAACCAGCTTTTATTAAAGACAAGACATATTAGCAAAGGATGCTAAGTGAGATTGTTTTTTTGCCTAACTTTCCACAACATAAATAACCTTATAAATAACCTTGATCTCCTTTCACCTCCTTACATTTTCTCTCTGTATTTTCCTTTGCATGCAGGATTTTTCCTTGGCCTCACTCCTACACAGATTTGCAATGCTATTTTCCCTGGCAAATAGCTGTCACATTCCACTCTAGAACAAACTGCTCCTCTTTGATGGGCACGGTGCTATTTCCAAATGAAGTTTGCTGGGTGTTATATTATTCTCCAGGGTGAAATGAGATATATAGTCACATAACATCAAATGGAATATTTTCACCTGAAAACAACTTTGGTAATTTTCTCTAGTGAATGCCTTAACTTCTGGTTGCTAGATCTTCCTTATGAGACATACTTATAAATTCCATACAGGCCCTCCAATGTTCTTTTCAGTAATCATGAGCCATCTGCACTAAATAACCAACATCAAGGAAGAACTGGGCACTGAAAGGCCAGGTATCATTCATAGTATTGTAGTGCACTAGTTTCTAGCACACTGTTAGCCTAACTGAATTAGCACTCTTTCCAAACAATTCACATGCACAGTTTGTCAATTAGCAAACACAATGTACATTTTCAGTTTAGTTTGAATGTAGCTGCTCTGAATTGGAAGCAAAGACAAGGATATAGCCCGATTTTGCCACCTGATATCAGAATCAGAGCTAGTGTCCAAGCCTAAATGTCCTCTTAGTATCAAGTGATCATTTTAGTACATAGCCGTGCACAGTGCAATAGTAAAAAACAGTAATAAGTGATTTTTCTATCTGTGTCTCTGACAATCTGAGACAGGCACCATTTACACATGTGGTAGACTCAATTTTAGTTGACAAATCTATCATACATGGAGATACCTTGCAATATGCCTGCAAAGTCAGGTAGATGAGTCACTGTTGGTCCCCTTGAAATCCAGATGGACTTTAGGTGTCCTCTGGCCCCAGAACTAGGTATGAATGTTTGTAAAAATGTCTGCATCTCAGTTACACAGCACTAAGGTAAAATTAGGGTTTCTGCAGTAAAAAGTACAAATGGACAGATCTTGCAGGAGATCTAGAAGAATCTTTGAGAAATTTTGAGTTCCAAATTAAGACATTAAGACATTTAGGCGTCTACATGGAGTCATAGGAGTTGATATCTCATTATTGTCAGTAAGGAACAGAGTTCAATTCACATGTCCAAACATGTGCTTATTGTCAGGTGAAAATATGACAATAAGTACAAAATAGCTAAAATATTCCATAGCTAAAATAGCTAAGATATTCCACAGAATTGGCATAAATGGCAGTAGACTTATGGAAGACTTCTTGTCTATCTGGATGCATAACTGGGAGCCAAGAATATATGAACATAAAATAAACCAATCAGACTGCATAAATGACCTGTGGAAAAATGTGTGATGTAGTTGACTTTCAGCATCCTATTGACCAACGTGAATGTCATAGAGCCCAATATGGAGGGAAAATCATGCTTTATACTTTTAGCAAAATCTGGGGGGTTTCCCCTTTCTTCTAGCTTCAGGCTTCAGTTAAAGAATGTGGTAACAAAAGCACTAAACAATGAACAGGAATAATTTGGAAAGACTTCTTATTTCAAACTTTAGTATTCAAACTCTAGTGTCAGTAGTGGTAGAAAGAAAGTGTTTGTGTAAGATAAAGCTACAAAGCCAGATATTGTTAAAAATAAACGTGGAAAAAAAGAGAAGAAGACACATTTTTGTAAAAGAAAACAACTTTTTATTGTCATTAATTTCTAATTATTCCCCAGCAATACATGAATAGAATAGTGAAAGTTGTTAGTGTAATTTCCTGTTCATCAGGAATGCCAGGTAGGAATGATCACTTACCATTTGCATATCATTGAAATTAGTGCCACTTTCCTGTTTTACAGAATGTAATAAAATGTTTAAAAAAATGAGACTTTAAGCTATCAACGGGCAGCACATTAGCAGCTCTCATAATGCTTTAAAGTCAGAAAAACACATAACAAGAATGAATTGCAGGATCTTTGACAATCATTTTCCACTTCAGGACAAAAGAAATTGCTATCCGTACTCACTACACAAAGGAGAGTTCAGCCTACCCAAGCCAATGGTCATTTTATTTTCAACTCACCATGTGTTATCCCATCCAGTCTTTTGGAATAGTGCTTTAAATTACATCACTGTGGATGTACAAACACATCCACATTTACCTTGAGCTACCCAGAGCTGCTTCTGATAGCAGTTCTCTATTGCCCTTAGTGGAATCATAATAATGGAAATGAATTAATAAATAGCTGTTAGCGTGCATAGCTCCACAAGGGAAGGTGACAATGAGGCAGGCAAGGCAATGCCCCCTCCAACACAAGGGCAGTTTTACAACTCTCAAACAAGAAGAGCTGAGCAGGCTGGTGACAGACACCAAAGTCATCCAGCAGCACAGTGACAACCAAACATCTCTGCAGCTCCCTTCTTATCTCCCAACAGGATGATATGGGTTACAGCTGCACTTTGAGCATAGACAGCCACAGAGAGTGGTGTTGCAGTTCTTGTAGGTGCACATGGGCCCTGACATTACTTTCTGGAAAATATAAAAGAAAGAAAAATTCAGCAAGTAACAATAGTCATAAAATATGTTTACAATATATTCCTAAGTCTGAAAGACCAAAAAAATTGTACATTTGAATTCAATCTGATGTGTTCATGGATTGATCCAATGAGGTTGCTCCCTAGATTCCTTCAATGAAACCCTGAAACAATCATTAATTATTGGAAGTGACAAACAGTGAGCACTTCAGGAAATTGCTTTTCTCTCAGCCCTGCCTCCATAAGGACAGACAGCCATCTCCTACTAAGGGGGTTGAATATGGATCACCAGTTTTGGACTATTCTGCGAGTTAGACTGCTCTGAGAGTCTGCATACATAGAAGCAGCTGTAACAAACCAGGTAGATGTGCCTCCACTGATAAAGTCAAGGATGTTTACAGCTCATAACCTGGAGCTGCAGAGCATCCCGCAGCTGTAATCACTACAGGACAATCAATTTTGTGGGATGTAATTCTATATCACAATGACACTAAAAATGGTTCTCTAATATCTTGGACAGAATGTAATTTTTTGAGAAAGAAAGGTTTAAGTTACAACACAGCTGTAATGACCGCAGTGTTCTGCACAGCATCCCTGATAAATAAACCATTTCAGTGTCTTAAATTATGAAAATTCCAAGTTTCATTTGCTGTCAGATTAATTTACAGGAAAATGTAAAGACAAAAAATTTTGTAGTTTAGATCTGAGTCAGAAACAGGAAGTCATGGTGAAAGAGCCCTATCAAATATGACAGGGTATACTCAACAATTTGAAACTTATAGTAAGAAAGCTGGAAAAATTCTCTAGGGGAACCCAATTTATTCTCATAGACACGACATATTTAGGCTGAAGACTTCTTTTAATGAAGGATACTTACTTAGAAAGTAGAAATCACTTCATTCCCATGGCAGGGAAAAGTAGAATAAAAACTGCTTTCAGAAATGAAGGGGACTAAGCAAGTACAAAAAAATAGATCAGCCTAGAGTTATTTAAGAACACAGCTGTTGCAATACTCTTCAGAAGCTAGCTCTTTCTATAATTATCTGTTGGAGAGTTTAAGTTTCCCTCTAAATTATTTAAGAAATAAGAGTTATTTCACCATGCTGCAAAAACAAGAACTATCACTGATAGAAAAACAAAAGGACTCATCTGTAATAAGTTTCAAATTCACAAGAAAATAGTCCTAAAATCCAGAGTGGTTGGCTTTGAAAACTCTTTTCCATTTAACCACCTTATTTTCAGGTTTCTCTTGCCAGAGGGGGAAAAAAAAAAAAAGAAAAGGAGAAGCAATTCATGTCTTAGTTCAAGAGAATTTATCTTTGATGTTATGCTCACAATGTTTGTCATTCAGCTAAGTCCCCATGTTTCAAGTGGAAGTTGCACTGCAGCCACTGGAAATAGAAAATTGAACATGAAAACAACTATCACTGCAAAGTGCTTTGAGGTATTCCAGTGAAAACTGGTTATTATTTGATATAACTTTATTGCCTACAGTAGCACACTCTGTGCACTCAATTTTCCCAGCTGCCTTATTGCTGTCTCGAAATGCACACTCTGGTAATTAGCAGCATATGGGTAGCCCTAAGGATACAAAAAAATATTGAATAGAATACACATGAACTAACATAAATTTGTGCCATTTCCTTAAAAAACATGCACCAGATTAAATCTATTCTAAAATTTACCTCTAACAGTGATTTTTAAAATATTTTTAAATAACAGAGAGGCATAAAACCTAGGTTCAACTGAGTGATTTTTTGAAATCCAGATTTTAATACAAATGTATTGAGCATTTTGGAGGGTATGTATTTTGTATTTGTATTTCCTATAAGTTTCTTCACTGAACTCTGTATATAAATATGAGGCCTGGCACCAGACAACTGCACATAATGCAAAGTGATGCAACAGTCTCTGTCCCCTCCAAAAGGAGGTACCTGGGCATTCCCACCTGGCCCAACTTCATATTAATCCATTGTACTCTATGTTTTGGAGTCCTCACCACCAAGAAGATCAGAAGAAGAGGATCAACAGGACACCATCAGGATCCACAGAGTAGTGATATTTTCTTCTCAATCTGTCTTTCTCACTCTCTTTTTTCCTGTTCACCCACTTTTCTATTTCTTTCTCTCTCTGGCTCTCTCTCTCCCACTCATATTTACTTTTAAATAAAATCCATACTACTGACTTAGGCATATGGGCTTGTTTACATCTTGATTTGGGAAGAGCCTTCTCTTTTATAATTTTAATAACCAGTTTGTAACCTCTCCTTATACCAATATCATCAGCAAGCTCATCTCCCTAAAGCCATCTTCTACTTTTTATCCAAACATCGTAAAGATTCATTACCTGTGACAGGACTGACAGCCCAGGTTCAGCTTACTCCTCTGTGCCACAGTATATCAAACCAAGTTTACTTGTAATGCTGAGTCATCTTGACCTGGTTCTACAGGAATTTAGTGAAAGAAACCATCCATGCTTTTTCAACATCAGTGTGCTTGGCAAAAATATCACCTGAGGTGTTTCAGATTCAAGAAAGATCATATTTTCCTAGCTTCAGACATTCAGCATGTGCATTAAATACAATGCCAATATAACTGTGCAATTCATGAGGAACAGAAGCTTAGCTCGAGAGCATTTCTATTTTAAAGCCCTTGCTAAAAGGCTAAACTTAAACACCTAAACCAAATAATCAAGTGCTTAAAATATTCACTAGATTCCTTTATGATGTCAAGCATCAAGTGAATTTCAAGAAAACTCTGAACATTACCAGCATGTTTGAAAAGCTATATATTTAAAACATGAATGAAGGTGCTTACTCTCAGTTATCTGTTTACCTAAATGTTAGTATTCTGTTGAAGGGGAGGACAGTGAGGCAATTCCATGTGTTCCCACCAGGTTCTCAGGTGAGAAATGTGCCCTGTGTCTCAGCCTGGGGCATTGGGGTAGTGAATTTTTCTTTGGGAATCCAAGCACATTTCTCACCTTATGGACCACATGCATTCTGGACACTTATTCTTGTGCTGCTCCACTTTTTGTTGGTCTTCCACATATCTTGTCCTTTAATATCATGTCCTTCCACCCACAGTCTCACAGCTTTTTTCTCCAGTCACTAAAATCAGAGCCTCAGCATCTGGTTATCTCACAGCCACTGATCTCCCCCACAATCTGTAGCCCTATTGATGATGGTCTTTGTTTAGTACATAGTTTTGGGGCTATTAATCCATAAACCTAGACAGAGAGGTTTATTTTTCCATAAACACAGATATATCTACACTTACTATAACCTTAATCCATCTGTCACTACATCCAATATATTTGTTAACCTAGAAAATTTATATAAAAGGTTTGCATCACACAATTAAATTTTCTCCCAAAAGAATTTCTGTAAAGTGCCAAACAAAATATTTGCCTCTCTTCTCATGGTAAACTCAATGAAGAATCATTAAAGTTTTTCAATATCTAATATAAAGCCATGGTAATAATGAAATTCTTTAGTTATGACTTATTTTCCAGTGGACTTAAAAACCCAAACCATGTATTGGAAGTTTTTTTCTTCATTGTTCCATGGAAAGACTAATGGGAAAAAAACACAATATGAGTACCTTGCAAGGACAACTCTCTATGACCTGTTTATAACCTCCTCTCCAGCATCCAGTCCCTGTACAGTAACACAGAAATGCAGAAAAAACAGCTCAGAGACATTACAAGGAAACCAGGAGCAGACTGATTATTAAGATAACTGCTTCTTTTGTCTCTGGTGATCATGAAAAAGTTAGTAATCTTTGATTTGCTAAAAAGAATCACAGAATCACAGAATAAGCTGAGTCGGAAGGGATCCACAGGGATCCTGAAGTCTTAACTCCTGGCCCTGCACAGGGCCATCCCCAAGAATCACACCATGTGCCCAAGAGCATTATCCAAAGACTTCTTGAACTCTGTCAGGCTGGTGCTGTGACGACTTCCCTGGGGAGCTTTTCCAGTGCCCAACCACCCTCTGGGTGAAGAACCTTTTCCTGATATCCAACATAAACCTCCCCTAACACAGCTTCAGGCTGTTCGCTTGGGTTCTGTCACTGTCACCACAGTGAGACATCAGTGCCTGCACCTCCCCTGCCCCTTATGAGGAAGTTGTAACTGCAATGAGATCTCCTCTCAGTGTCCTTTTCTCCAGGCTGAACAGACCAAGTGACCTCAGTCACTCCTCATACATCTTCCCCTCATGGCCTTTCACCATCTTTGTTGCCCTCCTTTAGGCACTCCCTAATAATTTAACATATTGTTATATTGTGGCACCCAAGGCTGCCCCCAGCATTCAAGGTGAGGCTGCCCCAGTGCAGAGCAGAGCAGGACAATCTCCTCCCTTGCCTGGCTGGTGATGCTGTCCCTGATGCCCCTCAGGACTCCCTTGGCCCTCCTGGGTTCCAGGGCACTGCTGACTCACATTCAACTTGTGATCAACCAGGACCCCCAGGTCCCTTTCCATGGTGCTGCTCTCCAGAATCTCATTCCCCAGTCTGTGCAACCAGGGTTGCCCCATCCCAGGTGTCCAGCATTTTCCCTTGTTGAATTTCATGTGGCTGATGATTGCCACATGATCTCTCTGCTTTATGCATAAAAATATTCTAGTTTCATTCCTTCACAGGTTTTTTTCTTGCATAGATTAAGCCCCTTCAAATGCTGCAAGATTTATGCACAGGTCATTTTTGCTAGTGATTTTCTCTTATTTGAAGTATTTCAATGTGTTGAAATTGTTTATCAGAAATTAAAGCTTGGTACACAGAAAATGGATGCAGTAATTCTGGCGATATTTTACTAGCTATCCTACCTCTTACACATCAGATGTCCTCTCAGGACTTACCAGAAGAGAAATTATTTTTTGCAAGAGCATAACACTGCTAACTCATCCTTAGTTGTCATTTCAAGGCAACTCTTCGGTATTTTATCAATCCATACTCTTTCCCTAACCTAGAGCATGAATACATTGATGTGTCCACTGTTCCTCTGAGCAGACCTACACTACACAGCTTGGTTTTGGACAGCAAACCACTCAGTTTCTACTTCATATACACATTCAAGACTATAATTAAAACTACATTTTCATGTTCTAGACATTTTCCTCCATGATGGAATACTGGGAACTACTGCCAGCTTCAGGCACTGAAGGAGATAGGCTGTAGATATGTGACTGAATAGGAAAAATCTTACAATATACTGTACCTAGTTTTAATCTTCAGGACTTATTCAGGGCAAGTGAGCACACAGCTTGGGGTGGATGATTAAAATTAAATATGATGGAAGATTATATCCAAATATGAATGTCTTCTCTCTGACAGTCTGTGACTACTTACAATCTTCATCATGGACCTCACAAGTTCCATGATCATTATCTTCTTTCAATTTTTATGACACGTGTATTCTTAGAGTATGTAGAAGACTAGTTGTGTGGACAGGAATCCCAACATGAGTTAAAAGAATAAAAAAAAGCAAGAAAGCAAGTCCATCTAAATTTCTGCAATGAATAATGTGATAGGAAGAAAAAGAAACACAAAGAGAGGCTTAGAATGGAAATACCTGGAGTTATGTAAGGTATATCTAAAACCTCCATGAGTTGCCTAATTCATAAGACATTCTACATAGGCGTTTCATATTTGGAGTCATCTCTGAATTGCCCTTTGTGAAACTTTTATGTGTCCCAGTAACTTCTTGGGGAAAATAAGCAGAAGCAGGAGTTCAGCAATGATGAGAAAAGAGCAGTCAGAGCAACAAGCTGGGTGCAGATTCTACTGTCAGTCCTCTCTTAAATATTACAGGCTTCTTATCTGAGCTATGAGTACAATATTTACAGACTCAACAGAAATAAATAGGATCCTTCTGAATATTTAAGCTGTGTAACATCAGACACAAATGGGACATTGAGATTTCTCCATAGTGTATGTAGAATGCAGAGGTCATTGCTGAAACTTCACAATGTATGTACATTTCAGAGCACCACTTTATGTACAATTAACTGAAAACTTCTGCTCACATAAATAATGAGTAGACCAAGTTCAGATCTGCATTGTGCAGACTTCATCCAGCTTGCATCTTTACAAATTTGATCCTGTATCTGGGAACAAACTTTATTATTTTAAACAAAGCTGTGTTTCTCATTGCCAAGGTACTCACTAACTTCAGAAGTTCCTTGAAGGCAAGGTATAAGTACCATGAGAATGATTGCTCATAATTTCTTCCATCTAAGAAACAAATTCTACTTTATGTTACTTAATTGTCAGTTGGGGTAAAATCTGCATTTACTTTTATAGAACTACACATAAAAAAAGACTGAGATTATCAGTACTCACTGAAATTGCTATGAATTCTACAGCAAAAAGGAAAAGGCTTTGTCAAACTCTATGCATGTGTGTGATAGGCAAGACACAACTGGCTTGTGACACACAGTAAGCCATGCAACCAACTACCATTAGTTTGACACTCTTTTAGACACTTTATGTTTTCTGTTAGACACATTAATATACAGTTTTTTTCTTTAATTCCATTTGGTATCATCTCACAATTGTGCACACAAAAGAATGAATTAATTTCTTAAGTTCCACAGTCATCCACTTGCTATGTAGTTATTGTAAATGGCATTCATATAAAATTGCAGAGGTAAAAATTGCAGAGAGGTGAAATTATTAAGGGAATAAATGATGGCATGAAGAGGGAATGAGGGGGTAATATCAACTGGATTCTATAAAACCATTGTGAAATTGCTATACTTGGTGAGTCATAAAAGCTTAAAACTGAGGCACAGAGTCTTAAGGAAAAGTATAGATCAACATTACTTTTTTTCTCTTTTATTCCTGAATAGGAATATTTCCTTTCTGAACTGATGAAGGAGATGCATTTAAAATCAATGTTATCCTGACAAGAACTACAGAGCACATCCATGTTGTTACTGAAATAACTGCTACCAGACTATCAGTGTTCTAGTTAGCTACACCAGCATGAGGGTAGAAAGAAATGGATCATGGTACAGATATGGTATAAGGGCATACTGATCTGGTCATAAGTGGTATGAGTTAAGATATTTCTGCCCCAGCTACTTGCTACTGCACAATCCAATGCTCCTATCTCCTGAAATCCATAGCACATCTCTGTGTGTGGCTGTTTGTACCTTGGTTCTCTCAAAATACTGTACTGAGAAAAGGCATATCAAGTAACCAGAAGTTCATCACTTTGTACAACTCTCCATCCTCATCGACACCTGCCACTGTTCAACCTTGAGGAATATTTATGCTGTATAGCAGAACATGATGCAAGGATTCATCAGCAAGCAATGAATGCCTTGCTTCAAAATCAGAAATTCACCTGACATTCTCAGAGTGATTCTGAGCCCAAGTTAATAAACCTGCTAAGACAGGAACAGGAGATTAAGGAGAAGTCAAGTCATGATGACTGACCTCAATGAGCAATACTTTGTGGTGGGAAAGCAGCAAGAAGCTGGAGGCAATTATTTCCTAACCTAATTCAACTCTAGAAAGAGCAGTTCATCTGGTCCAATTTTCTGCACCTTTTGAAAACACTATAAAACATTTTGGTGTGTCTAGGAATGAGAAACTCTGTTATTTTCTCAGGACCTTATAATCTCCTTGTTATCTGCCTTAGTTATAGCCTACTTATTCAATAAATTTTGAAAAAGGTGGAAGCATAATGATCTCAATCCATACCAAGAGGTGGAAAAATATCTAGCAGTATTTGCCCAGGGAAGCAGTACTAGATCCTGCTGTTATGAGACACAGTTAAATGTAAGTGTTCCTTTACTGTAAAGATACTACTTAATTTATAAACGTATAAAATGGACTTGAAAACTATGGATTTTACACATATTCATAAGAATTTAGTGCTGCCCTTCTAAAAACAAGCACAAATGGTTTGTTCTCCCATATTTGTTTTTTTTTTCCCATTTCTCCATTAATTGCAGCAAATTTCAAGGTCATATGTAAAGTTACTGCACAGCAATATGCAATAATATAGTAAATGCACATGAATGTGTGCTCACATATCCATTTCTATTTATTTGTAAAGCAGTTATACAATCTTTGCTTGAAATTTATTTTTCAAATAATTGGATAATGTCCAATTAAATATTTTTAATTATGAATTTTACTCATGTTTCAAGGCCCTCTATCTTTAAAATAGAGGTTATATCAGTGAAATCTAACCCCATGTGATTTAAAACTAACTTGAACTCTTTCAGTAAACTATATTCACTGGGGAATGAACTGGAGAACTAGTGAATTGCATACCACTGAGGGTTTAAAAGATGAGAAATAAAAATATTTTTTTAAAATTATGTGGCTTAATAATTGACTAGTGTATCTCAGTATACAGTGGGGAATCAGTTTCAAATATTATTTTCCTACATAAATTTTTAATTTGATGGTTGTAGGCCCAGTGATCCATGATATAGAATAGAATTCAAATTTATTTAAGAATTTTCATAGGGCATTAAAGTTACATATACTCAGCAGCATGAAATGCTCTCCAGAATTAGCATTTCATATCCTTAGAAGCAACATATCTGGATTCTCATTACTATTCCTAAAGTAAATGCCTTCCATGTCTGAAGAGATTTTCAAATTGGGCATAGGGATACTGTGACAGTGGCTGTTTAGCTTCTGATTTTGAAGCATGTAATTTGAGGATAGCTGGGAAATCTTTGCAACACGCTTTGCAAGGACAGAAAGTGATAGGAAAAGAAGGAATAGCTTTAAATTGAATAAGGGTAAGTTTAGATTAGATTTTAGGAATAATTTCTTTGCTCTGGGGATGGTAAGACACCAGAACAGATTGCCCAGAGAAGGTGTGGATGCCCCATCCACTGGCAGTGTTCAAGGCCAGGCTGGATGGAGCTCTGAGCAATCTGGTCTACTGGCAGGTGAGTTGGAACAAGATGATCCTTGAGGTCCCTTCCAACCCAAACCATTCTATGTCCCTGCGACTCTAATGAGGATAAGCATGACTGAGGAAATAAGAGTAGCAAATAGTGATGACAGGGCACACAGTGAGGTCTGAATATCTTTGTTGGGACTGTCCCTTTGAGTTCCTTTGAAGCAATAAAGCTCAAAATTATACAAGGAATTACTGAAAAGTGTTGCTAGCTTTAACATCATGTGCACTTTGCAGTGAATAAGTGAATTAATATGTTCTGGTGTCTTGCAGAAGTAAAAAAACAAAAACAAAAACAAAAACTAATTGAATCTTTGAATATGAACACAGGTGTACAACTGAGAAAGGCAAGGAGACAAGTTTCATCCTCAGAAAGACTGGCAATCATTGATGAAGATGGTAGGACAGTTCTGTTCGCCATATTTCATCAATAAAAAAGCATGTAAAAATAAAGCCATAATAAAGCAGAAAATGCATTATTTGCATTAAACAACAGTGTGATTTAGTTTATTTATTCTGTTTTATTGCAGAAAATTACTAATTTTTTTAGAAAGAAAGTAATAAATTCAAAAAGTATTTTGATCCAGTAGAGAAGGTCTTGATGACTGAAGAACAAGAAATTTGAGTTAAAATTTTCTTTTACATTTACAGATGAAAGAAATGGTTCCATTCACTATTTTTGGTTCCCGGAAAGTGATAGCAAGATTCTTTCCAAAAGCTTTTCTTGAATCATGAACATGCCATTGGTTTCAAGAAAACAGTAAGAGAAGAAATTTATATGGTAAGTGACATATAAAGAATCAAACTAATGGACTAATGCTTCTTTTAAGAAGCATAAATTCATGAAAAACTCTTAGTCATTAAGCTAGGAGACATCATAATTACATTATAATGCATTCACTTATGCCTTATTCTGATTAATTCCAGTACTGTGAGAAAATAACTACTATGAACTCCTAGGGACAACTGCTGTTCAAACTCCCCAATTACTGTTCAATCCTCCCCAAGAGGTTGTTCAGCACAAGACATTTCTGTTTTTTCCTGCCATCCATACCTACTGTTGTGGTCTTCACACCACCTACACAACATCTACAGGGCATTTGGAGAATGGGCTAGGGAGTTACAGCACTTCCACTGTGTATCCCCTTGACTTCCATAACATTTCAAATGTCACAGAAAATTATTCTTATAGCTGTTATCAGTTCTCACATGAGTTTGAAAGCTCATTTTTGGAAAGGTAACTTGCAGGGAGATCTCCTCCTACTGGAAAATATCTTTGTCCCTTGGACGTGTTGTGGTCAAAGAGTGAGAAGAGCTTTTCTCTGGGGAGTGGGACAATGCCAGATGTGCTTTGCTCCTGGAAACCTGCCAAGAAGCCAATAACAAGGACAAGAATGCTCCTCAGAGACTGGGCTGCATAAGAAGAGGTGGATAAAAGCAAAACAAGAAGGGAGATGCTGAAACCCAGTGCTGGGAGGGAGGGTAAGAGAGCTGTGTCCAGGGCACCTGGTTTACAGCGGTACTTCAATTCTTTGCTCTGACCTGCATATTATCTAGTCCTGAATTTGGTGTTATACTTTTTTACTGATGATCTGTAGTTCTAATGTGCATTTATCTTTCCACTGTGCCTGATAAAAAGAGACTCTCTCCACGTTGTCTTCCTTTTCGTTCTAGTCTCCCTTCTCTTCACATTAGGCCAGCATTTGCATCTATGAAGGTATGCAGTAAACCAGCACAAGCACTGGTCTTCTGAAAAATAAGCAAGTATCATGTTATGTTAGTATTAAATATGTTGTCAGAGAGTGAAAATAAATAGTTGGGGAGTATAAATAGTAAAGGAAGTAAGAGTAGCCATCTCTTTCTAGTGACTATATTAGTATACAAGTATATCAAAGTATAGCCTCAGAAACTAATCACAGGTAGTAACTTTCTCTTTCATCTCTGTATAAGAAAACTCTTTTTCCTTTCCACTCTGTATTAGTACATCTCTACACCTCATTGTAAAACAGGAGAGTTTTACAATGCTTGCTGAACATAGCATGTTTTGGATTTGTCAGCTTTTTTCAAATGTTTACAGGAGGGTGAAAACTATAATAAGCAGGAAAAATATGGCTGTGAAATATACTGCAGGTAAGCAGAATGGATCTCTTACGGCTCATCTGGCTGACTTCTGGCCTCCAGAAGAATTTGTTGTTTGGAAGAGACAGTATTTACTTTCAAATAAATACACATCTATTATTCAATATATGACACCTGCTGCATTCCCATGGAGTTTTTAAGGCTGCACAAGACACTGCTAGCAGAATAAATTGCATATTAGCATCCACCATAGGTAGAATCTGACTCTTGGTTCCATGCAGTAAGGGAAGATATCAGTCACACATGATTTTACTGCAACTCTAAATTTAGTCTAAATGGTTTTTCTTTTTATTTGCCAGTGTTCCTCTGTGCTTGTGCACAAAAACATCAGGAGATTTACACTGAGGATTAGTACAGGCTTTACAGCTCATGTTTCCCATTCCACCTTCCAGAATTTAGTTATAAGACACAAGCAAACAACTCTCTTCAAAACATTTTTTTTTTTTTTCTGTAGCAAATTTCCTTCTTTGACAAATTCCCGTTTGGTTGAAATTCTTCAATTCTTACTGGGGAAAAAAAAAAAAAAGAAAAAAAAAAAAAAAGAAACTACAAAAAAAAATCAATCCATGTGAAACCATCCTCCTCTACTGAAATGGCATGGTGCTTTTGCCAAATGTTAATACCTGTGTAAACCATTAAGTCATCCTTTGGTAGTTTTTGACATCCCCTTATGGCATTTGAGGACTAGGCACATAAAAACCCATATTTTAAACCTCCATTCTCCCTCAGCAAAACTACATCTTTCCCAGTGCCAAATTAGTGCTGCATGAGAAACATTCTGTTTGCTTGCTGCCTAGCAAAACATAATCCCTTATCCTGATTGGTGTCTAGGGATGCTTCTCTTGTAATAATTAACAACATTATTAATGCACAATTATGTGAACATCCCGATACCTATTAGGGAAAGTTTGTTTGTCTTGAGCTTTTGTAAACACAATTAAATATAATAGTTAATTAAGGTACTGAAATCACCTAATAACCAATTGAATGTCTATCTAGGGACTTTCAGCAAGAAAGGACACCAAACTAGAAATACAAAGTCAAAATCACAAATATTGTAATAGAACTGATCATTGCTAAAAGTTACTAAGAATGTTAAATTCCACTACTTTCATCAGTTTCTTCCAATAATTGCTTTAGAAATTTCAGAATGGTATTCTGTAAGTTTTTTAAAGAATTAAAAGTGGCAAAACTGGTCCATTTGACTTGATGGAAAATTATCAAAGGAAGAAGTAACTCCCCAACAAATCACCAAGGACAGAGACTGTTCTACCTCTCTGGCAACCTGTTACACCCATTTCCCTTGTAGGGTAAAGGCTTCTAATTCCCAGATGGAGCGTCTCCTGCACAAATACTACCACATCTAAATACTAATACATCTATCATATAATCTATATGATACATCTATACTAATACATCAAATACTACTAATACATCTAAATACTACTACTAAATGTCTACCACATCTCTTCCTCCAACCAGCAATGCTGTGAAGAGCTTGACTGCATCTTCTTCATGGCTGCCCTCTAGGTACTGACCAGCTGATTTTGGGTTCCCCCTTAGCTCTTTTCCTTCCCTGATCAAGCCCACTTCCCTCAGCACCTCTTCATATGGCAAGTGCTCCAGCCCTGACAGCTTGGTGGGCCTCTGTTGAACCTGCTTCTGTTCATTAATACCTTTCTTGTACTTAGGGTACTCAATCCTGGATGCAGTGGTCTAGACCCAAACAGTGACAACTAGAAGGGAACACAGGCCAGGGTGTTGTCTTTCTTTGTTGCTCACAGGTTCCTGTTTATCTTGCTGCCCCTCTGCTCTTTTTCTGCAGAGCTGCTCCCTGGTCTGGTTTCCCACAGTCCCCAGTATTTGCTGAATTCCAGAAACTCTTCCCTCCCAGGTGCAAGGCTTTGCATTTGTCACTGTTGACTTTCAAAATGTTCCCTGTTGGCCCCATCCTCCTGCCTGTCCAGGTTGTTCTGAAGGGGAACCTAGGCACTGAGCATACTGGTTGATCCTTTTGTTTCGTATCATCTGCAGACTTGATGAGGGCACATTTCATAATCTCCCCCCAGTCATTGCTACATATTAAATGGGATGTGTACCAGACAGATCCCTGCAGTATCCTCACAAGATCTTGTCTGTTCCTTCTCAGGTGGAGAAAGTCCACCCCACTAACCACCACTCTTCGAGCCTGATCTTCCAACTTGCCTTTTTACAATTTAGTTGCCCACCCATCCACTCTGTAATATCCCTACTTGGATATGAGAATATAATGGCTGACAGTGTTGAAAGCCTTGATAAAGAAAATCATATCTACTGCAGTCCTGTGATCTGAAAATCCAAGTATTTTGTCATATGAAGCAGTTAGACCAGTCAGGGCTGATTTACAAGTCATGCATCTCTGCTGACTATGCCCAACCCCAGATTTTTGTCACAAAAAAATAATTTTCTTGTTTCTTTTTTCTGGTGTCATGTTTACCCTTCCAGTGCTTCTTGGACCGTAATATTGTCAGCATTGCTCCAGCAAACTGGGGAAGGGCTGGGGGGAATGTGAATTTCAGCAGCACATCGATTCCTTTGTTAGTAGGACAATGATATTCATGGGAGTCTGAGAGTCCACATGGAAAGCTAGTTTTTGTTTTCTTTTTACAGCCTGCTTCCTTCTTACTCTTTATCTACTATGAAAGTTGCACAATATCATTCTCCAGCCCCAAATGGCATGAAGGTTTTTGTTTTCTACAAACTATGTATGTTTGTCAGGTCCGTACCACATACAGTATTTCCAGAGGTTAAGCTCAAACAGCCAGGACAATAAACACTTTACCACTAGATAATTACTGAAACAGAGCAATATATGACCCTGCACTGCCAATACAAGGCCTTTTATTAGAAATGGAACAAAAATCACATTCACTTGGTTCCCAAACACATGACAAACAGCGGAAGAGCAGCAGTGATGTTCAGCGGGGAACACTTGGAGCACATCCCATGGGGTGCCAGGGCACCAGCAGGAATGGCATGTCATGCCTGCCCATGCTGCAGCTGCAGGCTGATCAGACTCCTGGCCTCTCCCTTCCTTTCTCTTCACTAGAAATGAAGCAGGAGGAAAAAAATAATAAACTTCCCATGTCTTACAGTAACAAAAATGTTTGGAAGCTTTGTAACTATATCAGAAGTTAGAATCAATACCCTTTAGAAGAATTTTGTGCTCTTCTCATGAAAATAAAAATCCTGTTGTCTCAGGACAGGTTCTCTCACTCTGAGTGCAAGAGGCTAATCCACAGAGTTGAGGCATTTGATTTATATATAGTTCTGTGCAGAAAGGGGATCTGGATGGCAATTTCACAAAGCTAGCACACTGTCTTTATTTAATTGTTCAGTATTATACATTTTAGCAAACAAAGGCAATAATGTTCATTGGCTACAAATCACATTTTCTCTTATTAAATGTTATTCTATCTTCTACTGGTTAAATGATTCTCTTAATTCTGATGATTAGTCATAATATAAAATGAAAATGTCTGGTCTTTTGAGCTGGTGTCTTCTTGAGGCTGTGGTTCTGATCCCACCCTTTGTCCAGTTGGATGAGATGGCTTTGTTTTATTCCTTATAATCTTTCATTATCTTGGTTGTTTCCCCAATGTCCTTGGTTCACTGTTTCAGTTATGTCTGGGTTCAGCTGAGACATTGGAAGAAGTTTCTTTCTTCTATTCTTTTCTGTATAGCTGCTGCATTACTGAGACATGTTAAAGGTAATTTATTTCTCTGGGAGCCGTACATCAATATTAGAGTACGTCAAGTTAAGTGTGCTGAAATCAAGTATCACAAACAGCTGAAGACTGTAGTTAATTTCTTCATTGCCTAATAAAAGACAAATCAGGAGTCAGTGTGAATAAAATCTTAAGAACCCTGTTACTACTTCATCAAAAGTGTCAGGGCTCTGCACAAACATACAACTATTAGTAATATTTAGCCAATGCATGTGCTACCACTACCACAACATCTACACGCACTGGCTTCAAACGCATCCTTAGGCACCAAACAGAGAGTAGGCTAGAGAAACTGTTGAGATCTTGAAGCTAGACTGAATATCTGGCCAACAGTCTAGACCAACTCAATATTTGGAATATCTGGAATATTTGGGTACCTGTGGAAAATTTCTGCTGAGTTCTGACAACACAGACATCATAGAGGAAGAGACTTTTACTCATTAGCATCAACCTCTAATAGGCAGAAAGCTCCTCACGTGTCAAAGGAAAGATGTTTGAGCCACCCTAGTTAAAAGAAAGTCTGGTGAGAATAGAGAAAATTCTTCAATTCTTGTTATGTTTCAAACTTAAATTCTTTTCAGGAATGAAATGACTACTATGGACATATTGTCATGTGTGCCTGCCTGCAAGAGGAGAAAGAGGGAGTGTCAGGGTGAGACAAGTGCCCTCCTCATGGAGCCCCAACTCCTGAAACGATTCTGGAGAAGGACTAGTGACAGAATGAGGTTAACTGCTTTGAGGGGGCTCTGGGAATAGATCTACTGACTTCAGGCCTGTTCCTGATGAAGCTTCAAAAAATTATGCCAAGTACAATAATGGCTTTGCAGTATGGATAAGCATCTTCCTGCCTCATGACTACACTTTACACACCTCTTGGCATTGAAAACACCAATACACATGTGTAAATACACAGGGAAGCAAAACAGGCATTCTTAAGGGAATAAGTTTTCTTCAACTACCCTTGGATATGTGTAGAATCTAGAACTGTGCCATTTAGCAAATGACACAAAATATATTAGTCAAAAATACATGTTCTTGAACAAGAGGGATGTCAAGAGTTCATAAATTCAAGTTTAGATTTGCTATTCAAGAGTTGATATTAATTTTCTATGGGAAAATGTTGATGATAGTTTTTATGCAGGGCACTTGGGAATATCCCTTACCAGCCAAAATAAATTGAAATAGCCACTGTTATTAAAGTAATTTAATTTAGCTGTTTTATGAGTGAAATTTCACACTGACACATGAAAACCATCAAGCAGAATATTCCTTCCTAAAATAAAACTGATTTTCCTGACAGATGCCTGTGTTTCACAACAGTAGCCATGATGCAACTATGGAAACTAACTGAAAAAGGCACTGAAGAAAATGTTCACTGTAGGTTGGATACAATAAGTCAGATAACATATTTTGATTAGTAATTTCCTCCCATATTTGATACTATTCTTGACAAGTAGGAGACAGCATAGAGGAAGGAAACAAGTGTGTCTACATGTCTAAACAAGAAATTAAGTTAATTATTGTAACAAGAAGGTTTAAGTTATGCATTTGGGTGAAGCTTTTTAACACAGATAAAGAAACAATTGGATGTACCTATAGTTCTTATAGCTGCATTTTAAGTACAAATAAAAGACACATATTGGTGTGAAACTGATTCCAGGTCACACAGAAGCTCATTTTTCATTTATTTATATGATGCAAAACAGTTACAGTGATTACAAGTCTAAGCTTTCTTGAAGAGCAAGAACAAAATAAGACTGTCCTTCAGGAAGTCACATGTCCACCAGGACAAAAGGTCTCCACAAGATGTAATCTGGAGTGTAACGAATGTGAAGAGGATATTAAAGATGAATCACACATAATGTTTGTAACATTGCTAACACTGTCTGGTCTTGAAGACCATTATTTTCCAAAACTTTTAAACTAAATAAATATTTAGCACTTAATCCTTCCATTCCACTTAGCTGTGGAAAGTAAGGCACCTAATTAATTACTACCTTTTAGACTCCCTCTAAAGCTTTAAGAGTTAGCTTTGACAAACAGAGGGAGGTAAATGCTTGTAGATTACCTTGTTTTAAGAGGACTGTTTAAGCTAGGTGGTTACCATTGATCTCCATGGAATATGAGGGCAGTCAGCTAGTACTAGGTACCTCTTTAGCAACTGCAGTTGCACGAGGAGAACCCCTTGCAGAGATTGTGACTTATTTGCACTCTTTCATGTGAAAACATATTTAGGATACCTAAAAGATATCTCTGAAGATATCGGAATACTACTTTTAAAACATATGAGAAATTCTTCTTAGACCTTAAATTGAAGGCATGTGTTGGGCTTTGGATGCTTGAGGAATGTACCATGGGTCTCTGAAGTTTCACTGTCACTGTCCCTTCCTAAGATCTGCTTCAAAAAGTATTTACCTAACGCTGCTGTTCCTTGCCCCTTAAGAAATACCATATGCACAGGGCATCCTGATTAACTGTATCTTCACATCAGTCAGGTGAAAGAATGCCCCTTCTCAGGTGATTTCAGTTACTACATAGAAACTTATTAAATTGAGAGCATTTCTTTCACCTTCCCTCAGAACTACAGACAGCTGAGACAGATTAAATGCTAAACCAAAGATGAAACATTTAATCAATCACAAAGTAGTTTTCTGTGAAGCAGGGAGAAGGTAGGAGAGGTGACTACATTCTGCAACTATTTGTGTGTTTTTATAAGGCCCTTCAGCCAAAAACTTTACAGAACTTCCTGGCAACTTTCAGAAAGCTTTTAGAAAACAAAAGAAGCAGTGAAGTCAAAGAAAAATAATCCTTTTTTTCCTCTTCATCCTCTAATATAATACTTGCTGTTTTCTAACCAAACATCAGAGACAGAGCTAATGAATTATTCGGTAGAAATTAAATTCAGTTTTAACTGAAATGAGGCAAAAATCTTCAGGAAAGAACAACCTTCTTGGAATATATGTCACAGACTGCAGCTAGCAAAATAAAATTAATGTCAGTGTCACTGGTGAAAGAACAGCAATTGAATTTCTTAAGTTAATAAAAAATGAGATCTCACCAACCTACATTCTGTTTAGATTTGGATTTGTATTGTATAATAAATCACTTATTATTTGAAGCAGCAAACTAGTCTACCTATTTGCCAGGGCAATTTTTTCTTTACATACCTACCTTACTAAACCTTCTTCTTACCTTGAAATCCCTTGAGACTGCACCACCCAATGTTTGCAGAGAGACCTCCTCTGCCAAGATAAGAACCTCATCACAACCCAGGCTTGGGGCGAAAAGCACAGAAGCTTCATTTACATCCCTAGAAATACCCAAAAGTTTAGATCTGTCAGGACTACAACTAATTTCATTTAACATATTGGTGATATTTGCCTTTGATGTAATAATTTTTTGGTTAGGAAATTTATTCACTAGAAAGTTAATTTAGTCAGTTTTTAGTGGACAAGTACTCAAAAGACACAGGTCAGCTGGAAGCTGACTTGAGCTTACCATAAATCATTGTTCAGTCCTGACTTAGTTATTACTTTTCAGGGGAACAAAATATGAGCTGGGCAGCCTGACCACCTGAACCTGAAGAATTTCATTAATTTGTAGACTATTGTGCAAAAGTCAGAAAGCCATGTCATACCTTTTTCATTCTAAGGAGAAAATTAAGAATACCGTATCCCAAATGGTTGGAGGCATTTGACATTAAGTATTGGTTCCCTATATTCTCAATGAATGTAACCGAAACATGTTTTAAGTAGACTGGATCATTTATAGAGACAATTATGTTTCTCTGTAGTCAATGAATGGAAAGGAACGGAGAGAAAAAAACCCACAAACACCTAAATTAATCTCATATTACCTTCAGTTCATTCTTCCAGATATCTGCACTTTAAGATAATCATAGAATCATGCCATCATAGACTGGTTTGGGCTGGAGGGAACCCTTAAAGCTCATCTAGTCCAACCCCTCTGCACTTAGCAGGGACATTTTAAACTAGATCATGTTACTCAGAGCCCTGTTCAATGTAGCCTTGAGTGTTTCCACAGATGGGGCATCCACAACCTCTCTGGACAACCTGTTGCAGTGTTACACCACACTGCATGTAAAAAAATTCTTCCTTGTATCTAAATCCACCCTTTTTTAGCTCAAAGCCATTACCCCTTGTCACAACAGGGCCTGCTAAAATTTGTCTCCCAGCTTTCTTATAAGCCCCCTTTAATTACTGAAAGGCTCCTTTAGGGTTTCCCTGGAGACTTCTCTAGGCTCTCAGCCTTTCCTCACAGGAGACATGCTCCATCCCTTGACCATCTTCATGGTCCTCCTTCAGGCTTCAACGGGCCCATGTCATTCCTTTGCTGAGGACTCAAGAGCTGGACACAGCACTCCAGTCTCACAAAAGAGGCTCACAAGAGAGACGTAGAGGGGAAGAACCATCTCCCTTGACCTGCTGGTCACACTTCTCTTGATGCAACCCAGGATACATGAGGCTTTCTCAGCTGCAAGCACATATTGCCAGCTCATGCCCAGCTTTTGATCTCCCAGCAGCCCCAAGTCCTTCTTGGCACGACTGCTCTCAATCTCTTCATCCCTCAGCCTGTACTGATGCCTGGAGTTGAATGCTCTGTGCTATCATGCCAGTACATGTCCAGTTTTGTTTGACACATTCATCCAAATACCAAAAGCAGCAATATGATTTTTGTTTTCTGTAGGGGAAGATGAAAATATAATTCATACTATTCTATAGCTTTGTTTGCTAAGTGACCACCTTCCTACATAGTAATCATTCAAAACATGCCAATTACCTTAATCACCTGGAAGCCATCCTCATCACACTATATGGACACTGAAAGGCTGTGCCTGTAAGCTCAGTTGAGGAGGAAGCATGGGAAACTGGAGAGGAGGAGGGATAAAAGCAGTGGCTTACATGTAAGCAAACTGTGGTAGTACCTTTTCTCTCTGTCCAGGGATGAGTTGAGGGAAAACCGCTACAGAACTTCAACCTAGACCAGCCAGGTCAGTGCTGGAGGATGGACAAATGGGGCCCAGGCCCCTGGGCAGGGACTTTAGCCAGACAGGATGAGGACAGACTGCTTTGGTGTTTGAGTGTCCCATGGATGCATGTGTTGTGGTGGACAATGAGGGTGCAGCTTGGCAGGGAAGATGTCTGTCTGAAAACCCCTGCCCTGGTGGTCTCAAGAGAAGGAAGAGCACTTGCTGTGGTGGAGGTGTTTGTGTGGGTGCCAGGAACAGCACTGCTTTCTGTACTGATCTCTGCAGCCAGATGTGTGTGATGTGTGTGTGTATCTGCACAGGACAGAAGAATTCCCCTAAGACTAAACATTCACTAGATATGGCTTCCTTTATCATCTTCTCTGGGCTGTGGCTCCACTAATGGGGTTCCTGCAATTTCCTTGATTGCAACTGAAGATCTCTGGTCCCTTTTAATCAGTCCACCAGTGTCAAATGTTTATTTTAAATATGTTACACTGACATATATCAAGATTTTCACCTGGAGACAGAGAAAATTACATCTTGCTTAAGTTTCATTTTATTAGGTCACCAATTTTAACTTGATTAATATGTTTATACCAATGGGAAAATTGCCTGGAGTGGTGCTTGTCTGAGAAGAATCAGTTACTTAAATTACTGAAAGATAAAATTTGTTTGTCTTGTCAGCTCTGGCCACATTTCACATTTTCAGTGGTATGTGGTTTTGTCAAAGAGCTGCAGAAAGGGTGCATGATGTGAACATATACTTCCATCAGACCACTGTAGTAATCTGGATGCCCATCTGAATTAATTTTATCAGTTTGTTGGTTTTATTTTAATGTATCATGCATGTCATGACTTAAATATCTGGCATGGTTTAGCTAACATGATTTTTAAGTTGCTCACTATTCCATGATTTGAATAATATCGGTTAGAATTATTGTCTTGGGGGGCTTTTTTATAATGCATATTTGTTTTCAGCAAAGAAGGAATTAAAAAAATTATTATAACTTAATATACTTGAATTCTGAGTTTTTCACTAGCTTTGAAAAAGATCAGCTTCATTGTACCCGTACAAAAGAATATGACAAGAATTTTCTATTTTTTCACATGGAAACTGCAATTTCTCTTAGGCCTACACACATGAATCAGGAAGAGACCTACACAAATGCAGCTTTTGCAACCACTATTTTAAAATCGCCTACAAACAGGCATGAGTGGAAATCACAGACTCTTGAAAATATTAGGGTTAAAAGGGACCTCAAAAATCATCCAGGTGTTCCAAACACCTGGCCATAAGCTGGGATGCCTTGCGCTAGACCAGATTGCTCAAAGTCCCAACAAGCCTGGTTTTGAACACTTCCAAGGATGGAACATCCACAACTTTCCTGAGCAGCCTGTTCCAGTGCATCACCACCCTCAAGAATTTCTTCCTAATATCACATCTAAATGGACCCTCTTTCAGTTTAAAGCCATTGACCTGTCACTACAGGCCCTTGGAAAATGATGCTTTCCAGCTTTCCTATAGACCCAATTCAGGCACTCTAAGGCTGCTTCAAGATATCCCTGGAGCCTGTTCTTCATCATCCAATTCTCTCATCCTGTCTTCATAGGAGAGTTGCTCCAGCCCTCTGGCCACCTTCATGGCCCTCCTACAGACTTGCTCAAACAGATCCACATGGGTAAGAGGAATAAATGACTAGACAATTAATTTCCATTTTCATCAGTCCTTAGCACCTAATATTCTGGAAACCTATAAAGAAAACAATAGCTCCTATCAAGACCCTATTACATGTTATGATCTAGAAACTCCTGCTATATGCTGTAAACAGAATATATGTAAATGGAGCTACTTTAACCTGAAATCTCAGGTGCTCTGTGTACTCTTGTGTACAAATTTTACCCAAAGTCATCCGTAGCTCTTAAGGAGAATTAAAATGCTGCTAAGGAAACTTCAGTAGTACAAAATCTATGAGGACTAAAGCTAAGGTAGGTAGGCATAATCTCCATTTGTCTGAGACTGTTTAGCACCATGAGTGACATAGGCAAACCAGCAATAAGCATGAGGAATTTTGAAGACTTTTCATATTGATAAACAAAGGAGTGTTGGCAAGGAATTTTGTCAACAAAATCCTAGAAATAGAGGAATGTAGACATTAAACGGTGAGGCAACTACATTATTTTGAAAGCACAGACAGTGAAAAGAAAGAAAATCATCCAATTTGTGCATGGAGCAGCCCACAGCTGAGGAAAAAATATCAGGGAAATTTAATACATGAAGCTCTCTGAAGTTTGCTCAATATGTATCACTGAGTTATTGCTAGAGCTATTTGATTGGTCATACATTAAGAAAATATGCTACTGTCCATAAGTATGTTAATACTTATGTATTATTATCATTATGTATGTTATTAATTAATTATGTAGTTAGTCACAGTAGATTTGGTTATGACTAGAAAAATTTTTTTAGGTAATGAAAGAAAATTACTTTCTAAAATTTTTAATTTGAAATTAATCCAGATAGGTGTCTGAAAATGCAGATAAGGGCTAATAGCATATTCAGAAATACTTATCACTAATATCCACTGATTCAAAAATCTCTCTATTGGCACATTATTATTGCAGAGATTTTACCATTCCAAGATGTACAGAGGACAGACAGATGCTGTTGCTCTAGTAACAGAGAAGTAGTTTATAAAGGAATACCTAGAGTCAAAGCAGACAAATGAACTTGCCATATCAGCTCATAACACAAAATATCTAACACAGGCAGTAATATCATGACAGTATCACTGCCTGACCAAGACAGCATCAGGTGCATTGCTGTGACGTGCTGAAATAGCCCTAAAAAGCTGCAAATCTAGGAGGTAGGATATGTGGGATTGCTCAAGTATATAATTATGAGACATAACTTCACAGACAATTTTGAGACTATATTTTTGGACACTTTAAATATAGCAGCTAGGCTGAGAAGACAGCCAAAGACAAGCAATACTGTTCCCCACAAGTTCTAAAGGAAATCAATCCATGCCACATGTAACCATGCAGTTAAAATTTTCTCAGTATCAAGCACAGAAAGTAGTAAACATGATGAAAAAAATTTTAAATTACTCTGGTAACCCCAGTGAATTAAATCTGCAGTTGAACCAAGCAAATTATTAGAAAATATACTATACCATAGAAATAAAAATTTGATACTTGGATAAAAATATCTTGTGGAAGAATCAACGTAGCTCTGTAAAGAGAAGCCATACCTCACAAATAAGTGGTAGAAAAATCTAACTGGTATAATCCTTCAGGATCCTCAGAAAGGACTCAGCAGGGCTGTCCACCAAATCCAGTTACAGGCAGTAAGCTGTTGTGAAATAAGAGGGAAGACCCCACAGGGATAAATATCTCCTTCAAAGTTATAAAAGTAAGGTAAAAGTAAGAATGAGCTACTTTTTTTTTTTCTCAGTGGAAGGAGGGAAGCAACAGGATCCTCTAGATATCTGTGTGAGGCTTTGTACTTCATCATACTCAAGAATGATCTGGAAAATGAAAATGCATAAGTGATTTGGTTTTCTAATGCCTCTAAGTTATTCAGGGCTCTAACTGTAACAATCTAGTGGGTGGAGTTGGGGAAATAGCGAAAGAAACCCATGAAAGTGAGCCATAAGGAATGAAAAACAGTCTAGATAAAATAAAATAATGCACAAAGTGATAATCTTACCTTTATATTTTCATTATTGGATTCAGAATTGCCTATCACTACTTGAGAAAAAGATCCTGGTGTTTACTTGCAAAACACCAATCTCAGCAGAGCGCAAAGCCCATACAAAAAAAAAAAAAAAAAAAAAAAAGAAAAAAGAAAAAAAAAGATATTGTTATAAATCCAAGGTGCATCCACAGCATGAATATATTGATATATTGTGCTGTTTTGGTGTCTCTCCACTCTTCTATTCATAATGGGTAGAACATAGTTAGAGGAGGTTGAAAAGGACACTGAAGGATGGTGAATGAGATGTTCAACTGCTGCTGCAGGAGCTGTAATCCAAACTCTATCTTTCTTTTCAAAGAATTTTTCTTTACAGAGATGCCTGTGTTCTACATGTACATAAGTTTTATGTTGGCATCCTGAGTACCAACAGATCTGCTCTTGGTCCATCCAGAACTGCTGTAGAAAGCAAGCCAAGGTATAAAGGCTCCTGAGCTCCACAGGAGCTGCATTCAGGCTTCTGTAGACTTTGCACACAGGCCAAATGCGGTGGACACTCAGAGAACACATGCACCAGGCTGAGGTCCTGAATCAGGGGAGAAGGTGTAGCTTCCACTAATTCTCCCCATGGACTCCTCCTTTTACAGGTCATGAAAAGATTTAAATGTTCATCTCTCAGAGGAATGAGTATATATGTGTCCCTCTCAATGAAGTTACTCCATTCTCTCAAATTAGCTAAATATAAAAAAGAGTAATTTCAATCTATTACCAACTACAACCTGAAGCCACCAGCTCATCAGAAAGCTACCAGCTCAACACCACAGCTTCTAAACTTTCCTGTGTCGTTTGATAGCGGGAAAAAGCATCTAAACTACTCCAAAAAATATCTTTTCAACTTGCATAATAAAACAGCAGGTGGCACTGTCACATCAAAATTTGTACAATCATTTCCCCTTCAAGCTGAATCAGATTTTGCCCTTAGATAATGGCACTGAAGAGTAACAAGCAAATTTGCACATTATAATTAAATATCATTTCCTAAATATTCTTCTTAATTTCTGATCAACCATTTGAGTCTTGCAATGTTTTAATCCTTTGATTTGAGCTATTACATTTGCTAATATACTTGCAGTGATCCCCTTTGTTCTGTTTAGCCATCCTTGCAGTTCTACATTCCCAGAAGAAACAAGCTGAAGCATAAATAACTATTTGTTCCAAAACTGCTTAGCTAATATGACACAAGACTGAAATTTCCTCTCTTTTACATACAGTACAATGTATGAAAGCTGTAATGACAAAGAAAAATCTACTTTGACTGTTTCTTGGAAACAAAAGCTTTTTACTGAAAGGTTGGAAGTTACCAAATGGCTGGAAGCACTCAAACACTTCATGAAAAGAGCAGGAGCAGTCTGGCTATTCTGAAACACCAATATCTACAGCCATAAAAGTTCTATTTAAAAGTATCATCTGTAGCCACCTCTGGAAAAGGCCCCAAACCACATGCTCCATGTTTGATATCTACAAGATATATTTTACTTTGTATTGCAATTAAAAAAAAAAAAAAAAAAGAGAGAGATTATTGACTAATATAATGGAAATTATGGAGCCAAGATGAAAAACAGAAAAATAATATCAGATTTTTAAAATAATCTTACTACTTGGAGTAGAAATTTGTAATACATGGGTAACTAACCACAAAAGAGTTAGAGAGAATTTTATCCCAGGGGAAAATTTGATATACAGACATTATTTTTGGCTGCACTGGAAAATATAGATTATTAAAAATAAAATTCAAAATTTTAAACACTGCTAGAGTCTTATACAAATATTTGAATCGGCTAATATTAAAACATACTTGATTTGTAACTGAAAAGCCAAGTTTGTGAAATTTTGGCTTTTTGGTATATCTTACAGTTATATCACAGGCATCACATTACAAAAGAGAAGGCCTGATCCAGCCCCAGCCTTGATCCGGACCCCTGTGCAGCAGCACAGGCATTGTGCCCCAGAAACCAAAACAGGGGACCAGTGCACAACACTGAGGGGAAGGTAGGGACTCTCTTATAAATAAAATGTGTGACATTCTTCCACCATTGCTAGATGTCACCAAAATAGATCTAGGTCTCTTCAGCAGCATCTGTGTGTTCATTATCCTGTTTCTGCTGGCATCCAGAATATGGAATAACATGCAACAAAAGGAAATTGAGCACATAGGCAGGTTGGACCACATGACTTACAGAGGTGTCTTCCAACTTCAATCACTGTGATTCTGTCATCCCAAATATTTTCTAATCAAGATTTGCTAAATGAAATTACCAAATAGTAGTGGCCTCCATATAATGGTAGGGAAATTTTTTGTGCACTTTTCAAGGGGTTCAATTAGATTATTTTCCCCAGGTTCTCTCTGTTGTTAATCCCTGCCCCATCTACTGTAGGAAACATACGGAGATGTTTTTCAAGCCAGCTGTGAGGGTGTGAGGATGTGAAATTCTTGTCTGTTGCTTCACTTCTGGGCTATTCAGCATCCTGTATAAATATGCTGCTTGTGGAAAAAGCCATACAGGCAAACTTCCCCTTTTTGTAGGATGTGGACTATACATGCCATTAGTAGTGCACGCACCATTGTACAAGTGGTGCACAAGCAGATTCTCATTGACTCTCCCAGGGGAAACCCAAATCTCACCAATGCTGCTGAGATGTGTTCTTCAAATTCTTTTAGTGAGGGCCAGCTCTCTTTCTAGTGCTGTCAGAATATTTTTTTGTACCAAAACTCCTCCCAGAAGTAGCAAGTTAGGGACTACATAGAAAACCCAAGAAAGCAAGCAACCCAAGTGCTTCAGTCTGTAAAGCTAGCTCAAACTTAAAAGCCAGTTCATGTACTTTCAGGAGTTTGATGTTCCATGCTATTCTGCTGCCATACAAGATTGAATCAAAGTAAAAAGAAATCAATTGTACAATTTAAATTTAAGCTAAATTAAATTCTAGCCCATGCTGTTTTAAATTTTTCAAAGTGGAGTGGCACTGGATGATCTCCAGAGGTCTCCTCCAACCTTAGCAATTCTGTGATTCTGTGAAAGGAAGGTAAGGCAAGGCAGGACAATGCTAGGAAAGAAGATGAAAGCCAACACTGGGCAGGGGACACAAAACTGACAAAAGGTGCAGCCACTGGCTGGATTTAAATTTTCATGAAAAGGGGAATTCAAGCAAAAAGAAAAATTAAATCTGAAAGATGATACTTGCTTCAAAAATCAGAGATAAACAGAGTTAAAACTGATGAATTAGATTAGTACAACTTTTTAGTTTTATAAATAGACTTAAAAGCAAACAAAATTTAGTCAAGATACTGAAGTTGTTTTGTGGCAAGCAATGATAATGTACAGAGAATGACAATTCACAGTATCTGTGAATTCACAGAAAATTCATAGCTTAGCAACCTTTGCTCAGTACTTCTGCCATTTATTTTTCTATTTTTACTCATTAAGCAAAAATTATTCCTACTAAAAATGATCAAGTAAAACACTAACAAAGGCACATAATTTAACTATGCTTTAAAAGACAAATCAAAATGGATTATTTTGCAGAATCACATCCGAATATTTATCAAACACACCATCTCTTTTATTAGGATTATAGGTGTTCAACTAAAGAAAAGCATACATGTGCTTGACTCCATGGGTTCTTATTGAAATAACTCAGTTTATTTGCAAGTTAGAGTTACACATTTTTTTCTTGATGATAAGTCTTACAGGATTCTTAGATGACAGTGCTTTTGTCAGGAATTACTCCACTGAGTCAGAAGTTGAGAACTATCAAGCACAGCAGCATGATTAAGGCCAATGTAAATCAAACTAGAGTGGAAAGGAAAGAAATTACAGAAACAAAACAGTTGTGTGGGAAAGAGTAGGGGAAAAAACATGGCCATGAGCCTTTCAGGCTTTCTACCATTCCATTTAGGCAAAGTCTTGGTACAACACAAACAGGGTTACAGAAGAGGAAATTTAGGTATTACAATAAAATACCCTCATTATTCTGGATTCTAATTCTTTTTCATTTGTCAATATGACTGTAATATTTTATGCTTACTCAAGCTTGCCTCTGGTTTTATTGACGCTTAAGGTAATTACTGCTATAATATACATTATTAATAATAGCTTGATGTACAGAAGTATCTAGAGGGGAATTGAACTGTATTTGCTCCCAGACAAGCTGAGAACAAGGTTGTACTCTAAATACAAACCTTAGTTCATGACACAGAAGCAAAAGACCAAGGGAGGTAGAGAGGATTTCCTCTATGAAGTAGAAAAGAATTAGTCAGAGTTGCAAAATTCCTTCAGGAAACCATCTGTGGAACACAATACCTGAGTAGCTACCTAGAACAGTGAATTAGTCTCTGTGAATTCATTATTAGCGCTAGCTATGGAGACTTCCTGCAGTCTGATAGATTACGAATTCTTTCTTATTTGTGAACACTACATGCTTGATCCAAGCTGTACAAAGTCTCATGCAGCCTGAAAAAGGAATGAAATCGATCAGCACACCCATCATCACCCCTAGGAAAATCTGTCTGACAACAATGAAAGGTTTACAAAACTCAGAGACACTAAACAGATTATTTTTATAGGCTCGTACCCATAAACATACACCTACTGACATCTATAAAAATACTGCCTGTTGGAGTTTTAATAAGTGAATAACAAATACATTTACAATAAACTGTAATTGGAATAACATGAGTGAAGAGAATCAACTAACATACCTAGTTTCATTATATCTAGTTTTATGCTTGTTTAAGGTGACTACTTTCACGCGTTTGCTTATACTTCATTGTTTCTCTTCTTAAACACACACAACAAAATGAAGAAAAAGTTACTAATGCTGTGTGGGAATTGCCTGTCAGATGATTTATTCTCACAGTAAAGCCTACAATAAAGAAGGTGGGGTTTAGCTATTGAAAAGAAATTACCATGATTACTTATTACTGTGCAGATGTAATAAGAAGTTACTGGATTATTTAGAATTCAGTATTCTCCTTTAAAAAAAAAAAAATTATTGTGCTGGCTTTGGCTGGGGTGGAGTTAATTTTCTTTACTATTGCTGGTGTGGAGCTGTGTTTTGGATTTGTGCTGAACACAGGGTGATAACATAGAGATGTTTTTGTTACTGCTAAGCTGGGCTTACACAGAGCCAAGGCCTTTTCTGTTTTTTGTACTGACAAACTGGTGAGGAAGTTGTGGGTGCATGGGAGGCTGGGAGGAGACATAGCCAGGAAGGTGACCCAGACTGACCAAAGGGATATTCCAGACTATGGGATACTCTCAGTACATAAAGTTGGGAAAAGGAGGAAGAGGGGAATATTTGGAGTGATGGGGTTTGTCTTCTCAAGTCACCATTACCATGATGGAGTTCTGCTCTCCTAGAGATGGCTGCTGAACACCTGCCTTCCCCTGGGAAGCAGTGAATTAATTCCTTCTTTTGTGTTGCTTGTGTGAGTGGCTTTTGCTTTCTCCATTAAACTATCTGTGTCTCAATTCTTGAGTTTTATAGTTTTTACTCTTCCAATTCTCTCCCTGATCCTGTTGGTGGAGGAGTGAGCCAGTAGCTTAGTGGGGCCTGGCTGCTGGCTGGGGTTAAATCACAATAGTTAAAAATCACCATTAGTTTCTACACCCACAGTCAGGTGTGCATGTCATAAGAACTGTTCCAGGGAGTGCTTAGATCACTTTGTTGGAGTAGTTGAAAAGCCTGGGAAATTTAGTCTGACTAATTAATGAGATACTATTTACACAAATATGACAGGTTCAAATTGAGGAATAAGGACTGTTTCTATCCATGAAAGTCTTCTCCAAATTGCATTCCAAAAGCTCTCAGAGGACACAGAGTCCTTGTACAGCACAAATAAACTCCAGTGCATGAGCTGAGAAGTCAAAGAACACACTTTCTCTTCCATGCACCCAGAAGCAGTAAGGAATATCTACCCCAAAAAGTTCAGCGCTTTTTCATGCAGTCCTGTAGGACCCAGATCCCTCTAAATGTTTGGACACCTGGAAACATGAAGTGTTCTGGGGAAGTACAGCTTAATTGCACGTGGCAGCTATTAATTGTAATTAATCATAACGGTACTCACCTATTTCACAGTAATGTTGCCAAATACTACATTTCTAAAATTATTTGTGATATGCAGAACAAATTGTGTTCTTCCAAAAATACAAAGCATTTTCATAGCTATCTAAACAAGTGTGTGATACTTGTTAATAAATAGATCGTTATAAATAATAAAATAAAATAAATGCTTAAGTTGGTAAGAACTAATAGCTGTACTTATATAAGTAGTACTTATATAAGTAATAGAGTATTTAATTTTTTTCACAAAAAAAATAATAAAAATAGCAAAAAACTCTAAGGTCAGATTCATCTGACAAACCATAGACACCTACAGTGTTAATACTTTATCTGAGCTGTTGTCTAGCCTTCTCTTTCCATCAGGGGAGACAATTGGACCTTTGTGAGGTATGATTCATCCCATCCTAAAGCAGGTGTGTGTACAAAAAATAATTAATTGCTTCTTTGAATCTTCTATTTCTCTTCTTTGACTGAAGAGGCTAAAGGAGATTGGCAGGGCAAAGAAATCTCTGCTTCTCATAGGCAGACAAAATTGGTCAATTATGCAGTCACACAGGAAGTTAATTTACATATAATCACCACTTAAGAATCACAATTCCTCTTACGAAATTAATTAATCTAGTAAAGGATATATGTGAGGTTAGACAATTTACCAAAATTAATTTTGTAAATTTAAAGGCTCATAAGATAATTTGGGTGACTGAAAAAATGGTGGACAATCATCCTACACACTAGGCCAAGTATGGGGTTTTCCATTATTAACTGAAGGATATTATTCAATACTTAAAATGTAAACTGAAGGATTGTGGAGAAAGAAACACCAGTCAAACTCAGCAGAGATGAAGTTGCCTGAACACATTTTTCTTTTGCACTGAATGAAATTATCTCAAGTTATGTCCATGATGATGTTTCCCTCTGTATGAAGACATGCCTGTACTGGTTTTTCTGTTTGTTTTCAGATGCTCAGCTATTCTGCCTGTTCAGTGGTGCAAATTAAATGTTAATTACATAGATAGACGGATCAGATGTTTTCCATTAATAAAGATATATGTTATTACAATTTTTTTTTTATGAATGACTTAATATTTTAAAGTTTCCTGAGGTTGATAACTTGATTATGTACACAAATTCTAAAATAATGCTTAGTTTTGCCTAAAACCAATTGCTTAGTGACTGCTACTTATTTATAAGTGTTTATAAGGTGGGAGTGGGAGCTTCAGACAAAGTTTATTAGAGAAGCCCGTCTGCTGAGTCATGAGGCAGATTTGATCCCTGGCTTTCTAAACTCCTTCTCAATCTTAGCCTCAGACTTTATCAACACTTTAAGTAACTTTATCCTGCAGGATTAATGATGGCAAACCACATTTACTTTGATAAAACTAATTATTTATTACGTCATATGACAAGGCAAAAATCTTAAGCAGAATTACTTGCTATACAGTCTAAAAGCTAAAACTAGTAGTTGTGTATGGTATTGCATATGACAGTGCACTATATCAGAGCAATTATATTAAAGCAACTATATTAAAGCTAGCAAAAAGAAACAGTTTTTAAGTAGAAATTGATGTAATTCACCATACCAGTGTTCATAGGCAGATCTCTTTCACTCAGCCTCAAGTATCCTTCAGAGACAACCCCTACCCAAGGGAGGAATCTCCACACACTCCAAGGAGAAATATGTTAACTAACTATATGAGAGGGGACTGGACCCATAGAGTATAAAGCTGCTGACTGCCAGACAAGTCTCCAGTTGCATCACTGTCAGAATGCTAATTTGGGGGTTGGTGAGCAGACTGGTTTTAGCATAATTCAACACCAAAATCAGCACATGATGCCCCCTCTCAATCTAACACTGAGAGCCTTTCAAACAGGTCATTGTCCAAGCAGTTAGACCACATTCCAGGGCAGAGCATCCTGACACAGTAACTAATATTTTTATAGGCTCGAATGATCATATCACTCTTAAAGAAGATATCCTTGCTGTCGGCTGTTATACTTTCTATACTTTTATAAATGGGAAAAAATAAGTTGTTACCCAGTGTGCTACTGGAAGATCAGGATGTGGTACATAACACAATGAATATTCACAGATTTAGAAGCCAGTTTCTTTGAAGTGTAGAGACTTCATTGCCTGAAAGAAGTTTAAATTTTAAAAGATCATTGTCTTACATCTCTGCTAAAGTGACATTGAGAAAGTAATAACAGAAATTCCTCCAAAAGCCTTCACTTTTGAGAATCCTCAAAAATCCACTTAAAAATGGTTGTGTGGATGTTTTGTTAACATTAACAATGCCAAGCTATACATGGGAATGAAGCAAGTGTCTATGAAGAAGAGCAGTGAGAATTGATGTTGATTTGAAATTCCCAGAAGATGGCCCAGCCAGGTTCTTGCACTGATGATGGGAGCCCAGAAGTCGAGACTGTGCTGAGGTAAGCACTTGCAAATCAGTATAAAAATAACTCATGTAATAAGGTGTGAGTGGTCTTGAAGGAAAGCAAGTCTGTTGAGTAAATTAGCACAGGAGAAACTAATGAAGAAACACAAACAGTGAAATATAATCATTGGAACAGACCACAGGAAAGAATGAACACAAAATTGATTTAAGAGCTGCATAGTTTACCTGAACTGCTAGCAGAAAGGAACTGACATTTGCCAAATTAAAAAATTTTAGCTGTAAGGTTAAGTAATTTCAAGTTTATGTAAGGAGAAGACTGAAGGCTTTGCTAGTTGGCTCACAGAGCAGTGAGTTTAGTGGCTGAATAAAACAAGTAATTCTGGGCAGGGACAGTATCAAGAACAATACATAGATTGTTACATGCAATTAATGTTTATTCTGTTTCTGACAATATCAATTTAAATCTCAGATTGATCAATTAAAATTTTCATTGTGTTGAATGTTTGTGTGAGTGGTTTTTGCTCACTCTCCTTGATCTATTTTAAAATAGAATATTTATTTTGAATAAGGCATTATTTTTCATAGTAAATCAGTGGAGCCTTTTTCACAGTAAAAGCGTTCGTCTTTTAAAAGGAAGTTTTTTTTCCTCTTGATACATATATGTAATCTTCCTTGGCATTGCTGGGATATGCCTGTTCAGTGATAAGAGGATGGAGTAATAGCTCCTAAAAAATGCATTAGGTAGGTCAACAGTCTGTTCTAATTGCGTATCTTTTATTCATCTCAGAGGACTTTGGGGATTTGGAATAATGCAGCTAAAATTAAATTTGAAAATTCTTATTAATCTTCTTCACCAATCTAGTAAGAGTGAAAGTAACATCCAGCCTAGCATTAGATATAGTGTTAACCAAACTCAGTTTTATGTATTAATGCCCATTTCCATTACAGTTTCATCAGAAAATATCAGCAACTTTCTTTCCTATGCAGTTGGTGGATGTAAAACTAGCCCTTACTTCGAAAAAAGAACTTCTCATATGTGTAAGTTGCTCTACAGAACTACCTCCCCAGCTACGCTTTTTTTACTTCCTACCACATTGTAAAAGGCAAGAAAATAAATAGGGTCTGAAAGTGGGTAGTGTTCAGAGATACCGAAAACAGCTTTCTTAACATAGCCTGATTCCATACTCTCTTAAACTGTTTTCACACAATGTGAACCAAACCGTGTGTCTTCTTCTGATCTGTCTGTTCCGTGCAGCAAGCTCAAAGGAAGTGAGATCTATCTGGCTGGTTTCAGCTGGACCGTTTCCACAAGAAAAGCAGAATATCCCTGGGGGGAATAAAGCTCTGTTAATACACTCTTACTTCACTTGCCAAATGAAACAGCAGAGAGTTGTCTAGAGAATTTCTAGGTTTAATCTTTTCTCACCTGTTATTGCAAGAGTGACATTACAGCAGCTCTCAGACTATATGAAAGAAAGACAGGCTTCAGACACCCAAGGTTGTAAAAGAACCACAACTGGTCCTGAAGAGAACTGCTTCACACTAACCAAAGGGAAATATTCAACACAGGATCTAGCCAGCACCACTGTCATTTGCAGGAGTAATTCTTGATCTCCATGAAGGAAATGGAGTTTATGATACAGATTATATCTCGTACTAAATGCAGTCGAATTCAGGGCTCAAAACGTTTGTCTTGTACAAAATTTGTCACAGACAAATGTGACACTGCTAACATTCATTAATTTCAACCTTTTTTATGACTTATTACTCACAAAGCTTGGATCCATATAAAAACTAAATTTATATTATTGTAACTCACCACTTCCCCAGAGACTATCGTATGGCAGATGTCAGCAAAATCATGAATGGTGCTGGCAATATGAGCAGGACACCATTATTCAGCAGTCACAACACCAGAACAGAGGACAGTGAAACACAATTCAGTGGTATTTTTCACCCTGAGCACAGTTAAATTGTGGAGAACCTTTCACAAAGCATTATCAACATAGAAGCACAAATTAATTCAAACAAGAATTTACAGCACCGTGAAAAGTTATTAAACATGTTAGGCTCCATGCAGCCTCTTGCTTGTGTCACTGAAAACTATGAAGGTGTTCCTGGAGGGATTTTGCCTAGAAATACCCTACCTATCATACTTTTTCCTAATGCTTTCCCTCTGTTCTACTATATAAGGTCCAAAGGAGACATTTAGATTTTAAGTTCCAAAACAGATTAATATATGAGATCAAAATATTAAAAAAATTAGAAATCCAGTATGTCAGAAATTACAGTATTTAAGAATCAGTTGATTGTGAAGCACTTCTTCTGTAAGAAGAGAATCGAACTTATTTGAAAAGATGTTGACAAATGTTAGGACCTGTACATCCTGGCTTTTTCATGTATATCACAATATACCAGCTGAAAAAAAGTGACTACACAATTGCCATAAAATCATAGCTTTCAACATGAGTAGAGGAAATCAGGAAAACATATTATAAAAGAGTTTTTTGTAACAGCTGGCTCTTTTGATGAAGTAAAGTTTTCAACTCCCACAGCAGACATACTGGGTTGCAACTCATCTTTCAGCATTCCATCAAATTTTTCTTTTTTATACTATGTCTTGAAATAATGAAATCTGGGTTTTTTTCAGTCAATGATATCACTTCAGGGAAATATCTGCAGGAGCATTGGTAAAGACAGTAGTTCAGACAGATGTTATTAGCATTCAGTTGTTTCAGATATTCTGACATGACAAAGCAGTATAGTCTCTTTGGTCTGAACCACAGATCTGAACCAGGGAGACATGGTTCTGTCCAACACTACTAATTCCATGAGCCAAATCACCTTGGAAAATGTCTGTGGTTCACTTCAGCTGCAACATTTCACTGGCAGCACAATTAAAACCAAATGACTCCTTGTCCTCTTATAGCAGCTTTTGCTACTACTCTAGGGGTATAAACCATATTCGTATGGGTGCTTGAAAGGGTTTGCCGAGGGAATGATAAAATTATGAAAGTTGTTACATTAATTTCTCACGTAAAAATGAACAGGAATGATGAATAGTAGATCCTTTAAGAGCTCCCTGAAAATGAAATATGTGCTGCCTGTTTCTTCTGTCTCTAGTAGCAGAAAAATAATTTCTCTATTTTTGAGCCTTTCTACTCATAAAGTATTTTTCTAATTTCTTTCAAATATTCCAGCTTTATGTTATTGTTACATTTGAAAATAATTTTCAGAGCAGTTTTCTAGAAGTCCCTTTTTTTAATAAAAATCTAAATCAACAACTAGCAGAGAAACAGCACTCAGAAGCAAAATGCTATATCATACACTGTCTCCTGTCTAATTGTGATTATGTGAGTTCACAGTAAGGAAGTTGTGGACACTACAGAATTCCGTTGGATGTCACTTTCCTGCATTGAGAAGTGCATAGAAGAATGCACAAAACTAAGGGAAAGCACATCTTTAACATATGGCTTTCCACTAGTGTTTTGAAGAAAACACTATGGTCCAAACAGCAGATAATCAGACAAAAAAATAAGTTTGAAGTTAAATAAATATACTTGTATACAGTCATTATTCCATTAAGGACATAAATAAATAGAAAAATGAACCTAGTCTCTCAAGGTCTCATAGATGTGCTGAAAATGATGTATCAGAGTATTTTAAGAGCAAATGATCTACAGTTTTAATGAGGCTATGAATTTGATATTCACTTTGACTAGACAAAGTCAAAACTGGTAGCCAGATTCTTAGAAACACCAGTGAATCTGAAGCAATCCCTTGAATCATCATGATGGCAAGGGAGTGTTTTCAGATCTCTCTTCTAATGGAGAAAATATTCCTGAAAAAGTCTTTCTGGCTAATGGAGTGACTACTGAAAAGAGGCTGAATGAGTAGTTTAATGACTGAACAATTAGGGTTCTATTACAATCAGTAAGGCACCTTGCTGTTCTGAGGTACTTCTCATTGATGCTGTTAAATTGGTCTTACTGATGGTTTTAATTATTTTTTTAATTATTGTTTTTAATTAAGTGCTGACTTAAGTGCTATCCATCAGAGGGACTGCACTCCTGAGTGGCAATCCTGGATTAAAAATGAGCAATTCCTGAAGGCCTGCTGCATAACAGCAGTTGTTGATAGTTCAAAGGAAAGTGAATTCATAGGTTTCTTCCTATTATATGTGTTTATTCCTTAAAATTATATTTAAATTTGATTGTTTTAAACAATAAAAAGGGGAATGTATATGAAAATAAATATTTTTCTTTATGACACACTTCAAATATAGCATTATAGAGCTGGAAGGGGTATCTCAAGTTCATCTAACCCTTCCAGACTCCCTCAGGAAAAGAAGCACCACCCATCTGCTAGTCCTGACAGATCCTTGTCCAGTCAGCTCATTGATGACTGGCAACAGACACAAATATACCTCTTCCACTGCTTCACCAAAGCCTTCCTAGGCTGCCCTAAATATCCTCCCTGTTGTTTAACACCATTATTTCTACACATGCCAAATTTATCCAAGGAGAACAGAGTATATGAACTTCGTGAACAGCCTTTTACATGTCTGAAGACTATCACAATGCTAACTCTCTTCCACTGTAACTATCCCAATGTGCTTTCTTCCTGGGCCATGCATGACTTCCAAACCCCACCCTTGCTATTCTCCATTGGATTCTCTCTGATCAGTCTATTTTTTTTCCAACAGTCACTTAAGCAGATTTCTATGCCAGCAAGTGCTGAGTAGAGAGGTTGCTGTGGGTGTTGCAATTCTGCAATATGGTAAATGTTCAGCTCAGCTTCATTTGAAATATGGATTACCAGTACCCAAAAGATGAATCTCTATGAGACCTCTCTGAAGTAAATGTTTGAAATGAGCATAACTGGACGCAGCTGTATGCAACAAGCGATGTGGGATGAAAAACTGGTGGGATGTCACATGATGCTGGTGGCATGACACACAATGCCACATTTTTCATGCTCCACAATTTCCCTTCCTGGGAGGCTCCACTGCAATATCGGCAGCTGCCCACCCTCGCGAGGAATCGGAGGCAGCAGAAAACACGAATTTCCAAAGCGAGTATTTGTTAGAAATAACTGTTTCATAGGAGAAAAGGAAATATAATGAAGAGGCTGAACTAAATTTTTGCATTGTTGAACTGGAGACCTACAAAGTCAGCACAGGACGGTAATAAAGATTCTCCAGAGTATTTTTGAGAACAGCCTGAGTGCAGCTCGGTTAAAACAGGCTCGCTCACGCCCATCAGATTGGCCTTTACAGTGACTTCTTAAAGCGAGTGACTTCAGACTTCAGCCGTGGGAGCTAAGTGAGAACACGTTATCTGCTTTAGGGACACGTTCGGGGTTACATACACTTCGGGGGACCGGCTCGGAGAAGTTTGCGAGGGCCGGTTTGTGCCGGCGGCAGCCCCCGGCAGGGACACCCCGCACTCCGCCGCACCTGCGGCCGCCGGGACCCGCGGCTCCGGGGTGGGGCGGGCCGGGGGCGGCTCGGCCCCGCCCGGCCCGGCCCGGCCCAGCCCGCACACCCCGCTGCCGCCTGCCCCCCGCAGCACATGACCCGCCATGGAGAGGCGCTGGCGCTGCCCAGAGGTTTGGAGCCGGGGGAGCGAGCGGAGGCAGCGGGCCGGGGGCGGCAGCCGGGCGCGGCACAGCCGGGCGGCGGGCAGGTGAGGCGGGCCGGGGCCGGCAGCCCTGCACGGGTCCCGGTTCGCGGCGGAGGGCGAGCGGCGCGGGGCTCGGCTCCGGCCGCAGCAGCCCCGGCCGAAGTGGGAGCGCGGGGCGGGAGGGGACGGGCTGGCCAGCGGAGCGGCCCCTTGGGTTGCTGTCGGGGCGCTGCCCGGAGTCGCCGCTGAAGCCGGTGTTCTGTGTTGTGCTGTCCCGGTGGGCTTCCCCGACCCAGCGGCTGGAGATGAGCGGTGCAGCGGAGGGGCCGTCGCGGGCGGATGGTGCCGGCGCGGACAGCACGAGGTGACGCCGCCTCAGGTACCGCGGCTCCTTCGGCATCCTGGCGGTGCGGGCGGCGCTGGGCTGTGCAGCATCGCCTGACCTCCGCCCCGCCGGAGGCACCGCCCGGAGCAGCGCGGACGGTGCCGAGTCCCTGGGACGGCAGCCAGAGGCAACATCCCGAGCCTGGCCCGGCCGCCCCGCAGGCGGGGCAGTCTTCTCTGCAGCCGTGTTGTGGTTTTGATCCTGGAGAGTGTGGGCTGCTGCTGGCAGTACAGGATGAAGTCGCCTCCCTGCTGCATGTCTCTTTCTTCCCAAGCATCCTTGGAGGAACCAGGGAGTAGCACATCCCTAGGTTCGCTGGAGTCCAGTGTTTTCTCCAGTGAGGAGGAGCATGGGGCCCCGCTCCAGAAGGTCATTCCCTCTCTGGACTGCTTTACTATCAATGTAGGAGGCAGCCGCTTTGTGATGTCCCAGCAAACTTTGTCTTGCTACCCTGACACCCGTCTTGGCAAACTGGCAGTAGTGGTCTCTGCTGCCCGGGATGTGGCTTCTGGCCTCCTTGAGCTTTGTGATGATGCCAACCTTGTGGAGAATGAGTATTTCTTTGACCGCAGCTCACAGGCATTTCACTACATCCTGAATTACTACCAGACAGGGAGGCTGCATGTGATGGAGCAGCTTTGTGCACTCTCTTTCCTGCAAGAGATCCAGTACTGGGGTTTGGATGAGCTCAGCATTGATTCCTGCTGCAGAGACCGGTGAGTTGAGGGAAGATGAGACTTCCTCATCTTGTGGATTGTGGGCTTCATGAGTTGGCTTGCATTCAGGGACACTCAGGTGAGAGATCCAGTGGTGGTGGATAGGTGAGGTAGCAGGAAAAGTTGTGTGAGTTGAGCCCCGAGTGCGGCTCAAGCAGTGGATGGGTGTCAGAAATGGGAGGAGATGTGTAGGGTGAGGTCACAGTTACCATTTGCTGTGGGAAAGATTGCTGGTGAGGTTAAGATTGTGAGACAGGAACAGGATCTGGGATGTCCTATAGTGGCTTCACACTGGCCCTGGAAGCTCAAAATGTTTAATAGGATAATGCCAGAGATGAAAAGGGTTGTGAAAGGAGAGATGCCCTTCAGTCATTCAGTTTGAGATTATCATAGAGAGATGCTGGGAGGGTTTGGATCCTGCCCACCTGCACTTTAATTTTGAAAGATTTCCAAATCCAAGCTGAAGAGGCAAAAGAGGGGGTTGGTCACCTGCCAGGCTGAGTGTGGGTGGCATGGCTCCAGGAGGAGCCATGAAAGGAAGGATTGCACGTGGATGTAGCAGCTTACAGGGAGGGGGCAGCAACAGCAGGAGCATGGCTCACTGGAGACAAATTATAACAGGCAGTTTAGGAATGAGGTGGGTTTTGACTGAACCACCCCCAGGATGTTTCTGTTAATTCTATTTGCAGTTAATTTTTCCCACCATATTTGATGTTACCAGTTTGGGTTTTTCAGTATTGAAGAAATTATTTTTCTAAAGAGTGCAACTACTGTTTAGCTATAGCAGTTATGCCAAAACTACTAGAAAGAAAGAAAGTAGTACCATCCCAACAGGATGTTAGGGTTATCCTTCCTTAGTATGGTTCAATTCCTCAGCTGAGAAAATTGAAGCCTAGTTTTCATCCCTTTCTTCCTTCTTAGGTGCATCTGAACGTTCTTAGTGATACATGGAGATACAGACCTCTTTGACATATGCAAACTAACTGTATTGGAGGCAAAATTGCACAACACCTTTGTCTTAGGCTTGAGCTTTGCAGCAGTCAAAAAGAAAGATATGAAAGAAAAAATATATATTATTTTGTGTACTTTTGAGTATGTTTATGCTTCACAAAATTCCACTTTAAATATACTCTTAATCTGACAAAACACTCTGTGTATCTACAGTCTGGTAAGTTTTATTCAGTAGAAATGCTAGTCCACTTTGTGTGAGAGCCCATATATCTAAGGAAAGAAAGATACCTTGTGATCTTAGTGTATATTGATCAGAAGTTCATGCATGAACTGCCTGGCTATTATTATGCCTTCAGTTTTGCTATTGCAAATATGGATCAGTGCAATAAAAATGCCATATGATTAAACAAATTGGTAACTGTTTAAAAACAGAGGATCTGGTTGTGCCAGGATTGCTTCTAAGAATTCATGTTGGTTGTGCAGCAGATCCTGCTGTGGTCAACACGATCCCTATAAATAAATCACTATCAGTGAAATTACTCTGCATATAGAATGTGTTCACTATAGAATCAGTCAGTGGAAACATGCTGCAGGGACTCAATTAATAATAGCCATATGCTTGATATTAGGGTTTTCTGAGTTCACATAAGGTAAATTTTAATGTGTGTTCTTATGACTTGCATGGTAAATGATAAGACAGGCATCTACCTATTGGTATTCAAAATCTCTTGGGGGTGTTCCTGGGCAGGTACTTCAGGAGAAAGGAGCTGAGTGAAGCCCTAGACATCAAGAAAGATGCAGAAGAACTGGATGCCCAAGATGAAGAAGAGGATTTTTCTGGTAGCCTCTGTCCCAATGTCAGACAGAAACTTTGGGAAGTTTTGGAAAAGCCTGGCTCCTCTGCAGCAGCCAGGACTTTTGGCACCTTGTCCATGGTTTTTGTTGTTGTGTCAATTGCCAACATGGCCTTGATTTCAGTAGAGCTCAGCTGGCTGGCCCCACCGCTGCTGGATGCCCTAGAGTACCTGTGCATTGCATGGTTCACAGCAGAGTTTGTTCTGAGGCTCCTGTGTGCACGAGATCGGTGTCGCTTCCTAAGGAGCGTGGCAAACATCATAGACCTCCTTGCTATTTTGCCTTTCTACATCACCCTGCTGGTGGAGAGCCTGTGTGGTGGGGAGAGCTCTCAAGAACTGGAGAATGTGGGGCGCATTGTCCAAGTGCTGAGACTTCTCAGAGCCCTGCGGATGCTGAAGCTGGGAAGACATTCAACAGGTATATTTGGCCATGGCTATGATACTTCTCAGTTTCACTGTCGCAACAGTTGTCCCTGGGCACAGTCCTCCATTTTGTGTGCATTTCTGCCAAAGCTTTTTTACACAATCTGTTAGCAGTAATGGCTTGTGAAAATCTTACTTTTGAATATTATAATTGAGTGACGAGGGCCTTCTCTGAAAAATTTTAGCTCTTCCTAAAGCCTTGTATATTGTTTATATTGAACATTTACTAAAACAGACCTCAGTGTAGCATACTGTAAATCATCCACCAGTCATTCATAGTGTGATAAATTCTAAAACATGTATATGACTTGATTTTATTAGGGAGGAAGCAGAGATCATCAGCCCAGACTTTCTGTATTATCCAAGGCCCACTAATGACAGCTGTTGCAATTTCATTTGTTTCAAAGTATATGCGAAGATTTATATCATGATTTTGTCCATGTCATTGGTCCTGACAATAACCACAGTGAAGAACGTTTCAAGGAAACAGTTTAAAACCTTTGCAGGTGATAGGTTGAGGGGGTCTCTGGCTGCATTGAGCCCACTGGTATTCCAGTGGTATGTGGAGCCCATTGGGGGCTGCTGAGGCAGTGGGACCTAGGTGCAGCACAGAGCAGCAAGGTTCAGCCAGTGTTCACCAACTGGTGTGGGGCCCTTAGTGCCCAGGCACTCTTGACAGGTGAATGATCAGCAAGCAGGGGTGGGGTGGAAGGCAAAATACATTTCTGTGAACCATCTTGTTCACGCTCTCTGGTGAAAGGAAGGCATAAAAGTTAACATTTTCCAGTGGGAATTTGTCAGACGAAGCTGAAAATGATTGGAAAGTGTTGAATTTCCTCTTGCGTTTCCCCTACTATTACTACTTCATGGCATGTGCGTGCCTGACTGTATGAAAGAATAAAAGCTGTCTTGGCATTTTCAAAATGATTTGATTATGTTCCCACTTAAATCAGTGGAGAATATGGTGCTGAATTTGACAGGAGAAATGTTCAGCCAACACTCGTAGTTTTGAAAAACTAAATCCTAATAGTAAATAATGGTCTCTATCCTGCAGTATTAGCTGTTCTGAAGACAGTGATGATTGTTCTTAAAATGTACCCAATGTGCCCTTTCCAGATTTCCTGCCATGAAGCAGGAATGGGTTGATGCCTGTCCATATTTTTGGAGAGCCCTCTCTGTGAACTGGCCCAAATTCAACAGGAATTACAGTGTGCTCACAGCAGCAGAATGTGTCTTATTTTTCTTACCACTGAAGGGTAGCAAACCTGCCTGCCAGCTTTGATACTAGTCATAATCATAAGCATAATGATAGTGGTTTGAGAAGTGTCTTAATCTTACTCTCTATCCTAGATTATGCCTGTACTGATGCATAACAGTCCCTTAGAAAGCAGTTGAGAGGAAGCTTATAATCATTCAGTCTGGCAGTGTGTTAGTTTTGCTTTGTTACAAGTTTTGCAGGTTTTGGTAGAGTTTTTTTGCAAGGCTTTTATCCACTTTTGATGGTAGTTTTAATGTGAATGCCATCCTCTCTCACTGTGGTTTGATAATAAGAAAGAGAATTTATCTCATCAGTGCGCTTCTGTGCTGACTAACAAAATGGTCTTCCAAAAGTATGTTGATTCAAGTCAAATTTCCAGTTTATTTCATTTTACTCTTATAGAGTGAATGTGTTCATCCTGTCACTCAGTTTTGTGGCTCTTTCTATCGACTTGAAATCAGATGTTTCATATATTTGTATAACTGCTAACTTCAGTGTACATGCTTTCAAGGATGGTCTAAACACTTAGGTCAATTTATTCTTAAGTAAATCGTTCAGTGCCTACCACAGTTTACATCACTATATTGAGTGATGTTGAATTTAATAATACCATGTTAGGTAAAAGTAAATTAATTACATAAAAATATAGTATCCTGATCTGAAGGTGTGCTGTCTTACTTTTACTGGAATCAAAATACCAGTTTCAAGGTACAAGAATCAATATATGTATCAATTTAAACGACTTTGAGCAGTGTTGCCATCATTGGGTTGCTTCTTTGGTAGGTCAGTTGCTGCCTGCTTAGGTCCAGAATGCTGAATCAGATCTGTATAATTTAAATGTAGAAACTCACTGTTCTGATTTCCTGTCTGGAGATGTTTGTTAATGTGCTTCCAAATACATCTTTTACCATAGCTCCTAATACAAGATGAGCCCATATGTATCATGCATAGAAACCATCCTCCTTACACACACCTAGGCAGTCCTGATAAACCTTTTGAAACTTCTGCTCCCTTGCCTTGGATCTGACAGCTGCCTTCCAGTGAGGCTTCTCTCCAACTTGTACACTCTCAGACCAGACAAAGTTTCAGGCGCTGCTCAGTTGTTTTGTGTGGCAAGATGAATAAAAGAGCAGAAGATTTGTGTCTGCAGACAGCAGCTTCTCCTTCAGCAAGCAAGGGTGATCACAGCCACAAGGAGAACATCTCTGGGGTACTTTGCAGAGCTGTAGCAAAACTGGGATCACAACAGCAGCCTGGTCCTGCTGTCAGGGTCAGGAATGAATGAGGCAAAGAAACATCAGTTCCCTTCTTCACTTTCAAGAAATAGCAATTTAACCCTTTCTGTGGGACAAGGACAGGAACGAAAATTAGAAATTAAAGAAGTAATTTCTACCCCTTTGGAGGCTGAAGCCAGCTCACTGGAGGGATGTGATGCTTAAAAACACTCAGGCTAGACTGGTGTGTTTAGTTACTTATGCAAAGTGCTATTTATCAAGGAACCACTGTGAAATCAGCACTACCTCTGTCCATAAAATATGTAGATAGAGGGCAAGACTACTCCTGTGCCATAGCAAAATTATGTATTTTAGTAACAGATGAGAACTTAAGCTGCATTTGGCATGTTCTCAGATGCTCCTCGGCTGTTGTCTTCCTCCCAGGGCCATGTTTTCAGTGAAGCCTTGCTGTTCTCCTCTGGGAAGCATGTAAAGAGGGACTTCCTTAGGAGAAGTAGGGAATGAGCATCTTACTTGTGAAGGCAATGAGCATATATTTGAGATAAGACCATAACATATTTAAGGCTGCCATGCCTCTAGAGTCATGAAAGGTTGCAACTTCAGCAATTCTTGTGTCAAAACTTAAGGGGTATTTAAACACTATGTAAATTGAAGCTCCTGAATATCAGCTTGTATTGCCAAGTCACTTAGGACAAAAGAGAGATAGAACTTGACCTCCATGGCAGAAATGCTTCCTCTTCCTCCTACCAGGGTTGGGGCTGCTTGCCAGCCTCACACCAACTCTGTTACAGCACCTTAGCACCTTCCAAGCATGAGTAACCAAGCTGTCACAGCTCCTGGCAAGGAGTTCTCATGAGAAGCTGTAAGACTTGCTGAGGTGTCTGTGCTGGAACAGCCCTAGTTTGGCCATGTGCCAGAGCTCAGAGACACTTTTCAAAGGTTCAAAGTAATATAGTAGTATACTTCATACATGTCATTACACCAACTGATTCTCCTTAGAATGAGCTGTGGAGTCCAGTAAATTCTCTTGATTCATATATTTGCCTAGAAATGTCTACTGATTTCATCTAAAGATGTGAAGAATTATATCTGAATTTTAGATGAGTATACTAGAACTAGGAATAATAAAGAAAAAATCAGACCCTGAACTGTTAGAATAACTAAGCATAGGAAAAATGAGAATGTCATCATTGTGAACAAAGGGTCAACAGTTACTGTTCTGTTCCTCCTTATTTTAATCTATTTTATGTGAAAGTTGCTTTTTGTTTTATCTATGATACTCTCAAGATCCATCATAAGGTACAAACCCTGGCTTTTATAGTATTCATTTATGCTTTGAAAAGAAGTGCTACTGGGATAATTTTAAATTGTACGTTCTTCCTAGCTCACCTGAAAGGACTTACTCTTCTGCCTTGTTCAGTTGGAAGTTTACAGAACACGAGCTAATAGTAGCTTCCTTAGAAGATGAGAATTTGATCTGAGTCCTTGCAGTTATCTCACAGAGCTTTTGCACTGCTATTAGTGTTTCCAAAATATGAAGGCAGTCATGTTGACAGAGAAAAATTACACTGATGTATCTTGTTCCCCTTGTGTTAAAGACTTAATCTATATCATTGTAATAAACGTTCTACAGATCACAGTTATAGTAATATAAGACCTCAATATGGGTAGGTTCTTTACTGGAGTTGGTAGCAGATAGGATTGGAAGAAAACCACAACATTGCCTCCGAACTCTACTGTGTACTTCCAGTGTTTGCTGTACACAAACAAAACTTTTAAAACCCATTAGACCTGCAGGGGAAAAGAAGGAGCCAAAAGCAAGAAATGCTAACATCTTGCAGTTTGAGACTGTGGAAAAATCTAATTGCTTATAACACTAATGAGCATATGAAGTCTGCAAGCAGAGGAAGAGCCTCAGTAAGCTATTTTGCAAACACTAGTTTAGTGAGAAGTATACTCATGAAGGGTAATTCATAAGCATTATGTTTTTCTCATTTATTAGAGACAACATCTCACATTTTTAAGGAACAGTATTAAAAACTAATCCAAGGTGATTCAAAAGATAATTTCAGTCTCCAATGTGTCTCAGCTGAATTGGTACCCTGTTATCTTCTTTCTTTACGTGTATGATATTTATCCATTGCACTACTTCTGGGTTTACTTTCCTGCTTGCTTTTGTGGAGCAGTCTAACCTTGAAGCAGTAGCTCTAACAGGAAGACAGGGGGTTATAGACAGTGGTCCCAAACTCCCTGTGCAGCTCATGGGCAAAAGGACTGATGCACTACAAAGTCAACGAACAGGATTCCATGCTTGCACTGAGAGGCTTTGCTATCTTGATTTTGGCACAAGTGCAACTGTTACTGGAAAACTGTATTTGTTTTGATGTCTACAGATACAAGATAATGGCTTGGGGGCGTGGGGGGAAAGAAGGGTCAAAGAGAGTCTGTGACAACTGTAAAAGGATTGAAAACAGTCCTTAAAGAAAAAGTTATTGAGTGAACTGAACTGGGATCTAAGCACCCACACAACAACACAAATTTGGTAAGTAAGGGCTCCTTGGTCCAAGAGAAAAAATAGGACAGTGGCTGGAAAACAGAGGCTTAGGCTTAGCACATTCAGTATCCAAGTATAAAGCAGGTGCTTTTAGTGTGTTTTTAAGTGGTTTAGAGTGGTCTCTTACAGCCAATTAACAAATCAAGATAGTTTAGTTTAGATAGATAGTTAAATGATATGTGTACATAGTTTAGGTGATAAGTAATGAGGAGAATTCCTATGCTCTGTATTAAGAAAATAGAGATGATGCCCAGTGTTCAGTGTGACACTGTGATCTATTTCTGCAAATCATTTTTTCCCAGCTTCTGTTTAGATCAGTACCTCTTTTTAGCCTTCCAGGGTCAGTGCCTCATTAGACCAGCAGAAGTGCTGGTGAGAGATGTAGTGGTCAGAGGCCAGCATGGGCATGGTGATCATGAGAGTTTTCAATTCATGATGAAGTGAGGAAAGAGGTCCACAAAACATGGATTTCCAGAGGGCAGGATTTGGCATGTTCAGGACAGTGGTTCAGTGAGTCCCTTGGGAAACACTTAAAAACAGGGCTCCAGGATGGCTGGACATACTTTCAGAAAGACATCTTAAAAGCTCAGGAGCAGGCTGTACCTATGTGCCTAAAGACAAGCCAGGGAGGAAGAAGAGCAGCCTGGATGAACAGGGACCTTCTGCCAGAATTCAGAGAAGAAAAGAAAGTTTATGGAAGTTTGAAAGAAGGAGAGGAACTCAGGAAGAGTACAAGGATTTCATCAGGTCATGTAGAGAGAAAATCAGAAAAACGAAAAAGCTCAGCTAAAACTCATTGTGAAAGGTAATAAAAAGTGGTCTTATAAATACATTACCAATAAAAGGAGGGCCAAGTAAAATATCTGTCCTTTATTGGAGGGCAGGGGAACATTGTCATCAAGGATAAGGAGAAGTCTTAGTATCTTCATTGCCTCACTGCTTAACAGAGAGAGTGGATATCTTCATGGCAACCAGCCATGAGCTGGTAGACAGGGATGGGGAGGAGAATAGACCCCCTGCAATCCAAGAGGTTGTAGTTAGTCACCTGCTGTGCCACTTAGACACTCACAGGTCTATGGGACCTATGAGGTTCATCTTGGCATGATGAGGAAGCAGGTGGAAAAGCTCATCAAGCTGCTTGCCATCATTTATGATCAGCCTTTGTTAAGCCGGGAGGACCCTGGTAATTGGAAGTTAGCAAATGTAATGCACATCTACAAGAAGGGTCAGAAGGAGAACCCAGGGAACTACAGCCCTCACCTTAGTGCTGAGGAAGATTACAGAACAGATGATCTTGAGTGTGACCACATTGCATGTACAGGACAACCAGGGGAACATGCCTGGCCATTGTGAGTTTAGAAAAGGACTTGATTATTCTGATTTTTTATGATTACATACTACTTTTATGACTGACTAGTGGATGAGGGAAAGATGATAAATGTTGTCTACCTGTACTTCAGTAGTCTTTGAAACTGTCTCACACAGCATTCTCCTGGAGAAGCTTGAGGCCCATGGCCTATCTTTGCTGGGATAAAAACTGTCTAGAGGACTGGCCCCAGGGAGTGTTAGTGAATGGCGGCCTCGTCCAGTTGGTGGCCAGTGACTAGTGGGCTAAATATTGTGGCCAGTCCTTTTTAATATCCTGTTTATTGATGATCTGAATGAGGGAATCAGGTTGTACCTTCAGTCAGGTTGTAGACAGCACTAAGTTGGATGGAAGAGTTAATATGCTGGAGGATATAGGAGGGTTCTGGAAAAGGATCTGGACAGGCTTGGTAGATGGGCTGAGACCAATGGTATGAGGTTCATTAAAGCCAAGTGCTGGGTTCCACACTTGTGTCACAGCATCCTCTGTTGCAGCACAACAGGCTGAGGGAAGAGTGGCTGGAAATCTGCCCAGTGGAAAGGATCTGGGTGTGATGAGCCAACTGTGTCCAAGTGTCCACGAAAGCCAATGGCATTGTGGCCTGGATGGTGTGGCCATATGGACTAGGGAAACTATTTGTCACCCTGTACTGAGCACTGGGTGGCCACACCTCAAATCCCATGTCCTGTTCTGGACGCCTCACTGCAAGAAAGACATTGAAGTGCTGGAGCATGTCTGGAAAAGGGCAACTAAACTGGTGGATCAGGAGAGTAAATCATAGGAGGAGTGGCTGAGGGATCTGGGGCTGTACAGCCTGGAGAAAAGGAGGCTCAGGAGTGACCTTATTGCTCTCTACAACTACCTGAAAAGAGGGTATAGCCAGGTGGGGTCAGCCTCTCCTCCCCTGGCATCAAGCAACAGGAAAAAATCAAATGGCCTCAGGCTGTGCCAGAGAGGTTCAGGTTGGACATCAAGAAGAATTTCTTCATGGAAAGGGTGGTTAAGCATTGAAATGGGTTGCCCAGGGATGTGGGGGAGTCCCAGTCCTGGAAGTGTTTGTGAAACAACCGGATGTGCTTAGTGCTATGGTTTAGTTGACAAGCTGGTGTTCAGTTAAAGGTTGGACTCGACAATCTAGGAGGTCTTTTCCAATCTTACTGAGTCTGTGATTATCAAGACATGTTCACCAGCATTCAAAGAAAACATAAAGCAGTCAGCCTTTAAGTAAGACATGGTTTGCAAAGATATGATGACAGCTACACAAATCAACTTACTGACAGCATTTCTTGTCTTTCAGGCTTGCGGTCTCTTGGAATGACAATTGCTCAGTGCTATGAGGAGGTTGGCCTTCTGCTTCTTTTCCTCTCTGTAGGAATCTCTATATTTTCCACTGTGGAGTACTTTGTTGAGCAAGGTGTGCCAGGCACAACCTTCACAAGTGTTCCTGGTGCTTGGTGGTGGGCAACAACTTCCATGACAACAGTTGGTTATGGTGACATTAGACCAGACACTACCATTGGTAAGGTAGTAGCCTTTATGTGTATACTATCAGGAATACTGGTTTTGGCTTTGCCAATAGCTATAATAAATGACCGTTTTTCTGCCTGTTATTTTACACTGAAGATAAAAGAAGCTGCTCTTCGGCAACGTGAAGCTTTAAAGAAACTCATGAAGAACTCATCCAGCGATTCAAATATCAATGTTAATTTGCGAGACATATACGCACGCAGTGTCATGGACATGTTGCGGTTAAAAAGCAGAGAGAGAGCAAGTACAAGGAGCAGTGGTGCAGATGATTTTTGGTTTTGACTTTGGGTGCGATGATTTTTGAAGTTATTTAACCTAGCATAGCACATAGACTACTTCAGAAATTTAGTATTAAGTATCTCTTTTTTTTATTTTTTGCCACACTGTGTATTTGCTTTTCCAGGCGGAGTTTTACTTACTTGGACGGACTGAAATCTATTGTCTACAAAAGACATAATTCATAACATGGAGTCTCTCAAGGAACTCTAAAACCTGATTTTGGAACTGGATCGTGGTAGGTGAAATGGGAAATAACGGATCCGTGAAAGTAAAACAATGATGCAAGAATTTGTCTAATCTAAATCCCTACTAATGTATCATAATAAAGTCTTGGTCAAAATTGCCACAGTGTTTTGAATTTTAAACATCTAGTTTTTGTATTTGCACTTGAAGAACAAAAGTCAGAGTCATTAAGGAAAACTGAAAAGGGAAGTCTAAGAAAGTGAAATATTGAGTAAATTTAAGATGACAGTTCTATAACAAGCTTAATCTTGATCCGCTTTCATATCCCCATCTTCTACCCTATTTGCATGAAAAAAAGTTTTTCTGGGGTAGCATGAGGGTTGGGGGGAGGGAGGAATGGAGGGTTTGGAATTTCCTCATTTGCAGAGAAGCAAAGGGCTACCAGATATATAATGGGTATTAAGAGATAGGTGGAAGTATCAAGGAGAAGCAAGATCTATAGCAAAATACACAATAGTCATGAAATAAGTGCCATAATATAGAGAATCCTCTAGTTGCTTCAGAACTTGCAGGAGTTAATACAGCCTTTGCAATACAGAAGTAGTTTGCAAACTTAGTTTGAACTATGCCTTCTCAATGTGTTTTGATTTCCACAACTTATTTGTGTAGTAAAGCAGTTTTTGTGCTCAAGTAAAGTCACCATTGGATAGTGGGAGAACCAGAAATTGTAAAAGATAACAAGCTAGTGATTTCTCTGTCTCTAATTGAAATCATAGCTGTTCCAAGTGAACCAGACATTTTAAAAGTCAATTATCTTCACTGATTCATTATTAGAATAATGCTTCATTTAAATAATTTGTTTCAAAGGAGAAATGAGCACTTGTTGGACTGAATGCTTACTTTATGTAGTCATCAAAGTAAAAACCTAAAATAATCAAAGGTATTTTCTGTCCCAGTTTCCTACCACCCACCTCTCTAGTGGCCTGATACCATTCTTAGTAAATAAACCTTTAATATAATTTCACTAACCTAGGCTATGACCTTGCCATAGAATGCATATAACTCAGCTAGTAGGTTAAATTAAACATTTACAAACCTTTCACATATCACATTTCTTTTGGGCAATATAAACACAAAAAATATACATTCATTAACTGTGGATTATTAAGCTTTATGTATTTATGTATGTAGAAGGCTTAAGATACATTTGAGCATATATGAATAGGTGAAATAACCTGCTTAGAATATACATTGAATTATACTTGCTTTGAAACAAGAGTGTGTTTTTCTGTCATTCCCTGTAAATAATGGTGTAAACATAACACAACAACCAAGATTTTCAAGGCATCTTGATGCAAACTGAGCAGCATTTTGCATGATGCTTCTGATTTTTCATCTGACATCAGTCAGCATTTTGATTTGGAACCAGTGAAGCACACACAGGTCACTGGGGTCAGAAGCAAGATAAATGCTGGACACCACCTGAAATTGCCTAGGTGTGGAAATTTGTAGGTCATCCTCATGGTCTGTGGTAAACAGAGAGCAACTTACATGTGCTATCACAGTGTTCCCCTCTCCCCAGATACTCTGTGAATCCACCACAAAACTCCCAGTGATGTCCAAGAGACAAAATTAATTCTGCAGGAGAAGGTCTGGTGCAGCCCACTCTAGGTTATTATTTCATAGCTCTTTGGAGCAGGAAGTCTCTCAGGCTGCACAAATTGTACAGGCTGTTTCTCATTCAAAAGTCATTCTAATTATAGACAATTAAGAAGATGCTTTCATTGTGGGAAGGCTGTTTTGCAATGTCTTTTGTGCTGTCTTGTACAGCATCTGATCTGTGTTTGAGAAAGGAAATGTAGTTAGATAGCTGATTGATTCTCTTTAGGGAAAGGCTGCTTTATTGCATCCTGTGCTTTTCATGACAGACTTGAAAGAATGAGAGAAATATTCTGGGATGTATTAGTTGATTCACTCCTTTTGCCATCTCTGGAGATGGTTTCCTAGAAATGCCCATGGGGGAAACATGGATCAGGCTTCATCAAATAGTTGCTTTGGCCTTTGTTTTCAGACCTCTGGATTTTAAATTCACTCTCCCAAACAGTGATTGTCAATCACTGTTGTTTATACAGAACGGTAATCTATCACATTATGGGCTGAGACTAGCAAATCGTTTTACAGAGGAAGGCCAGTTCTACTTTGAGCTCTTACAGACAGAAGGACCAGAGCATTCATACTGTGGAACACACAGACCATCACTACTCTAAAAAAATGAAGCTACACCATGTACGCGCTACCACAGATTTGGGGAATAGCTCAGCCACCACTAAGGCACCAAATTAAGACTCTAACTTTGCTATCTTTAGAATATAACACCACAGACAAGAAGCTACCTTTTGTCCTCACTTCTGTTCTGCCATCCCACTGCAGACTTGGCAGACGTGATTGGTAACATTGGCTGCAAATTGAGTATTTTAGATCTAAACACCAAGTATTTTCATAAACTGACATCAAGGGTTGTAGCTGCAGCACATAGAAAGAGGCCCTGCAATTATCTTGGTTCCTTAATACAAGAATCAGTAATAGTGAAAATTACAGAAACATATAGAACAGTTTGAGTAGAAAAGGATCTTAAAGATCATCTAGGTCGACCCCCCTTGGCACAGGCAGGGACACCCTCCACTTGACCAGGTTGCTCAAAGTCCCATCCAGTCTAACCTTGAACTCTTCCAGGGATGGGACATCCACAGCCTCTCTAGGTGTGCATGTTGACACAAGCAGACAGGACAACCACAAAGTCACTGTTTGAATGCAAAGAGTCAATTTATTCCTGTTCCCTTGCTCTCGGGGGGACCCCATCACTTGGGCAAAGGTACATAAAAGGGATGCAAGCACCTTTAAACTTGGTCCATGCCAAACAATCACTGGCCTGCTGTTCATTCAAGCTGCAAGTTCTCTTGATTGATTTACAGTCCTCCTTGACAGTTTAATCCATACTTTCCAACACTGGGCAACCTTACCACCCTCACAGTGAAGAACTTCCTAAAATTTAATCTAAGCTAAACTCTTTCAGTTTAAAGCCATTCCCTCTAGTCCTGTCACTAAATTCTCTTGCAAAAACGTTCCTCTTCAGCCTTCTTGTAGGGGCACAAAGTACAACGTAAACAAACAGTCTGAAAAATCTTCCATATTTGTTTGTAGATGCTTAGGGACAGCTTTTCCTTTGAGCCAGTGTTGCCCAAGCCCACCAAATTTTTTTAAACATTACTAAAATTGTTGTGATTTTTACTTTGAAGAAAGGGAGCAGCCCTTTGTATCACATTAGGCAGAGCATTTCCAGGAGGTCAAGGGAGATAGTCCTGCTCCTCAGCCTGATGAGACAGACCTGGGTGATGTGTCCAGTGCTGGGCACTTCAGCACAAGAAAACAGGGACAGGGTACTGGGGGTACTCCAGCAAAATAGTGGAGGGCCAGGTTGCAGAGACCAGCACATTAGGAAACTCTTGTGTCCAGGAGGGATAGGTGTGCTGGTAGCTGGAGGGGAGGGATTTATCAATTCTGGGGTGTTTTAGAAAGGTATCTAGAAATTCATGTTTGCTAGGATTTTACATGTTAATTCTTGTAGTGATTTTGATCTTAAATGTACACTTCAATGATCACTTTAATCATCTTGTTAGTAAGTTAATAAACTACTTCAAACTTGATTTCATACTAGCTACGTAAATTGAGCAACTTTTCCTTCAGAGATGAATTTTTCTGGTCAAATCTGAGCTTGTGGTACTGCACATGGGAAATTCAGTTGAGAACAAAAAGGAGCAAAAAGGAAAGGAGAAAGTTAAAAGGTCTTTTGTAAAGTAATTTATGTTTTCTGACATAGCAAAGTATTTTCATTTTGTTAAGATTGATGAGTGACATGTTTTTCTCATTTACTACAGCATTGTCCTCTCAACCCTCTCTTGATGTATACATGCATAAACACAGCTTTAGCAGGACACACTCTGTTGAGATGCTCACCATCCAAACTGTGCTGGAGCAGCTGTTGCAGAGCTGTCTGTGCTCTCCCCACACAGCCTCACTGCCAAAAGGGTAGAGCAGTGCAGGCTGCAGTCACACCTCTGATTGCCACAGGGGTCTTTACGGTTCTGGGTGCTTGAAAAAGTCACAGAGTAGGTCTGGAGTTAATTATGTCTCTAAGACTGAGATGCTATATTCAATTACAACCAATTTTATATAAACACAAATACTAGAAGTCAATACATCTCCAGACAAAAGCACAGCTGCCACAGACTCTGTTTGTAGCTGTTTGGATACATTTAAATTTGGTAAATAGTAAGCTTGACTTCAGCCAGTTACTGAAGACATTCCTTTATAAAATGGATTTTAATTAAATGCTAAGGTGAACAATTTAGTTACGATTACTTTGTAGTTGTTTGTTATATATGAAATAGAATATTTTCGGAAAAAAAAAAATTACCCCGATGTGTAGGGCTGGTACTTGTGCTAGAGAATGGCACTGTCAGCAGGAGAACAGTCCATTTTGCTTGTGCCTCTCACTTGCATGTCAAAAAGGCTGAACAGACATATTCCTTCCCACAGGAAAATGGTAGGGAAATTTTATGCAGGTGGGCTTTGCCTGCTGCCCTATTGTAGGATTTTTACACGAAACAAATCTAAAGTTACTACAAAGCCTATTTAAAGATATTTGGGGTACTATTTCATGTTTTATTTATGTTATGTTTCTGCTTCGCAGACACCAGGATCTCCTTTAGCTAGGTTGAGGATAATGAAGGGATCACACCTAATGTCATAAAAACAGCCCCAACACTAGTCAATGTAAACCTCAGTTGTTCACAGTCTTTCTCAGACTCCCAAGAAACAGCTGGTGAGATGGATTTAAAACAGACAAAAGAACCTAGAACAGCCTGAAGTTAGGCTGGGTCTTCATAAGAAGTCTACAGTTGTGTTCATTTAACTAAGATTATTTGAAACTCCTATTATGATGTGAAAAATATCTAGGCCTTTGTAACAGCTTCTGCAAATTAAATCCTTTTCCTTGTCAAGAAAAGAAAGACCATGCAGATGTAAGACTTTCTCTAATTATCCTCAATTCTGTACAGCTTTCAATAAAATGAAAAGTGCTTGTAAGTCACGTAGTATTACTGTGTGGTCCTGCAAGCTGTGACAGACGTTTCATTTCCTGTGGCTTACTCACAAAGGCAGTTCTATTTGCAACTCTCTGCAGCAGAGATAGATCCTGGGAAATGGCTGAAGTGTGCATGACTCTTCACTACCTAATGCATTAACAAGTTTCTCAATAGAACTTGGAAAGCAGTTCAGAACAGCCTCTTGAAATTGCCGTGAAAACAAACACAGTGAATTGACTTGTCCTAAACACATTTTTCAACACTATAAAAAAAGGCAACTGGCTTGGACATAGTTAAAAGATAGCTGATGAATTCACTCTTTGCAGCTGGCCCTGTGTTACAGATTTCTGTATTGTAACTCTCAGCCTGAGGTAGGAAATATATCATGCAATTCACTTGTCAGGTTATGGAAAAGCATTCCAAGATGAACATGTCTTTAAGAACTGTTGTCCAGTGAAGCAACATCCATAAATTCTTAAGGTTTTTTTGTCCTAAACCAGCAACATCATTGCAGCCTTTGTAAACTGCCAGAGTTACAGGCTCTGTGCAATCACAGCTTTTCTGATTTGTTTTAGATGCTGCAGTGATAAAAGTTACTACTACTGAAACCCTGAACAGACAGATTAAGCCATTATTAATGCTGAATATACAAGAACAAAAACAATGATGGTAGAACGGGAAAGAGAAAATAAATTTAAATTTAAATTTAAATCAATTATATTTTAAAATAAGTTGACATTCTTTAGCTGAGATTTACCAGTGTCTTTTTGCGATTGAGCTTATGTGTTTTAGTCCTCATATCTTCCCATAAAAAATGAAGAACATATGGTTTACTGCTGAGGATGAAATTCTTTTCAGCTTGTTCGCTGACATGCATCACAGGTCCATACCACAAATTAGATCACATACTAATAATTCATACCTCATCCTGCCATTCAGCCCTGTATGTCATACACACCTCTGCCCTGAACCATGTGTAAGCACATGCCTTCATATGTGCATAGTTCTTCTGTAGATGAACATAAAAAACCCCAATCTTTTTGAAGGAAGTAAACACCAAGTTAAAAGAATAAGATCAGATTTAATCTATTTACAGTTGCTATTTTTTATTTCTGCTGTCAGTTCTCATTTAACTTTCCCATCTTCTCTTCCTGGCAGGAATTGCCAAAAAAACAGGTGGAAGAATTGCCAACAACAGCCTTTCACTGTCAAAATGTAGACAAACCTACCCCACAGAACTGTGTTCTGTTTTCCTATACTAGAAACAAAATCCAACTCAAAAGAAGTGAGTATGGTGTTTCTTCCCCAGTTACAAGGATGGCCGTTGATTAGGAGCCAAGAGAACCACAGTTTTCCAAATTACTGGAATCCGTGTGCTTATAGCTGGTCAAAACTGACCTTTCATTAACACAGCTATTTATGTCACTAGGAAACTAGTCTTCAGTAACAAATAAAGAAGGAATATATTCTGAGAAAATACCTGTCCCCTGAGTTTAGACAATTCATAGAATTGGTGCTGCAAACCCACCCAAGAGGCCTGATCTCATTGTGCAAGCGTTGCACTTAGTCAAAACACAGCCTTTTCCTAAAGACCCTTCCACCCAAATGTGTTGCACAAAAACAAACGCTGTATTCAAACTGAGAGTGTAAAGGAGAAAAGCTTGTCTAAAAAGCCTTCATAGGGATTAATTGTAGGAATAATGTGACATGTTCCCCTTGGCAAGTGTCCGGATGTCATGGAATTACAAGAAGATGAATTTGGCCCTCTTCCCAGCCAACACCCCTTTATAAGAGGCTTTATTGTGTGAAGGCTGCATATGTGGTTCAGCCACAAAAGGGACCAAAACCAACATCCAAATGATGGCCTCTGTTATGCAGACTCTCAATATGGAGATTAATCCAGTTTGCTTCTGCCAAGCATCACAATGGAATTACTGGCAGGCTGAGCTACCAAAATGCCACTGGCCAGCACTACAACACAGAGGCTGCATTATGCTGAAAATTCTCCCATCAGCTGTCCAGCAGATGTGACAATATGCAAGCCAAAATATAAAAAAAGGGAAAGGAAAAGCTGTTGTGCTTACCTATAGCCAGGATTTCAGTCTGGTTCGGAGCTAGTGTGTTTCACTATCAATTATTTAATGTACTTAGAATTCAAAACCAGAGTAAGCAAAATATTCAGTGAAAAATTGATGGGTGTAATTTGCAGAGTATCTTTCTGTATTAAGAATGTCACTTTCCAATGACAATTCAGTATTTCAGTAACCATTGCTTAATTTTCCTATCACAAATTTCAGCCCTGTTTCCAGCTGGTGGGTAGAGACAGTTTTACTTATTCATGGTAGGCTTCCGTTCACATTATCTTTTCAGTCTCTGAAGATCAAATGTGCTTTTCTCACCTGCATTTTCACATCTCAGATTAGAGCTGCATTTTCCAGGGAGACATGTTCCTTCAGAGAATCACACTAGAGTGATGTTGTCTGTGGTGCAGTAATACAAGTAATAAGCAGGAGAATACAGTGTAGGTGTAATAACAGGAAAGACATAAGTGCCTATTTCAGAAGAAGAAGATACTCTATGGAGAGCAGAAAGCCTCAGCTTTTGACATGGCATCCTGCAATCCAAATCAGTGTGAAATAAAACCAAGTGGTCACTAAATAAGACCAGGGAAATGCAGCCCCACAGGTCATGCAGGCAGAAGGAGCTGCTCTGCACATCAGAGCTACATCTCCAGCTTGCCTATTCCTCAGTTTTCCTAGCCAGCCTCCCAAAAGTGTGGAAGAGGCCCCACTAGGCTTCCTATAGCTGGGAGGACCTATTCAATACCACTGAACTAGCCCAGGGAACAAACAAGCTAGAATTTGATTGTGTTAAGTTATAAAGCATCATTTGCAAATTCAATTCTAGACAATGCAATGTGCTTTTTTTGTTTCAGACAGTTTCATTTCCTCACCTTCCCATATAGAGGTGTCCAATTATCAAGGTAAAATATAATCTGCTCATTAAAGGGAAGATTTTAGAAAAGACATTTAAGAATCTCAGCAAGGCAGACAAGATGAAAATACATTATAGCTGGATAATGGTAAAAATAATTGAAAGAAAAAATAAAGTCTTAAAAGAATGAAGTGTAGTTTGAGACTAGGCTAAGGGAGACAAAAAAGTCAGAAACTATAGAAGAGGTAAGACAAAATCAGACTATGAAATCCTGGTTCAGGTACTAAATGTTTCTAATTATCCAGCATACAACTCCCATGCAAGCTACTAAGAGTTTTGAGTTTCACTTCATCCTGTAGTCTGGGTAAGCCTTAGACATTTAATCATGTCAGATTCTGGTCAGCCACATTACATGTGTAAATTCAAACACTAGAAAATTTTGATACATCTGGACAAGATCTGGCTTTGAGTGAGAAAAATAGCGCTGTAGCTGAGTGTATGCTTTCCTTTTGAAAACTGAATAGTTAATAATCCTTCACACTTTAAAAAGTCTTTTTTCCCCCTTTCTTGAATAAGCAGATCTGAAGCATTTGTTTAAAACACAAAACAGCTGAACACTCATAGCACTGCAGAAACATGTTAAACCTCTGCCAGATTCACCTCCTCCATTCCCACTTCAGTGCATGTAGAACAGGCACTGAAAGGCTCCTGAAAAACATTGTAGAAAAAATGGTTTTTTGCTTTGGGACAAATTTTATACCAGGGCAAAATCTAAGTGGTAGGTTTACTTTAGATACGTGAGAAGTGTTGGTATCTGCCACACAGTCCCAGCATTATGATAAGGGAATGAGAGGACAAGAAAACAAAGTAGTATATTAGTGAACCAGATGGTTGTTTCTGACATGAGTTTAATGCAGTGTAGTCCAGAGAGGACAGGGACACCACAAGAGTGGCAATTAGCTTTATTTATTGGTTCCATTCCCCAACTCCAGAAACCAATTTACGGCCAGGGACCAAAGCATGCAAAATGCATCTCCCAAGCTTATTCAAGCTATATAAAAATGTCAGCCATAATCCTGACTTTCCAAGAAGGAGGCCAGCAATGGCCAACACTGGTGCTCAAAATGTCTTTGGAGGACCAGCAGTACTTAAGTGCTGCAAGGGGCCCCAGTCCATAGATTACACTGCCTAGCAGGATGCCTAGCAGCAAGGTTTGTATCCCTTCTAGATGCAGCAGAGAGTTTCAGAGCTACCACCCAGATCTGAGAAAGTGACAGGATACTGGGGAAGGTACCATTGCTGCTGGACCTCAGTGTCTGATTCAATAAGTGTATTGACACATGACATTTTTGGAGTCACTCCAAGCCATGGCTTAAGAAGAGGGGCTGCAGGTCTGCGACTTGTAGAGGGCTCTCTCACACAGCATCTCAGGGCTGCTCTGGGGCAGAGACAACTCCAGCTCCCACCTGTGCAGCTGAGGGTGTAGAGATGTCAGTGATCACCTGATAGATTTGATGGTTTTCCTCCCCTCCCCAGCCCCTCGTTGTCCTCATTGTCTTCATTGTCCTCATCCTCCTCTTCCCTCTCCCTCTCTCTCCCTCCTTCCCTCTTCTTTTCCTTCCTTTCTGCCTTCCCTCCTCTTTTCCTTCCATTCTCCCCTTCCCTTCCCTTCCCACACCTTCCCTTTTCTCTAATTTGGAATCAGTTTCTCTTCTCTACACAGAAAGGCAATGCTGGAGACTTTCTACGAGTCTATTCCTCTTTTGTTGGGCTGTGTGCTCAGAAAACTATGGAGTGTTTTGTAAACAAGCAATTAGAGGCTGCTTAAAACCCACTTGTGCTGCGGAAGGGTTCAGTCCCCATCGCAGCACTCACATGATGCCATCACCATGGCAACCAAACCTGTAAACAATGCTGGTGACCATGGATAGCACACCAGTACTTGGTTTCAGGATTAGAAACAAAAGCTTTTCCAGACCTTATTTCTTTCCTGCCATTGCAGGCTCCCTGATTGAAATGCTATTTGGATGTTTTGCTCTGGAGTAAGTACGTAAGTCTTTGACTGACATAAGATGTGAGAAAGAGGTTAAACTGCAGTGCTCCACCAGGTCATCTGGTTAGAATGACATGTTATTTCTGTGTTAGTGGTGCATACCTACCAGCATAATGACAACACATTTATTAACACACATGGGCCCTGTTCCTTCTGAAATAAGACAAAACTAATATTTAATTATGGTATCTACAGAGTGCAGTCAGTCTTTTGAGTTCCTCATTAAAGACATCTAGGGAATTCTGCAAAACCCATAGCATGTAATGCTCTACAGAGCTATTTCACTCATCTGCAACCTGAAAAGTATATCAATCTGAAGAGATGATCTTTGTAGACTAAGATGACTACATCTTACTTGGGAATAATATCCCCTATCTGTTCTTAATAACTTAGAACAGAGTTATCTTGGCATTAACTCCTGCAGGGCATTCATATGACTGAGGCAGCTCTATAGTACTGATGAAAAAGCCTGAAAAAGGTGATGGTCTAATCTACTGCCTTAAAGCTCACATCAGAACTCTCAATATGGGTGAGTAGTATTATAGCCAGGAGTGAGAGTCTAACTTAACCCTAACCCTAGATAAGCACAGTGTAGAAAACCTCACACTGACACAGCTCATCTTAATGACTATTTGCAGCGATTTCATCTAAAATAGGATGTCTAAAATCAAGTTGTCTGTTATCCTTCATTGACTGAAGAGACCTTTACATCAACTAGCTCTGGTTTAGATGCATCTTAGAACTCAGAGTCATGGAGAGACGAATCATTCCTTTACAGACATTTTTGGCACCAACAAGTTCATTGTCTAACCATTCAACACAGATTTAAGAGACACTCTTCACTCTGAAGCCAGTTAGAACTGCTTTGAATTAATCTATTTGGGCTGCAGCTGGAGAGCTATGGTCCTTTCTGGGAAGACAGACATGGACCTTTCTGGGAAGATTTATTGAATTGGAAATAATAATTACTTAGTTTTCTTGGTTTGCTCACTGAATTAAAAATTCTTCTTCAGCTCTCTGAGTCCTTCCTCAGAACAAGTAATTCCAATAATTAAATGCATAATTTTTGGTGGAATTAATCTGAGCATAATTATTTTGTATGTCTTATAGGATGTTTTTTAATTTCAGTTCCATGTAGCTTGTGTTCTCCAGATGGAGACGTTCATGGGATTAACCAGATGAAAATCTTCAAGGCTTAAGGAATGAGAATTCACCAATGCAGATTTTAAGATATCCAGAGTAAAACATATCTTTGGATTTTTTGGGACAAATGGTTAAATATTTATGATCTTATTTTTTCAGCTTTGCTGGTTTCTTATTACTATATCAGGCATCAGATAATCTTAAAAAGTTTATAAAACTTGATTTTTTCATAAATTTTAGTTCTGTTTCTTCCATCAATTTAGAAAGCAAATTATACATTCCTCATTTTGTGTCTTGCTCTTCAGAGGGGGAATAATGCCAGGTGCTTTGAGTGATTAGCTACAAAATATGAATCACAATTACTGAATCATTGAAGTGAGCATTTCACAAACAGCTTTCAGTCTGAAGTTTATTTATGCAAAACTACTCCAAAATTTCTTGTAAATAGCAAATAGTAAAGAAGGAGGAAAACTCAGGATTTTTATTTGCACATCAAATGCAGGTCAAAAGAAAACAGTAATTATAATAACAAATTTGAGCAAATACATGATCTACTGAGGGCTCTGTTCCTTCTATAAAAAAGATATTCTTAAATTTTTACTGGGTTTTCTCCTAATTTACATGTTAAGTATGTTATCTTAAACACCTGTAAAAGACTGATCATGCATACCTGATGTTCATTTTAGTTTTAAGACAATATAATCTAGCTAGGTTAAGCAGCATCTGTTGCAGTTATGTCTTAGTAAAGGCCATCGACTTAATGGGAGAGAGACTCATTGTAAATTATCTTTCATGTTTCATGTATCACTTCCACAGACATCACTACTCTTTCTGATCTGAACAGTAAGCAAATGCAACATTCACACAAAGCTGTCATGATTAGCCAGACAGGAGACATGAACAGAGAAAGGAAACATCGCACCATAGAAATGCAGGAAATAGTTAATTTGTATTTTTTAGAGACTGCTAACATAATTCCATTCCAGATGGCAGTGAGAGTGCAAATCTGTTCTGTTCTGTGAGGATATGGGTGTTATAATAGGCTCCAATGGATCAGATTTATTTTTCAATGTTTTTTTCCACAGAACACTTTAACCATTTGTGACAACAGCTATTTTATTTTGTATGCTCGGTACGAAGTATTCATATAAGATACTGTGTGTCATTACTCATCACAAAATGCCCTACTATGGAGATGACTCCTCTCCAAGGGCATTTCTTTTTAGAAGCTGATTAATTGATCAGTCTGTTCCATGTAGGATCTTCTCTTAAAGCCAGACAGTTTAGGAAACAGACTATTTCTCTTTCCACAACCTTTTCCCTCTTTTGACTCCTTCGCTGATGTTCCAACCTTCAAACGATTTTTTTTCCTGTATAAGGATTCCAGTGTCTTCACAATTCACAAAGAATGCCTGTGGATTACTTCTCCTTCCCTCTGTGATGCTCCTCAGTCTCTTTGGATGATAGGATCTCTGTAGCTTTACAACAAAAATGCTGGTCTGGTAGTCTTCATTTCCTGAGTATCAAAGTCCTAAGGAAAACATGAGGTTATAAGCATGATTAGATTAGTGTCCTTCATTCCTTTTCAGACAGTTCACTCATGTTTCAATGCAAAACAAAAATAAAGGTTGTGAAACCTTGATATTTTAATTTAGAAGGGATTTCACAACACAAGCCCCATCAAGCTGCACTGTCTGTCCACAGCTGCACAGTCCCAGACCTATCCCTCAGTACCCAGCACTGTTCTTCTCTCTGAGGCCACACCAGTCAGGAGTTTTCTCTCAAAAAACCTTCCTGTGTTCCCAGTTCTAAATTATAGCACTCTTAGGAAATTTGCTTTCAATACAGAATACGGTTTTGCTTGCATCAGGAACTTAATGAAGTATCCACACAATGGAATACGTTTGATAAAGTCTCTGGACTACCTACTTCATTGTAAGAGCCAAGAATCCAGCAAATATCATGTATATGAGTTGAGAGACAAAGAAATGACAACAAGTTTCATTCCTTCCAGTTAGCTGCACCTCACCACTCAAAAACAATGGTTGTTGTTTCAAAATCCCTTCTATATTTTCTGTCCTGCTTTTCTTTGCTGTATTGAGGATTTTTATTTGTGTTATAAGCCAGTTGTCCAACATGTGCTTTAGAATTGCCTTCGAAAGTCTTCTTTGATACAGAAAAGAAGAAGTGTGGTCTGCATGAACATCTGTTGTGCTTTTGAATGGCACATTGAGAGAGATATAATTCCTTTCTCCACTGTAAGGTAACCTGAAGACTCTTCAAGGAAACTAATTCACCTATTTCATTTCAACCTGCTAATGTTTGACAGAAGGCAAATTATACTGATTAGCAATCTATATAAACTAAAAGCAAAATAAAACTTGTCTGCTTTAAGGTAACATTTGTTGTGATACAAGGTGAATATTGATATTAAGATATTTAATAAGCACTGGAACTTACAATCATTGTATGTGTGAAAAAACCAGAAAAGCTGAGAGTAGAAGACTGAGCTTTCATGCTCTGAACCTGCACAGTAACAACTAAGAGGTAATTGTGAGAAAATTTCATTTGGGCTTGTTTTATTTTTTTGCTTTTTTTCATAATTTTTTAAAAAATTGCTATATTTTTTAAGCATGTAAATATTTTTACTGAGAAATTAAGCTGCCCATAATGACCATAATATTAAAGGATTAAAGCATTTTTTTTTTCACTATACTGAAGCTTGGACAAGTAGATTGACTGTCAAACCAGTAAGAAATCTTTGCTTACCTCTTAAATAATTTGAAAGAAAGAAAGCACAAAAGCACAGTCCCAAACTTCACTTTTATGACTTCACTTTTATGTATAACTATACTGGAAATTTTTACTATAAAACTGCAAGCAACTTTAATGAGTCTCTTTTTATTAAAATCAAAAAAGACCACTGAAAGTGAGTTGATTGTACTGCAAATGTATGTATCTGACATAGTTTATGCCATATTTTTAAGGATTTATTTCTTCATCCTTTAATGTTTTCTCTCAGTTGACTTAGAGTGAATTAAATCTTATAGGTAATGTTAAGGACATGTCTATGACATAGTAGATGCTTGCACACTGAATACTCTCATGTGCATATGTATGTATCTGGAATTCTGTTCCTGATTCAGATATTGATTTGAGTACTACTTGTTCCCTTATAAAGCTGAATTCAGGCAGTGAATCTGACTATGCAGGTGATGAAGTATTTGGCATTGACTGTAAAAACAGGACTATACAAAGTAGATGGAAAAAAGTTTCTCTCAAACACTTGTTGAAATTTCTAGAATATTTAGATGCAACTAGACCTGAGATGCATATACAACATATAAAAGAAATAACATATTTTTCTAGTTTGATAATGGAAATTGAAGGGCAGTGTATCATAACTAACCAACCGATTATTCTGTTTCTCTGCAACTTTGCATTTTGTTACACTTCAGAAAACACATTTATGCCTTAGTGTCTGATTGTCTGATTTCATCACTGGGATGCTCAGATGCCTCCTAAAATACTAGTCATTGTTTACAGAAATAAAAATGGTGTTTTCTGATGGCTGCCAAGTGGCTAATTAGTGACACAAGTATACCCCAAGTTAGTTTTTTCAAGGGTTTGCTTGCTTTTTTTTAGTAATTATACCAAAATAATTACTTTTTAAACATTAATTTGAAAAAAAAAAATTGTGGAGAAAAATGTCCTCTGTATACATTCAAAAATATAAATGTAGTCTACTTCCTCATGGGTTTTTAACACCACAGAAATTTATCTCAGGGATGAATGGGCTTATGTTGTGATCAGATAGGACCCCAGAAAATGGTAATTATGAAGAGTAAAAAAATTCTTTCAGAACTAAATATATCGGTAAAAAGAAGCAAGAGATGTTATAGAACACTGATGCATGCTGCATGAAGGGAACCATTTGCCTCTCCAGGGACACTAAACCACACCACATTGAATAATGTGCCAGGGAATGGCAATTGATATGGTTGCAACATCATTTCATGATAAATAGCATGTTAGAGATGGCATTGATTAACTCATACAACAGACATGATGACTAGATGGATTTCACTTTCTGCTTTACTATATAATATTATTTTAAACATGCATATAAAGTGAGTTGGAATTTCTTGGCAATGGCTTCAAATTATGTTCAAAGTTGTTTAAAATGGGGAAGAGGATTTATCTAATTAACATATTTCTCAGCAAGACATTCTTAAAATGAGAACAGTTTTATAGGAAAAGAAAAATTCTTTATTTGCCTGCACTGCTGAACTCTTTCTTATGTTGTTTTCTTTAGCTGAGAATGCAGCTCTCATTCTCACATCACAAGCAGACAACTGCAGTCAGTGGCAAACAGTGAAGATTAGAGAATAAATGTATACTTGGAGGCTGTGGAAAAACCTTACTATTGCACTTTTTGTGAGTGGAAAGCCGTGGAAAATGACACTAAGTTACTAGCAGTGATTCAGCAGTGATGAGGAGCTATCCTCATCAATTAGAAATTGTGAAATAGTAATAAGAAAAATGTCATTTAAAACTTAACATATAAAGTTGTCACACTTTATGCAATATTGCACATACTCAGTACATGAAGGATTTAAGGGCTCTAAAGCCCTATAAACTGCCTGTTAGGTTTCAGGTTTCTTTTGTTATCACATCCAACCAAAAACTGAGTTAAATTTATGGCCCAGAAAAAGAAGCACCTTCTGGAGTCTGTGTTTTCCTGCTGCTGGGTATCAACAGTGGGAATCTTCTCCAAATCCACAGATATCTTCTCCAAACAGATCTCTGAGAGAGAATCCTTTTCAGAGGGAGGCAGGTGGCATTTAAAAAAGGGTGAGTATGGGCTGCTTTCTGACTGAATGATGCTTACAGTCATGGACTGATATCATTCTTTGCAAAAGCAAGAAGGAAATTTTTTTAAATCCATGGGAGATCAAAGTTTCATCGAAGTTTAATTCTACAATACTGAATATTGTGAATATTCAGTTCTGAGTTCAGAATACCAAAATGTTTGTGGCAGTTGCCTTGCTCACAGAGACTTGGCATTGTCCAGAGCACAGTCCCATCACATTCCCAGAGCTGTCTGCAGGTCAGACCCTCATGGAGCTGTGACTACAGGCCATCAGTCACCACACAGCAGTCACTCAAAAGAGGACAGAAAAACATTTCACAGCAGATTCAGGGCAACACCTTCCCACAGCTATCAGGCCAGCTCTCAGTGAGCCACTGCCTGCTGTCTGCCCCTGAGAAGCGAGGCATGAGAACTCCCATCCTCAGTATGCAATCCTTGCTCAGCTGCTATTGCCAGAGCCTGGAAATATTGGGACTGAGAAGTAGGTGTGAAATTATTTGCAGAAGTGGATGTGGGGGCATGTTGTCACCCATAAAGGGTCAGTCATCCTGATATATTCAGATTGCACTGAGCTGTATCATTGCTGTGCTTCATCACCTGCCATGAAGAAAAGCAGTGTGGGCTGCATGGAGTCATGATCCACGTTGTCCTTGTACTGTTCACCCTCACTGCAATCCAAATCCAGACAGAGGAAAGGGTAACAGAGTACCAGCACAGAAATGAACAAATAAAGGCATCAAGACCCATACAACATGAGATATTCTGTATCCAGATAAAATTTCTATTTGGTGTTTCTGTACAATTTCTCTGTTCATTATATATTGATTGAATCTGTGCCAGTGTTCTTACATAGTGACCATGGATGCTGTTGTGACCTGGTTAAAAAAGATGTGGCTGGGCTGAATAGTCCTTCTGGAAAAACAGAAGGTAAATCAGTCCAGCCACACACTGGAAGGGGCCAAAGAGCTTAACAGAAATCTAATTTCTCATCTACGTGGTCTGTCATTGGCCAATAGCATTTAAGCTTCTAGCAGGATGGATTCAAGAAGTCTCAAAAAGTTAGTCAAAGAGAAAATCATTAAACATTTCTAAATATATATATACATATATATAAAACAGACTGCAAAAGAGGCTGGGGAAGTACAGAGGAAACAGTAGGTGCAGTTGCCTTGTTATGTAAATTATTCTTCACAAGACATTCACTTGGTTACACTGAGAGATGAGACCTTAGATCTAGCCTAGAATGGTGACTCTAATATTCTTTAAGGTGTGGAAGTCTGTTATGTTAAATTTGGTCTTCTGACAACATTGATTTTGTCATTCAAGTAGCACTGGCAGAGCAGAAGCCCTTGACAGGGTAAACTGTCTCTATAAATCAAAGGTTAAAAGTGTGAGTGTTGCAGCAATGCTGCCTATCACCCAAGTGACTGTCCACTAGTCATTTAAGAGGAAGGCAGTTTCAGGCTGAAGCTATGATTGTGCATGTGGTCCTACCTTGTTAAGGCCTTTCAGTGAGATTCATTTTATATTCAGGAGAGCAGTCTTTCTAGCTTACAATTCATTGGCAAAAGAGATGGTCCTTTGATGAACTAAAAAGGCTTTAGGAAGCTTACCAGGATGTAGCTGATGAAGAGACCTGTTAGCCCATGCATCAAATTCCATAGGGAATGAGGACCCTGCCAAGCCTGGAGTTTTGCCTTAACAAAATCCAAGAGGGAACAGTGAGGAGCAGTGACGCTCTGTGCAACTTTCTCAGGGCTTCCAACTCTCCTAGTCCACACATAAGAGGTCATTGACATTTCACAGGAGTGAAACAGTATGGATAGTTGAAGAATTTTCCTTCAAGGGAGTTCAGTGACCACTCTTAAATAAGAATGTAGACAGACTTGTGGAGCATCTCTGATGAACTGGGAAGTTTCAAGCAAATTTCACTTCTCTAAATACTGAATGGGCCTGATCTTCAGCATGCTGAAACAAATTTGACTTTCTTCAAATATATTCAATTTAATCTATTAAGAGAAATTGAAATAAATTATGCATTACAAGTTTTCTTTTAAACATAATATTACAGCTAGTTACTCTGAAAAATTCCTCAATTAAGAGCTGACTGAAAGAAAAACCTTTTGATGATAGCTTTAATCCCTTTGTGTTGGTCTGTTTTCTTCCTTTGTTCATAAAACAGCGGATTATTAAAAGCTGGTAAATATTGCCACAAGGTCATCTGACCATATGATCTGAGGCAACAGTTAGCCAAAGAAATATCTCCTTCTGACAGACAAAGTTGTTCTAGCAGTATGAGCAGCATAACCTAACAAGAACCCCCTTTTTTTATGTCAATGCATCCTTGTGATGTGGACTGTTTTAAATAGGACTTCAGAGATTAGAGTATTAAATTAAACACAATAGATAGAAATGCTAATGAGAGGTACAGGGAAATGGGAATGTACCACACAAAGAAGAAATATTAAAATACAATACTCTTTTCTGTCTGTGAAATACATCAACCATAACAGCATTTCACAGAGAAACTGCTTACAATTACTGATCCAAATGAGTGAGATAGCATTGTCTCAGAAGTAAATAACTTATGTGCAAAAGCTTTAATCAGTGTAAATTTGCTGATAACACCCTTTTGTCCAATATATATTCAATTTTATATCTCCAGAGTGATGAATGACTTATGTCTGTGTATATTCTGAGCTTCATGGGTTCTGATGTCCAAATCTCATTATAAAAGATTAAACTTTTGATGATTAAATTCTCCTATATGCATTTCAGACAGCATCCATTAATATATTGTTGTTGGAGGGTAACAGTAATTGCCTTTGACTTAGTTGCTTACTTGGCAGAGGGATGAACTTTTTGAAAGGAGGTATTTCTACAAACTGTTAGTGGAGGAATTGCTATTTCAGTTTTTTGTGACATTAGTGTACCATTCTGAGGTACAAAGGAAAAAAAAATCACCAAGAGGCTAAAGGATTTCTTAGTAAAGTGTTTTTTCATGTAATATGGGTCTCAGAAATTATACCACAAAGCTGCAGTTGAGAAATTCATAGAGCAAAATCAAAAGTTGACTCAAATAAAAGCCTCTGAAGTAGACTTCGGAGCATTAGCATAATATCTCTCAGGTTTTAGTCATATGTCATAGATTTTAGTGGCAAAGTTTATCCATAAAATAAAAAACTGTCAGCTTTCTAGCTCCTCTTGTCTCAAAAGACTTACCTTAAAAGAAGTAAGATTGCCAGCCAGGCTAGGCCAAGGAGAGTCATGAAGTTCCCTAATGCAATCATAGGGGAAAGGTCTGAGCAGCATCTCATTGTGTTTGATAAGAATTAGAGACCAGTATTAGAAGTGTTCCAAAATTAGGGGATCTGGCACATGATGTGAAAGATCATGGAAACAGTGATGGCTACAATGAAAAGGGATAAGGGAAATAGAGGAGGAATGTAAGGAAGTTTAAACTGTAAATAATGTGCTACTGCACTGGAAATAATAAAAAAAGTATGGGAAGTTAGAATGGGAGAAAGTAAAACAAAAACAGACAACAAAATAAGGCAAAAGGAAAAAAATAAAGAGCAGTCAACTGAAATAGAGTGAAGAGGATAGGACGGTGTCTCACATCTAAAAATATGGGAATATTGGATAGAGAAAATTGTGAAGGCATACTTTGAAAGACAGATTGGAAAAAAATTAGACAAAACTTTGTCTTTTTTCCAGAGGGAAAGTTTTTTTTTCTGGATTTCTCTTTGCTGTCTATCCAACATCTAGTGGACCACACAATCCCCTTATCGGACACTTCATCTGGAAAAACCAACATGGGTGATATAAGATTTTTCAGATTTAAGATAATAAACTACCAACTGGAAACTGGGATGAGACGAAGGGTGAACCTGCTCATAAAACTGTAGAAGTAGGACTCGATAAAACCACTGAAGAAATTCTGCACTATTGACATAGCTATCTTGTCTGTCATGGGCTCTCTAGGAGCTGGCTGTAGGAGATCTCAGAGCTGGATTCAAAAGCAGTCAATTATTTGATTTTAAAAGCCTTTTTTGCTTTTAAAAGGATTCTAAGGCATTTTCAGTACATTTCAATCCATTTAGGAGACCTTGTTATTTTTCCTTCCTAAACAATCAGAGCAACAAGCCTGAAATAACAAGTGGCAAGAGCATTTTAACAAACAGAAAAAAAACCCAAGCAGTGAAGAACCTTTAGTCCGGAGAGTTTCAAATAAATACAAACAGTAATAAAGTTTTAGGAACATAGTAGTTGCATTCAGGTTTATTTTCAGAAATTACTTTGATTTGTAATTACCTTAATGAGTGCACTAAAGCAAAGGAATAGCATTATGTAAGAAATGCCAGATGGGAGCCATAATCAAATTTGCTGATGAAACCACTTAAGAGAGAAAAAAAAATCCCAAAGGTGAGTATACTGAAATTATGGCTTCTGTTCATGGAAAAGAGGTACAAACTCCTATATCCTAAATTATGAAAAAAGAGTTTATGGCTATTTTCCGACTGTATCACTGACATATGTTAATCTTTGGGTTTTGAAGGGCTTTGCTGTTTACTTTTCTTTTCTTAAAATAGATCCTATTGAGTTATTACAGTGTGCATTTCTTTGTAATATCTTACCAAAAAACCCCAGAATCATTAATATTAGGCAAATGTTCAAAGACATTTTGAAAAAGAGATTTTTAATTCACTTTATCCTTCTATTTACAGTTTATTTTAAATAAGTAAAATTGATCAAATCTTGAGGTCACCGTGAACTAATTAAATAAAAAAAAAATTAAAAAAAAAATCCACAAATAGATCAAAAGCATTTAAGGAAATCAGAATTAGGTATTGAATCGTTCACATAAGAATGCAATGTGTTCTTTCTATTACGAATTATGTCCACTTGTTTACATTAATGTCAGAGATAAATAAACAGCTGCAGCTTTGAGCTTTGCTTAATGCATGCAACCCAGTGCAATTATACCTCAATGTGCATTTTAGCATTATTTTGCTAGGCAAAGAAGGTAAAAGACACAGAAATCAAGAAAAAAAACCTGGCAGCTCTGAAGCCTTCAACCTAACTATGTTTCTACCTGCTTTCTCAATTGTACAAGTTTTGCAAAATCAGCATTCATCTTAAAACCTGGGCTAATCTTAAGTTCCCTTTTTATCTGCAGCCTCTGATTCACCTTATCGAGAGTTTCTCTTTTAGGGCACTCCTATTGCATAAAAAACCAAGAATGAAGTATGAAGCAAGAGTGAGCCAGCTGTAGTCTTCAGATACATTTCAGTGTGTCAAGTGTCCCACACACCTAACACAGCACGCACTGGTGTTAGCCAAGCACAAGGACACAGGCTTCAGAACTTCTGGCAAATACAAAAAACAGAAAACTTTCTGGAGCTCTAAACACAATGGTAAGGTTGGTGCCCATGAAAACAGGGTCCAAAGAAACCTTTCAATAAAAGGTTCAGCCACAGATCATATTTGCCCCACCCAGGTTACTCAGGTCACCTCCAAATGTAGGACACAGATGGTCCCAGCCTGATACCCCAGGCAGTGCCTGAGGGCAGCCTGAAAGCTTGCCCAGGGGAAAGGACTGGAGCAGGACACAGGTCATTGCTAAAGAAAGTCCTCTCTGGCAAAAGAACAAAACCCCACCTCTCCACTTTCCCACCAACACCCAAGGAGCCTTGTGCTGGAACCTGGAGGCTCCTTGGGTGTTGGTGGGAAACCTGGTGAGAAGGCAGTTGAGTGGTCAGTAGGGAATTCAAGAAGGTGAGACCTGATAGATCTCACAGCATCTGCAGGAAGGGAATCTGCAGGTTCAAATCACCAGCTTCCATTTAGAAGGGATTTAGGGAGGTCCCCAGGAGAAGTTCTGGGGGCATTCAAGCAGCACATTGATTCAGCATGTGCAGTGGCAGGCCACCCTCCTTGAAGGGAGACCTGAATCAGCTTTCTTGGCAGCACACCCAAGAAATGAAAGGATACAAACACCACCTGCTCTACCCAGGAATTGACTTGACCCTGTTGACTGTTACATTGTCCAAATTTTAAATTTATTTTTAAAGTTGTGATTCAGTGACTTAAACTGGATCAGAACAACAAAGAAATGCTATGAGTGGGAAAGCTTTGTTTACAAGCCTGACTGACAACTCTGCTCAGCTTCCCTGCTAGTGACTTATCCGCGCTCTGTTCACCGCTGTGAGAGAACCTCAGAAACTCCTCCAAACCCAAGGAACCTGATGCAGTTACTGCATTTCCACCTGATTTATTTTTTCATCACTGTTATACATTCCAAGCCTTGTTATGGGCAAAAGGGAATGCACTGTGTAGCTCAGCAGCTTGATGTTTGCTGTCAGATGCATGCTGACACATGCACGCATGCTCTTGTCTCCTCAGCTGTGACACCACAGGCAAACAAGTGCCTCTGGCCCATGGTCTGAACTCTAGTGTGCTGCACTCAAACCCCAAACACACACACATGCACAGAGAACAGAGAGCACACACCCAGGAAAGGAGTGAGTATTGGATTTAATGAGATGACAGGACAGACCGTGCTGGCTGGGGTAAGAGCATGGCCAGACAAATGTACTGACCAGCAAACAGTTCACAGGCAGCTGGCCCCTTATATCCTCTTGGACAACCTCAGATTGCTCCTTCCACCATCCCACAATGAGTTCATCTTCCAAGACAGGGAATCCCCCAAATAGCCTGTGCAGGGCCCCAAAGAGCCACATCTCTGGAGATTCACAACGCTGGGTGTCACCCAACTTGTGGGGTTGATGCTCCTGGGACAGCACTGGCGAGCTGAGGCTGGCACTCACATCTTTGACTGGGACACTGGGCTCCCCCACTGCCCTGTACCCCCGTGCTCCATGTGTGGGAAGGGGTGAGCCTTTAGCACATATTCTAACAAACACCAGCAATACCAGTGGAAAGCATTTTGGCTGATACTGAATCAAAACAGGTTGCTACCATATAGTCATATATTCTGCAGTTCTTATACAGCAGAAATAAAAAGGAAATTAAATTCATAAAAGTACTGACAGCACTCTCTCTACTATAGAGAATAATGCTTAAAAGTAGAAAAAGAAGGCTGGAGTGAAAGGACCTGTCATTTGTCCAGATGCACCCCCACAAACTGGAAGCTCATGGCAGTACTGTGAGGCAGCCAGGCACAGCTAACAGCATGCCAATGCCCCTGGATAAAAGGGTCTCATATGGCACCAGGCAACTGGCCCAGCTGTAGAGGAAGGACTCTGAGTCACCCAGTGATTATGAACATCTGTGAGGGTGTCCATGAAAAACTCTTGTCCCTATTCACCCATGCCCAGTTCCCAACTCCCAAATCTGTGCTTCTTTATGTGGCGGGATATACCCCCAAGCACTGCCTTGCTGAGATGGAAAATGGAGCTAAGCACAACCAAATGGACAGGCTAAAAGGAGCAAGTGCCTCCTCAAATCTTTTCCAGGAGACACTAGAAGGGAGCATGTAGGAATCGCATCCTAATATTAAAAGAACACAGAGTGGGCCACTGAATCCCAGCAAATGGGCAAGGACTCTCAGCAGCAAGGCCAGGCTTATCCTGAGGAGCAGAAGCAGTGCTATTTAGTGAAGATTTTACTACAGATTTCTGAGTTTTGGAGCCTAAAGGCTTGTTCCTCTACAACCTTCGTGGTTTTGAAAGGGCACCCAGTGGAGGTCATGCTGCCAGCTGTACTAAAGAGATGCTTCAAAAACATGCTGGGCAGGATACAATTCGAGAGAATAGCAACTAGATGATTCAATGCTGGCTGCACATCTTTTCTCAGCTGCCAATAGCACAGAGTCTGAGTCAATGGGCTGCAACAGCCTGTCTTGTAAATAATCCTCCACATTTTCCTCTGCTGCAGAGCTACTTAAAGAAAAAAAAAAGGTGGTGTAAGATAGCCCATAGTTGTCTCTCCCTTGTAACAACCAGAACTATTCACTGTCTCCTGTGTCATTCCTGATGCTATATTCCTGTAGTGCAGAAGTGTATCTAGGTGTCAATGTCCTCTTGAGCTATACCAAAAAAGAATTTCAGGTATCATATGATGGACTGTGTTTAGAAGATTTTGAATTGAATTGACCACATCTTAGTATTCTCTTCTGAGAAGACAGAAAGCAGGATGTTTTTAAATTTAAATTCCCTAGTGCTATCATTTAAATTCCCTAAGTGCTCCAGAGACAGACGGATACAGCTGTCACAACTCACAACACAGATTTTTCATTAGGGAATTGCATTGTAAAGCCTGCATCTTGATAATGGAGCTGCACTGACTCTAGGGTGCCTTTGAACACAGACAAAACTCCAAGAGATGGGGAGAAGGCACTCTTACAGCAGCCATCACAGAAACATTCTCCTTGAATTCATATTTTTGCTTCCCCTGAAAAAGCCTTTTAGGATATTTGTGACCTGCTGCTGAAAGGAGCTGACGAAATTGCAGAAAGCAGACACAGCATCCAGTGCACCTCCCCGGGCAGGACTCAGCTACAAGGTCAGGCAGGGCAGAGCTATGGCAGGACTAGAAAACAGCACTTCTTCAGTTTAGCTGAGACAGAGAACAAAACTTCACATCTGCACTTAACAATGCTTCTGGGCCTGTAGGTGAGGGTGGAGGTCTCAGGTGAGGCTAATGAAGACCACTAAGACTCACTGATGCACCTGGGCTCTTGAGACCATTCTCTGCTAGCTGTCACCTGGGAAACATGGTGGCCTCTCAGAGAGCTTGTGTCACATCTGCAGCTTTTCATTAACATTCCAGGTACCCAGTGGGTCCTCAGATGTTAATGGCCACCTACACATAGCCAGCTGAGCTAAGACAGTCAATGTATGGGATTTGTCAATAAACTAAGATGTCAAAACACACATATCACACACCTGGTGTTAGGTTTGAAAATGTTGCTGTGTCAGCAGACTTGTAGGTGTTGAATTGCCTGATAAGAAGGATCTGGTGCCATTTGAGATGCTCTTGTGCATCCAAGGTGTCTCTACGATATCTGTACAAGACTGGAACACGTGACAGGAGCAATTACATGGGAACCAAGAACTTTTGCAACAAATACTGCAGGAGGTTAGACAGGATACTGTGGGATACCTTAATGATAGGTCACCATATTTAGACAATCAAATCACAAGTTATTACTGTGGTTTAATCTAAAGAACTTTTGGACAGCCAAGCATTTGGTGTTTTTGTCAAGATGGTCTGAATGGTTGGTTTGATTTTTCTGACTTAGACCTCCCTTGCTCATACTTCTCTAGGTGTCAAATTTCATCTAAGTCCTAAGAAATCTACTCTCCCTCTTGAGTTAGCCCTCAGAGACACATTTGCTCTGCAGTATGTTTTACAGTACAATGTTTTGGCTGTCTGGGATTGCAGCCCAGACCCACTTTGCTTTGACGCTGCTAAAGAGAGAAGCACTATTGTTCCGAGAATCAATTATAAAATATTTCCACATTGAGGAGAGAGATATACACAAAATTCCTATAGAAGATCAATGCTGTGAGGAGTGATAACTGCTTTGGCACACTTTTGAGATGCACCGCTTTGAAATGGTGCAGGTTGAAAGCTCTCTAAAACATTCTGAAAGCCCCTTTCTTTAAGGCATTGCAAGTCAGAATTCAAAAAATGCTGCGCAAAAATAGCATTAGGTCAATATTCCTTTAAAGAAGCAGGCTGAAGCCATCACAGCATATCTTCAATTTCAAAAACATTTGGATATTTCAATTACTGAAACACTTTACAGTCACTTATGGTTTTTACAGTAGTTATGACATTGTCAATGCTATGTTAATTCTCTTCTGCCTCACAAGATTCTAATTGTCTTTGGGTTTTATTTAACAATATGTGTTCCCAGGACATATCCTTGATTTACTTTTTGTCAATTAAATTTTCTTTTCAATTTATCCAAAACTCTATGTGAGTATTTAATAATTAGTTTTAATTTCATTTTAAGCTCTGCCAGTTCAAATTGTCTTCAAGTACTTAAATAAATTTCATTCTCAGGAGAAATTTATTCCATCTAGGTTTTGTAATAGTTTATCATACAGTTTATAACAGACTTGATAATAGTTACTCAACTGCACAGGACTGTGCAATTTCCGTAGAAATATGACTCACATACTTTTATATCCCATAGCTCTAAAAATGAGTTGTTTCCAGTTACCACAAAAATAGATTAAATAGATTTAAAATATATGGGGGGAGTACCAAAAACAGAGTTTTATTTAATTTTTGATCAAAATCCACCAAGAAGAGAACCCTTGCCAAGAAGAGGCAAGCAATGACGAACTGTATTTTTCTGATTGTCTGTGTTCTCACAAGATGGTTTGCTGATAGCTTCTTTCATCCTGGGGGATTTGGTGAGCACCAGCTACAGCCTGCACATGGCTGTGGTCTCTCTTCTCCCTGCTGGTGGAAGCCTCTGCTTCCAGGCCTGTCACTTTAGGAGGATGGAATCAGTTCCTTGGGAACTGAACTCCAAGGGACAAGTGAGTGTGTTTACCTCTTCGAAGCACTTTAATGATAAGAAAGACTTATTCTTTCCTACCTTGTGACTTATAGATTAGGCTACATCTCTTTTACAGTAGCAGTCATTTCAGGGAAAGAATGGGGTTCTACCCAAGTGTATTGAAAGCCTACAGGTTACCCTGGTGGCCTGCTGTCCCCTACAGATTAAGTACTGCAGAGCGTCAACCACACATGAGGTAGTCAGTATATGTCAACATTTGCTCTGCAGCTCACAAAGCAGCTTTTCCTACCTGAAACTGGAACACAGAAACAGCATTAGTAACATTGGCCTTACCCTCTCAAATGCCCATTTAGATATTTTTAATAAAAAAAAAAAAAAAAGTTTTTTTCACTGAAGGTGAAGTAGCTTTCAGAAAACATTTAAATATGCTTTCTCAACTGTCTGTATATTTACATTAGACTTTTCTCTGCACAGTGATCCTCTTGCCTCACCTGGAGTTTCCAAAGAGAATTTAATTTCCCAGACTATAAGGGTAAGGTTCAATTTCTGCCAGCTGTTTCTAGGGGTTAAAAGGGATCCAAGTATACAGTTCAGGACCACCTGGAAGTGAGCATCCACTATCCCTTCTCCTTTCCACAGAAAATTTTTGTAGTCACTATGTTTCTTCCATTGTACTGGAAATTTAAAATAGAAATTTTGGATTGCAGGAAATATTTTGCCCATTGTATAAGTTGAGAGACCCGTTAAAATGGATTAAATTCCATTTATGTCCATATACAATTGCTTTTCCTTCATTAAGCCTTTCTGAAAACATTTGGATAAAATTTAGGCTGTAAAATTACAAATCTCCCCATGAGATATATTTGTAGAGAAAGAAATGTCAAGTCCAAATTTGGGGAACCAAAGCAACAGTAGTCACACAGGTGATTCAATTTAGTAACTTTAACAGTAGTTTTCAAATAACTTTTTAAATTATATTTCTCCTCTTTCCAGAATCTTCCAAATTATGCTCACAGGCCGTGTTAAGGGATAGCCGAATATGAAAACAATGCAGTTCCTGAAACCAAATAAATCTCCAATCCTTAGAAAGCTTTCTGTAGTCCTGCAATAAATTAAATTCTCTTAATTTTTCCATAGTGACTTCGACCATTGGAAGCAGAGAGTAGCGAAACTATTATAGGAAGGCAGTTAATCCTCCTTCAGATCTCTACAGCTTCTAAAATAGTTTTTAGTATCTGCCTGCAGTTCATGCACAGTGAAGAAAGAAACAAGATCTTTCCATCGTTGCCTCACCAATTTCTGGTGTTCTATGGTGACTCTCAACAGCCACCAGCCAAATCCTGGGTAAAAGTGTTATTTCTCCTGTTTAACAATAGGTGAGGAAAGCACCCTTAATTCACAGCACCTCTGGATACTTTATTACAGATATTTTCACACAGTTTAACATTTTCAGAGTTACTTTTAAAAAAAACAAAACAAAACAAAAAAACTGAAGAAATCTGACATAGCATTTTACACAACAAAACGAAATATTAATTTTAATTAAACATCACACAGTACATGGTCTAATTCCCATTGGTGCACTGGTTAAAACTCCCAACACCTGTAGCTCTGCAGATTTAGTTAGGTGTGGAACATCCTTGATGCCTACAACCACTAATGAGGCTCAGGATCAGAGAGGTCTTGATTTCTAAAATCTTTTTTCTTTTTTTTAGGAGGGAGTGCCTCATTTCTTAACCACTCTCTGGGGTAAGCCTGTCTTCTCTTTTGTTGCTTACAATTCTTTTGAGTACTTCCTTGGTGGCACAGCTTTATCTGCAATGTACACAGGTCAGGTTGTGTTCCTGCTCTATTCTCTCCCAAGCCTGAAATATAACGAAAGGATTTTCATCCAATTCTCACACTGAAACTTTATAAAATGTAATTAAGAGGTTTTATTGCACAATTTTCTCAAAAGTAGATCTTGACAGACATTACTAGACTGACTAATTAGCAGCACGAATTTCTTATTCAAGTGCACAGGAAGATAACTACCAAAGTGATAAATTATTAGTTTGCTGTCCACAGGGAATTTTCAAGAGTAAGCCTAAATCATTTCTATAGTTTGAGCTGTTCTGAAATCACAATGACCTTTGTGTGCAATGACATTCAGAAGACTGTCAGCTGGGACACACATTCCTCAATGAAAACATGATTAATTAGAACTTCTAATGGTAAAGCTGAATTAAAAGATTCACAAAATCATCAAGGTTGGAAGAGAGCTTTAAAATCTTCTAGTCCCACCATCAACTCAGGACACCATAATCAGCCCTTAAGCAGTCCCAAGTGCTACATCCAGATGCTTCTTAAACACTTCCAGAGACAGAGACTCCACCACCTCCCAAAGTTATTACCATTTGCTAAACACCCCATGATGGAGTGCTGGTTCTCAGGAGGTAATCCTGACTCCATTTAAATTAATAGAAGGTTGTGAGAGCAGTGACAACTGACCTTTTTCCATGGTTTTAAAAACTGAACTGGATGGAAATGTTGTTTGGATGCAATTTCAAATTGCAGTTGGACGATGCTAGGTAATCTCATCTTCCTTTCCCACAAAATGTTGGCCCAGATAATCCTTGAACTTCCTTTCTAACCAGGAGTGTTCTGTGATTGTATGAAGCTTCAGCTTAGCTTAATAGTGACATAGAATCTTTGAACTTGAGAGTTTATTTAAAGATATTTAATTGATCCTTTTCTCCTCATATAGTGTAACTTGTTTTTTTAAAAGTAAAACAACTAAGTTTCACAGAATGAAAAGTAACCCCAGAAAAAAAAGTGACCCTTGGTCACCTCCCAAGACAGACTTTATATTTCTGATCATCCAGGGGGTTCAGTCACCAGAGGAAACACATGGAGCTGCAGGATGCAAGCAGGATGTCTCTATGTATTGTCCGTGATCTTCTAGAAATATGGCCACTTTCAAGATTGCATTCTTCAAACTTAGCTAAAGTTTGAAGCTTCAAGCACCAACTAGTCCACTGAAGGACAGTGTTTTTTCTCTTCCTTCATTGATGACAAAGGTTAAGGACAAAGTCCAGAGAAATATTTCTCTAATTCATTTGGTTTGAGAAGAAAGAAAATTATAAAGTAGTCATGTGGCATCACTGTATCTGTCATGGATATAAAGGCATTAAATAACAGCATAAATAATGTTGTAGTATATTCTATGTTACAGCTTCACCAACTTCCAGTACATTTACAATAGCCAGCCTCACTGAAACAGAAATGGCAGATCACAAGGGTAAACCTGGGCCATAAGCAGTTGATCATTCAAAGTTTTCTAATCCACAACTATATTCCATATGTTCTGTAAGAACTGCTTGAGTAATCTGAGTATTATATTTGACTGGTATTATTTTCTTAAGTAAATCATAAAACTAAATTGGAATTGTAGGTGCTTTCCATTTAGGTAACATTACAGTCATTGAAACAAACCAAGGCCAAATATTTTGAAATGAAAAATAAAGAAATGAAATTTTACCACATATTAACAACACCATTTTGAATGCTTATATTATTTGAATTGTAACTGACTAATGGAATTAACAGATGCAGCAGTGTATAATGCAATTTCTGCTTGGCAATGTGTTAATATACATGCTCTTCTGCTCAGGTACAGCTGACAGCTGTTCAGGAATCCCAGGAGCATTAAAGATAAAAAATAAATCATCCTTAACACAGAAGGCCTTTCACATGCAAAACACAAAATTATTAATTTCTTATAGTTAATATGAGGAGATGAACAATGATAAATTTACCACTATTATAAAATACCATCAAATACTAGCTTTGAAGGATCCTCAGGGATCATTTTCTCCAACCTTTAAACTATTAATATGCATTTTCACATCTTTCTAATACTGCAGTTACACAATCAGCTTATTCTGGCCCCATAAAATAATCACACCACCAGGTTTTCAGCAGGGTCAGCTGACATAATTCCACTGAAATGAGCCCTGTTCTCCTGCTGGCTTCAGGAAAGGAGAGATGAACAGTAGTTTCTGCTTAGTGCACAATTACAGAGGAAATGGCATCTCACACTGCAGTATTCATGTGAAAACATTCCAGTGAGGTAATTGATAAAAGATTGGTATCTGTTGGAGATGCTCCCATGTGGGTATGAAGTAGTCAGTAGTGCTTGCTCTGCAAGACAGACCCAAGGGAAGACAGATATGAAGATTTATATTAAGATCCTTATAGGTTGGCAAAGAACACTCAGCTGCTCTATGTGGGAACTCTGCTGAGCTGCAGAATCTCTGTCTTAGGGTGGTCTGAGCAAGTGATGAGCCAGTAATAGACTGCTCTGATTGCCTGGTGCCCTTTTCCATTCTCCTAAACTTTAGCTTGCTTTTAACTTCTGCAGCTTCACTCAGCCACCAGGCCAGTGTTGGATAAAATGTATTTCATTGAATATAGGAAACATTCCATGTTATGATTAGGACACTGATTACAATCCTTTGTCCTGTACACCAGGAGTATGAGAAGAACATGAGTTCAGGGCCACCAGAAAGAGGGAGCACAGAACAGCCTGGTGGGGTCTGTGAGGGCAAGGCAAGGCAGAAGGTTCAAAGCCCCATGCAGGGAACACCAGGGATAAAGCAGTGGAGCCAGACATGCCAGGCCTTGACAAGCTGAGGAAGAAGAAGACGCAGTGGTCGAGCGCACGGCTCAAGACAAAGACTGTCTCAGCAGCAGGGGACAGAACTGGGCAGTCTGTGGGCTCCTGGGGAGACCTTGCAATGATGGATTTGTGCTGGCAGCAGCTCTTTTTTCCTCTGCTTATACAAGGATGACATGGCCCCAGCAAGGACTTATTGCAGCTGCCTCTGTGTACTCTGAAAGCTGCTTTGACAGAGAGTCCTCCACATTCATGGAAACTTATGTGGCTACTGTTATGATTAATAACAGAGGGGGGAAATTCTGTCAAGGAAGGAAGTCCATTGACTTTTAGCAGTTTTCCAGTCTGGGTGATACTGCTTTTAAACCAGCGTGAATATGCAAAAGAGGAGAGTGTTCAGATCAGTCCCAAGGGAACAGGGGACTTTGTGGAACCTCATATTAATCATTATAAGCAACTAGTCCTTTTTATGATAGATTAAACATGGTATTGAACATGAGATCAGAGGTGAGGTCTTTCTATGAAAATATGGCTCATATTTTAAAAATTACTGAAAACTTCACCTTTATCAATGTTTGTTTGATTTCAAATTATAATTGCATATGGAAGATGCTTCAGTCCAATAGGCAAACCCATTTTTCTGATCTTCTTAGCAAATCTAATACAATATCAATATATTTCATCTATGTATTAGGATCAAACTTGTTATTCATATTAATTCAATAGGGCATATACAACTTCTTTATCATATTGTGAGGGAATGGCAGTGAATCCACCAGATGGATCCAGTCAGTGATTCATGTGTCTTCCCATATAAATGACCTTACTTGCTCATTGAAATAACAATTTTTCATATTTGGCTTACCTATAGATATATTTGGGTTTCAATCATAATGAAAGAAGCAAAATTCAACACGAATATCTATCTCAGCATACCATCTGGCTTTTATTTGCAGGCATTTTTTACCAAAATGGAAACATAACTTTTTTTTTAGTGAAATCATATTCTTTGTTAAAATATTTAGTAGCTAAAAGCCTTTAACCATTCTTTCTTTGTTATATATTCTTCTCTGTGATGACATCTTTAAGCACTTTCTTAAAGCTAAGCTGGGCCAAATAAAAAAAGCATACAGGTACATAAAATAGATTCCAATAACAAAAATGTGATCAAAAAACCACTAAATATATGCCAGTCTTTGTTTAAGATCAGCAAAGTCTTTCCAGGCTATAAATCACAGGAAAGAAAAATCATCCTGAAACAGTGATTAGGGCTCAGCTTCTGGTTTCAGATGTTCCCCCACAGTCAGCATTTCCAACCAGCTGCTCTCTGCTCACCACACAGGCTGCTCTAGGGCTCTTCTGTCCCCAGGCAGTAAGATCCCAACCAGGGAAGCAAAATCCCTCTTTTCTAGCCAGATCCCTCTGCCAGCCCTGGCAGCTGTGCTGACAGAAATTAGGCAGCAGCATGGGAAAAGGGAAGGAGATGTTAGAGTGAGGGCTAAAAAAAATCTCATCAAACTCCAGAAAATTGTGTGTATGTGTATGTATACTTTTGTATAGATATCAATATTTTATAGATTCCTAAACTTTACTTATCTGATGGAATCTTTACACCACTTTGGCCACAAGTGTTGCAAAGAAGGTACAAATGATTTTCATGGTATTTTTGTTTTCAATATAAGGGCATTGTTTATAAAAGAACTCCACGCACATTATTGTAACAAAAAGAATGCCAAAGGTTGCTGGAGAAGGTTTCACAACAGCTCTCCTTCCATATGAGTACCTAGAACTATAGGGCATCTTGAAGCTGCAAGAGGGTTTTGGGTTCAGTGGAACACAGGGAACAAAAAATCAGTAAGAAATACTAAGCAAAGATGGGGTATCAGAGAAATTTCTCCTTAAACATTCATGAAAATCTGACATATTCAAAGGAGAAATGTGGTGTTTCCAGCCATTCTTTACACTAGAGTTATTAGAAATGCTCAGATGAAAAGTAAATCTCAGAGCACCTAACTTGGGTGGGCAGACCAAGAGGGAACAATAAGCTTCACACAGCCCCTTGAGGGAGAAGAAATTGACACGCTCAAAATTGATGTGCAAAATCAAGCTACTTTTTCTAAGTCATCAGGTTTTTATCTCAAGACTATTCTGCCTGGATGAAATTACACAAGTTTCAGGTTTAAAGCAATAAACTTTAAGTCAAGCTGTATTAAATATTTCAAAAGGTCATCTGGTAACATTCACATAGGCTACTAGCACCTCATTTTAGTTCTGGGCCTTAAGGTGGACCAATTTTGTAACATGGCTGAGGATCTGAAATAGATCTGATGTCTAATTCCTACCACCTAAGAGCAATATCAAAGCCTTTGAATTTTTAATGAATTTGATATAGTTAATAAATCATCAACCAATATAGGAACAAGTATATTATAAATAGTTGAGATGAATCTATTGACTATCCACATAGACAATGATTTGCTTCTGGCATTAGATTTATGATTTCCTTAGAAATTAGATTTATGAAAACCCAGAAAGATGGGTTTTAGCCAAGTACAAGGACTCTTTATTGGAGTTACCGAAAAACAAGGTGTAATGTACACCTTGAAGGAATTAAGATGAAAAAACAAATTCCTTCTTAAAATCACTGTCAGAGCAGTACCCTTTTTTCATGGCCTTGCCCCACAGACTACTAATGCAACTGTATGAAACAGTCAGAGAATGAAACAAAAAAGCATAGCAGAAAGGAATTCTAGAAAGGCCCATTCTTCTTCCAAAGTGAAAATATGTATCACCAACTCCAGAACTAGATTTCTTCCCAACAACTTCCAAAAGGCTAAAAGTGCACAATACCCTGCTCCACATCCCCCAGTTTCTTCTTTGTCTGGACGATGAAGTTGTTACCTTGAACAGGAAGATCCCTTTGAAGCTGAGAGAAGTCCAACCTCCAAACTTTGTAAGGACACTCTTACTTCATGAGAAAAGATAAACAATATTACAACAGTATTTGTCTTTTTTTAAAAAAAATTATTTTTTTCTTTTCTTTTTTTCTCTTTTTTTCTCTCTTTTTTTTTTTTTAAATTGTCTATGGAAACCAAAATTGATTTAGATTTTGCAGAAGAGCTTGTCAGTTTGTGTTTTGAAAGGCTGAGAAAGAGCCCAGGAGCTGGAAGGGAAATGTCCTGGAGCAGAGAGAGAGTAGGGAAGGATGTGCCATGGGCCCAGGTATTGTCCAGACACTCACTAATGTCTGTTCCTCTTCAGTGGTTGTCACTTCAGGTTAAACAGACAGTGTGCAACATGGCACAGACAAGACACAGTCACATGCCCACTCCCAAATGGTGACTTTGCTTTCCCTTCCCCCACACCTCTCAGTCTAGAGAGTGGCCTTCAGCCATGATTTCCTTTATCCACAGCAATGAGCACTACAGAAGATGCCCATGTCCTCTCCCTCGCAGACTCTCCCTCGCACGCACTTCATTTCAGTTGTCCATTCCTCTGCATTCATGGAACTGAAGAGCCTAAACTGGGTTTCTGAATAACTGTTCCCAAGCCAGCTTACCAAATTAGGCAAGCTCAGTCTTTCAAAGTGAGAGAAGACTGAAGTTTGGGGAGAGATTTATTCCTCTAGAGATGGTCTGAGGCCTGGGGTTTACATTCCCTTGAAAATTCTAGGAAAAGGTTGTCCTGGCTTTACAGGAAAAGATACCCTGTAATTTATAAGCACTCATGAAGGAAAAGAATCCCCTTCCAACCAGACTCAGATTTGCATCTCTCATCCTGAGGAGTGTATAAAACAAAATATAGATCCACTTGGGGTTTTTTTGTTTGGTTGTTTTTTTCCAAAAATAACACATCGCTGGACTGGAGATGGCTGCAGGACATGGCAGATGTAACCCAGTACTAATGACTCTTTCTGATGATAGTAAAACAATTAAAAGATATAGACTGTAAAAACAGCCGGAGAAAGTTGCAGATTCTTTTTTTTCTGCACACTATTTGGATTCCTTCCATTTTGCTAGCAATTTTGACTGAAGAAAATTGGGTAGCAAGGCTCCTCTTCTCTTCTCTTCTCTTCTCTTCTCTTCTCTTCTCTTCTCTTCTCTTCTCTTCTCTTCTCTTTCTCTTTCTCTTTCTCTTTCTCTTTCTCTTTCTCTTTCTCTTTCTCTTTCTCTTCCTCTTCCTCTTCCTCTTTCTCTCTTTCTCTTTCTCTTTCTCCCCCTCCCTTCCTCTTTTTCTTTTCTCCAGAGAGTTTCCCAAACCACTAACTACTTTCTTGAGGAAATACAGTTACAGGTATCTGCATACAAGAGCCTGGAACACCAACGTTAGCTG